>OZ020508.1:111944269-112219269 GCA_963971375.1 Platycheirus rosarum
AATATAAAATCATCGGAAACTTGATTCGCTCAGATTCCCTTAGTTTACGCCAATAAATTTTAGGCACCAAAATGAGTGAATTTAGCGAACTTTGCGAGTTCGCGCGAGAAAAATTTCGGAACCGCACCGGAATCGCCGCCTTAGGCAGTAGATAGAGCTTGGCCACAAACGCGACACATACTGGTCGTATGGCCGATGCGGCGCAATCAATTTGTGGAATTCTATCAGTATCCGCTCATTATGTCACTGCGGACGTGTTTGTATCAGAAGAAGGTTATTTAAACGGTGTCTTTTATAATTTTCATTGCCATACCATAAAGAAATGGGCGATTATTGCAACTATTTGTTATAATGTTCGTCCAATTTGGACATCAAATTATTCAAAAGCTTGACAAAGCTTTTGCGGCTTTTAAACGCAGAGTTAAAACACGTTCAGTTTAAAAGGTCTTTAATATTGTTTGTATTGTTTCCTTCACCACTTTTGCGTTAATTTGACATAGGAAGTCCATAAATACATATGCATACCGAGTTTATTAATAAAAAGAAAGCAACTTTTGTGTGAATGATAATCATATACCACCTGTTGATTGCCGCAAAAAATCGTCCATTAATCATTTTCTGTTTGCGGCAGCATAATTTTCCAAGCTGATCTTTTTTAAATTTCAAACTAACGTAACATGAAAATCATTTTTGTCCAAAGAATTTTCCTGGGCTGAAAATGTCAGGAGAGAAATATTTTATTCTCTCGTGGGCACTCTCTTTTATCGAAAACTACGAATTTTGTGTCTTGTGGAACTGTTTTTCGTAAAAATTGGCTAAAATTTGTACCTATTCGACCTAAACGGAGAGGAAGTTTTTCGTCCATCGCTAATATACGGTTCACAATTTGCACCGTAAAAAACCTTTTGGAGCAGCTACAATGAAAATATTTTGCCTGACATCAGATCAGGAGTATGAAAAGTAATCCAGTATAAGAAAATCCGAGGAATTCTCTGCATTAAAAATACCATCTTAGAAAAAATAAAGCGTGACCAAATTAGATGATACCGCTATGCAGAGAAAAGAATCCAGTCCAAAAGGCAATAATTTGCCAAGTTTCAAACCTACGCGGAAGAAAGGCAGGGGTGTAAATACAACGGTACCGGCTTTAATTTGGCTTATGACCTGAGACATTATTCAAAACGTCTGCTAACGTTTTCAGAGGTTAACCGAACGGACCCTTTAGGTGAAACCCTAAAGGCTTTAAACAGAGCGCGTTTTTTAACGCCATGTTGAGATTATTTTGACGCGGCGTTGGAGCACCTCACACAGAGCTGTAAGCAGCGCTTTAAATATTTCAATTTTGGTTTTCATTTGTATATATAGGTATTGATTTAAATAAATGCCCAATATGCTTACTGCTTTCAATCGGTAATTTCCAATGATAAACCAGGTCAAGCCAGCCCAGAAGAACTTATTTCTAGAATGTTCTGCAACTGCTGAATATTAAAAATAAAAATCAACACAAAAGAAGTAAAAACAATAATTTAAATGACTTATGTAACTCTCAAAACAGTTAAATAAATATTATTTTATTAAGCGGCGTTAAAAAAATAATTTGTAACCGTTTTCTACATGTTTACTAGTTATATGTGTAGAATTATTATATTTTACTTATGTATGTATGTAGGTATTTACTGTTTGACTCATCTATTTACAATGTAAATTTTAAATAAGTAGTAACTACTACCTACTGTCAAACTCACATTTTATTGACATCTACAATTATTATAAAATTAAATACATAATATATTGTGTATGTATAGGTACCTACTTAAACACAAAAGAACACATTCTCAACGAAGTCAACAGTTAGTTTCAAATTAATAATAGACAATAAGATGTCAAAGAACCACGTTTCTGGGCTATGGTGCCATTATTTCCAAATGCACCCACAACCACGACACGCATTTTCTTTATCTGTGCAAGGACAAAATAAAGAAGAAAATCTTCTTTGCTTACCTTCTTTTTCCTATCTGCGACATATGTATGTACATAATGTACTTACTCTTAAATACATATCCATAGCCTTAACATACAAATAGCAGAAGAAAACAAACAAAAAATTGGAAACGGAAGGAAAAAGTCGCCATCTTTCAAATAGTGCATACAAACCAGACTAAACGGCGATAGTTTTTCACCTAGTTAAGAAGTTCATTCGTCTAGCTATTTTATGTATACTGTGTCTTCCCTTGCTGGTTTCCCCATCGCTTTCGGTTTCCCTTTCTAGATTAAAGCAGAACATTTAATTTATACGTTAGGTACTTTTCCCCACTTACTCATCTTCCTGACCTTTCTAGTTTTCTTTTTATACAAGCGCATATATCCCAAATGGAAAAAAACTAAAAATAAAATGAGCGCCAACCATAAAAACAAAAAACATGGTGCTCGGGTGCAACAACTTTTGCATGCATTGCTCTGACTAACACTTTTAAGGTCTGTTTACAAATATTTTGTTTGGCTTATAGAACAAATACACTGAAATGCAAAGGCATACATGATACATGCAATCAAAATGCATGCGCATTGAAAAATGGTAGACATCATGGTATTGTACTAGTAATGAGTGAGGAGAATAGATTTGCCTCATGCGTCATTCCTTAGCCCGACAACATTGCCCCAACCGAAGTCAAGGTTTATTTCTATATTCAAAAAAGTTGTATTTCTTATCCCTCCGATAACAGTTACAGCTTTCGCAATTCTATATTTACTATTTTGTAATATACTGCGACAAGGAGCTTTTTTTGCGTAGGAGTTTATTTAGAATATTGAAGTTTTATTATTTCCTGATCGGGAGTATGAAGAAAGTTCATGACCACAAGTTTCAAAGTACATACATACATAAATTAAACAGCTACATATGTAGCCATGCTGAATTAAGAGCCGTGAATCTGAAAATGTTTTTTGAATTCGAGAAGTCAGATGGCAAATCGATAAGCTGTCAAATAAGTTTTTGACTTGTAATGAAGTCATTCTGCGATTGAATGGGTTAATCAAACAGATATATAAATATAAATAAATATTTAGTGAGTTAAATATCTTACTCACCCCGAACGTTTCGCTTCAAATTGCACCGGTTCGGGGTGAGTAAGATATTTAACTCACTAAATATTTATTTATATATAACGCGGATCATCCACATAGTGACCTGTTATACCTTTTTGTAAAGCCAGAAACCCCTCTCTATAAGATAAAGTTGATTGAATAGTTTTTGAAAACAATTAAAGAACAAATTTCAAATTCAAACTTTTGGATACAAAATTCAAACAATTTTTTTTTTGAATGTTGGTAATTAGGTAAGTATAATCTTAATTTTCAAAATTCAATGCTCATCAATTTTAAGCCAAAAGCTGAAAGAAAATTAAACCAAAACTACTTAATACACCGTGGGTGACTTCTTGAACGTATTTGAACGATGTCCCTCAATTTTTACAAGGAAGATTAATACTCGCACCACTGGATCGCACGTACTTGCTCATATGTGCCGTCACATTTTAGAATACAATTTAAGAAAATTAAAGTGAACATCAAAGGATTTATTCGATTTTTGTGACTTGATTGATCGAATAAAGTACGTTAATTTGTATTAGTCAAATAATTTAAACGCCATTTTATTTTTGTAAGAAATGTAAAAAAGTGTGAATTTTTTTTGATCGCCGGTTTTTATGAAACGAATTTTTTAACAACTTTTTTTTTTTTAAATAAAAATAATAATTCAAGAATACAAACGTAAGCACAAAAATAACATACATTTAAAAATAAAGATTAAAAAAAATTCACTTAACAAAATATTAATTTTTCAAAAAAAAAAATTTTAATTATGTAGAATGTCAAAATAACGATTGGCCCAACCGTTTAGACTTCTAAAGTACATGCGTACAGACGAACGCAATTTTGCCAGTAACTCAAATATGTTTCTCTATCATCGTAATGTCATGTTATGTTATCTCAAAATTTTTAATCTGCACAAATGCATAACTTGCATTATAGTACCTATAAACGCAAGTAAGAAGAAGTCTGCAGGAGTAGAATGTATACCCTAAATTGCACCTGTACTACAACTCTCTGCTCCCTGGAAGTGCAATATGCATATTATCCAGTGGGTTAGAAATCAGATGTTCTACATTCCCTCCAGAAAAAGGGAAAGGACAATATTCCAAGTCTTCTTCCGAATAGTTCTCAATAGATCTCTGCCTAAGTGGAAAATTATGTTTCCAGACTCACACTTCGGATTTAAGACGTTAGGCTGAACGCATACTGGAGCTGCGACAATAGCAGTGATTGCGAGAGTAGCGATCAAAAAAAGAGTTAACCAAAGATTAGGTACACCGAGCCTACGTATACTGCCCTCCTAAGCGAAAAGGTCGTAACTCAATTTTTGTCATTTTTGTGATTTTTGTCATTTTGGACAGTTTGCGGGCTACCTGACATTATAGTCTAAGAGCCTACAGCAAATTTTGGGAGTGGAGGTATAACCAAAATTGGTATACGTGTATGTGAAATCTGGCGGGGGGAAGCTGAAAATAAAACGTCTGGGACACACATGTACAATCAGGCGAATTTTTCTGATTTTTTGGTGCATCATTTATTTGGTTATACCTTAAACAAAAAAAAGTTGATTTTTGGGCATACTTCTATGGGCGTCTGGCGAGGGGAAAGCTGAACATAAAACGTCTGGGACACACATATGTACAATCAGGCGAATTTTTCTCATTTTTTGGTGTATCATTCATTTGGCTATACCTTAAAGAAAAAAAGTTGATTTTTGGGCATAATTTAGTCCTTTAGGGGCGTCTGGCGGGGGAAAGCTGAACATAAAACGTCTAGGACACACATATGTACAATCAGGCGAATTTTTCTGATGTTTTGATGTATCACTCATTTGGTTATACCTCTGACACCAAATGCTGATTTTTCGCTCCTTTTGGGGGGCGTCTGGCAAGGGGAAAGCTGAAAGTAAAACGTCTGGCACCGAGATGTTTAAAATCAGTGAGCAATTCTCTATCGTTTCTGTATGATTTGAAGTAATTATACCTCTCACACAAAAATCGGAAAAATTACCGTTTTCGAACGGCCCTCTGCTGTCCCGGCTGAAAAATAACCCTGCCAGACTTTTCGATTTGATATATTATCGCGTATATCTAAACATACACGTATTCCAATTTTGGTTATACCTCCACTCCCAAAATTTGATGTCTGCTCTTGGTCTATTATACTTAAGTGAGAAAACCGTATCTTGTTCAGAAATAGTAAACAATCCTTAAGAATAAAAGTCGTGTCTCAAAAAACTGTTGAAAACGTAAGCGAATTTGTCATATCTCTTTGAAAATAGATTATGCAATACTAAACAGCCGCGGGATGTACTTTTATAAAAAAGTTTCTACTGAAAATTTTATTTTTTTGAGATACGACCTTTTCGCTTATAAGGGCAGTATAGATAGGTTGATTGAACCAAATCACTTGGCCGGCCACTGCGCAGAGAGAAAATTCAAGAGAACAAAAATGGTGCTCAAGAGATTTTATGAGTACAATGACAAGAGAGATGGAATACTATTTTTGAAAACTGCTGGACGAATTGTAAGTGTAACCGACAGCCTTAACCGAGTCAGTTCAGTGGAACGTCTCACAGTTATCAACTGATTTGTATGATATTGTGGATCTTTCTGGTCCGATAATATCCTTATATTTTTTACAAAAGCATAACTCATTTTATTTTCCAAATTAATTTTCTTCAGAAAACTTTAACTTCGATTAGAGCAGAGAAAACAAATGTGTTTGATCGTCGTTCTCCTTGACAGCACTTAACATAAGATCATTGTCATCGAGTCATAATGTGCAACGATCTTAAAAACTTCGAATAATTATTATCACAATTTAGCCTGGCAACGTCGTGGGAAATTGATGATTAAATCAAACGTCAAAAAAAGTTGGAGAAATTTAATTGGATTCCATTTTAAAAAAGAACAAGAGAAGAATCTAGAATAGTCCCACGAGGTTTGCTACAGGTTAAATTAGAAATATAAAGTAAAAGGAAGAAAGAAGAAAGTTTTCAAGTTGGTCTCAGGATAGATTTCTAATTTCATAATTCCTATGTACTAATATTAAATTTCTTATTTAGAAAATAAAATCATAATTGTTTCCTATTGGAAAGGAAGATTTTTATTTGGGAAAACCAAGTTCTTATCATATAGATCCGCGGGCCAACATCATTTTATTTTATAGTGGTGCATGGTCTTTCAATTCTATCGCACGATGGCATCATCCGATTTGGAATATAGTTGTGCTGCAACGGAATGCCAATTACCCGTTGACGACGAAATGGTTTCGTGTGAAACTTGTAAACGCTGGTGGCACTATACTTGTGCCAAATTCAATCCATCTTTATTTGGTTTTGCAATTCCAGTGATTGCAAGGAGGCTGCTCAAACATGTAAGGGTGGGGAGGGAGTCTCGGTTAGTAAAAAACGTCGAGAAAAATCCTGATTCTGAAGTTTTATCTTCCATCGATGTTTTGATAGGGGCTGCTAAGACGGCACAGTCGACTGTTGAAGAACGTGAAAAGGAAATCTCCAGATTAAAACTTGAGATGGATAAGCTCAAGATGCAGTTGGTTACAGCATCGGTTAGAGTTCACCAAGTTGTAGGTTCCACACAATCTGTAGAGTCGAAGAAAAAGCTTTCCACGGATAGACTGGAAGCAATTCGGCAAATTGATTCCAGACATCGTGAAATTTTGGTGGGTTCTTCTGCTGCTCATTCTACTCCCCTGTCTTTTAAGCCCCCTGCACACGTGGATAGTTTCCAGAACAAGGAGAAACCTAGTCACCAAGACAGTTCACAGGATAGTTCATGCCATCAGTCGGATATGGTGAATTTGTTGACAATCTTAAATCATAGCCAGGTGCAGGACTTGCCATCATTCTCGGGACATGACAAGAAGGAATGGCCTTATTTTGAGTCAGTGTTTAGGTCAACCACTTTAGAAGGCAGATATAACAACAAGGAGAACGTTGCGCGTCTTAGGAAGGCTCTGACAGGTGAAGCCTATCATCTTGTGAGTGAACGCTTAAGGTATTCGTCGGATGCGGAGGCAATTATGAATTCATTGCGAGCGATTTTTGGTAGACCAGATGTTTTGGTTCACAGTCTCACTTCAAATTTGTTAAAGTTACCAGCTTTAAGCTCAGGAAGCGACCCTAAAGTCCGGCAGTGGGCTGTAGTCCTGAATGGGTTTGTCGCAGATATAAAGTCGATGGATTTAGGTAGAGAACTTGATAACAACTATGTCTTGACAGATCTTTCAAGCAAGTTGTCTTCAGGTCTTTACCACGACTTCACGCTTCACTTAAATCTTGAAGATTTTGCAGAGTTTCTCACTGAGAAGCTATATGAGCTTCCCCCTGAATTATCAAAGGCACCGAAATCATCAACTAGTGAGAAAGCAGGCAGCTCATCTTCAGCGCGTAGGGTGCTGACGCATCAACCTATTCCTGGTGGTGATGGTACTTGTTTAAAATGCGGAAAGGCTCAACACCCTTTAATTGAATGTGCAGATTTTAAAACTTTGACGGTGAATGAAAGGTGTGCTTTCGCTAAAGATAAGAAGATCTGCCTTAGATGTTTGAACCCAGCGCCTCATAAATGGTGAAGTTGTTCCCCAAAGAAGTTATGCGGAGTTGGTGGGTGTTCGAAGGGCCATAATTTCTTACTTCATCCGTCATCTACAAGTGCAGCATTAAATTAATCTGCTCCACCTTTCTTGCCACCGCCGCAGATTCACTCGTCGCATTTGGGTGCTAAGGTTCCAGTTTTGTTCAAAGTTGTCCCTGTCCGCTTATACGGGAATAATGAAAAAATCTTTGGACACATTTGCCTTTTTGGACGATGGCTCTTCTATCACGATGGTTGAGAGACGTTTTCAATTTTCTGGAATTGAAAGGTGATCCAGAGCAGCTTACACTTCAATGGACAAAAGGTGTATCCAGTATAACTGAGGACTCGATGCGAACGAGCGTATATGTTTCTGGCGTGAATAAGCGCGAACGGCATATGCTAAGGAACATGTACACGGTTAAGGGCCTGGAGTTGCCGTGTCAGAATATTGATATTGCTGCTTTACAACGGACGTTCCCCTACCTTAAAGATATTGCTGGGCCTAGATCAAGCCAAGCTTCTTATGAGCCGATGCCAGCGGTCCGGTAAGGATGATGAGCCTTACGCTATTAAGACGCTTCTTGGGTGGACCATCTTTGGAAAGTCTAATTTGGAAGCCAGAGTAGCATGCGTTAAGCCACCTAGCAGGGTTTCAGTTTCGTACTTCCATGGTACCAAGCAAGATGAAGATTTACATGATGTGGTTAAAAAACATTTTTCAACCGAGGAATTCGGGGTGCGACCCCTAGTGGAAATTTCGTGAGCCAGTCAGACAGCCGGGCTTTAGAAGTGATGCAGCGGACATTGAGCCATGTTGACAATCACTACGAAATCGGTCTACTTTGGAAATCAGATGAAGTCAAGCTCCCGAACAGCTATCCTATGGCTGAGAAACGTCTTATAAGTTTGGAAAAATCTTTGGCCCAGAAACATGAATTACTAGAGTGGAAGAATCAACACATGCGAGAACTTGTGGACAAGGGGTACGCTAGGAAGGCCTCAGAAGAGGAGCTGAATCGAGAGTGGTCAAGAGTTTGGTATACTCCAACATTTATCGTTTTCAACAAAAACAAATTGCCGCCAAAGCCAAGGGATGTTGCTGCGAAGGTGCATGGAGTTTCTTTGAACTCACACCTTCTAAAGGGTCCAGACAACCTTGTTCCTCTTCACGCTGGACTTTTTAAATTTCGGGAGCGACAAGTTGCTGTGAATGCAGACGTTCGAGAGATGTTTCACCACATCAAGATTAAAGAAGCAGACAAGCAGTGCCAAAGGATTCATACATATGCAGGTGATGATGTTTGGCCCTTGTTATTCTCCCGCTACCGCTCAATTTGTGAAGAATCATCATGCTAATTTTTTTTGAGAGGAATGCCCAGAAGCAGTGGATGGATTGGTGAAACGTACATATGTCGAGGATTACTTCAATAGCCACGACACTGTAGAAGAAGCTGTTGCTGTAAGCAGAGACGCCATAAGAATCTCTAAGTCCATGAATTTCGATTTGGTAGGTTTTCAGTCGAATAGCCGTGCATTTTTGGATCAAATTCCGGAGTCAAACATTAAGGCTGGGAACGAAACTGAGTGTTACGTGACCAAGATACTCTGAATGTTTTGGCATCCCTCTTCGAATCATTTGATGTATAAGCTCAACGATGATGACTGCCTAAATAAGATGTCCCATGCAAAGGCCGACATTTCAAAAAGAGAGATCTTAAGAACCATTATGAGAATCTTTGATCCCCTTGGTCTGGTTTCTTGTTTCATCATTCGAGGCCGAGCTATTTTACAAGAAATTTGGCGAGAGGGCTTCAGTTGGGACGAGCCAATATCCGGTGTCCTGAAATCACAGTGGATAGATTTTATAAAATGTCTGAGACGAATAGAAGATTTAATGATCCCTCGGACATACAGTTCTTTTTCACCAGACAGTTCGAAGATTACCTTGGTGGTTTTCGTGGATGGATCAGAGAAGGCGTTTGCTGCCGTATCATATTGGCGGTTTGAGCAGAATGGGGCAGTTGAAGTGGCGATCGCGATGAAGTTGTCGGTCCCTCGATTGGAACTGCAGGCGGCGGTGCTTGGGGTGCGAGTGGCAGAAACGGTGAAGAAGTCACATTCAATACAAGCTGATGAAGTTATCTTCTTGTCTGACTCTAAGACGGTGCTCGCATGGATCAGTTCTTCGACCTTTAAGTTTCCTTCGTTCGTTGCAGTTCGTGTCGGCGAAATTCTGGAGACCACTAATGCAAATCAGTGGTGGTTTGTTAGAACTGCTGACAATGTGGCCGACGATGGAACCAGATGGTGAGACGTAGGAGAGGGCATTGAAAGTGCTAGATGGTTTGCAGATCCCGAATTTTTAAGATGCCCTCAAGTGGATTGGCCGATAACACCAGGAAAATCTGTTGGTAGAAAGGTATGTGATCTCGATTTACACCCTAAAATTTCAGTAAATGTACACCAGCGAAGAATATCATTCGGAATTTACGATGAGCTGAAATCAAGGTTCCGTGCGAGATGGTTTTCTGGAATCAGAGTTTTAGCCCTGCTGCTTCGATTTAAGGACATTTTAAGCAAGAAGTCTACTGAGAAGTAACCGTTCGCAATGCCGTCTGAGATTCTTCGTGCTGAAAACTGGTTATTTAGAAAGATTCAACAAGAAGCATTTGCGGAAGAAGTTGAGTGCCTGCGATCAAAACGAGTCTTAAATCCGACGAGTTCCATATTGAGTTTGTCTCCGGTCATGGATGAAGAAGGGACATTGAGGTTAAGTTCTAGAGTGCAGAAGGCGAAAATCTCTTATGCAGCGCGTAACCCTGCCATCCTACCTAAAAGCCATCCGTTAGTATCTCTTCTGGTGGAACATCACCACGAAGCAAATTATCATATGGGTACCGCTAGAACGATTTTGAGACAAAAGGCTTGGATAGAAAAAAAAATAATACACATTCGCATAACAAATTATCCTCTTATCTGTCCCAAGACCTTTGAGCTTAACTGCCTCTTTCTTATCTACTGTAGGCATCGTATGACCATCCTAATGCTTGCGGTAAATGGATAAGGGCATCTGAGTTTGTCCTATTGTGCTGAATATTTAAATTGATTTTTTTGTATGCAAGCTGTCTTATGGGCATAAAACCTAAGACAGTTTGTTTATTACAGAAATTAATTTGGATTTTCACTGCATGGTTCGACTTAGTCAAAATTGTGTTTTGTATGTAAGTATTTTTAAATGGTAAGTGATTTTTGTGTCGTATATTCTAATGTTCGCGGCCTAAGAAAGAATTTCTTTCACGTGTACGTCTACACTGTTCAATACAGGCCAGCTGTTTTGGCATTAAATGAAACTCAGGTTGGAGTAAAT
The DNA here is from genome assembly GCA_963971375.1 of Platycheirus rosarum. Classification (NCBI taxonomy): domain Eukaryota; kingdom Metazoa; phylum Arthropoda; class Insecta; order Diptera; family Syrphidae; genus Platycheirus; species Platycheirus rosarum. Next base: position 111,955,328 of record OZ020508.1, read on the forward strand.
ACTGATTTATCGGAATTTGCTGTACATGGGTATAGCTTGGTGCCATTAGTCTTTTCCCATCATGGTCTCGTGGTCTATGTTAGGAATGTTATTGCTTGCCAGAGGCTTCCCCAATATGGGCAATGTTCCAACACGGACTCTAACTTCTTATGGCTCAAATTCACTGTCACATTTGGCACTTCAGATTCTTCTAGGGATGCGTGCTTTTATTCCTAACAGAGTACAAAGCATCAAGCCTGAAGAAAAGTCCTGGTTTAATTCTGAGTGTAAAGAAGCTATCAGGCTCAAAGAAGTAAGTTTCCGATCTTACAAAGCCAATCGGAAAAAGCACAAACAAGCAAGGAACTCATGCAACTCCGTTATTGAAAGAACCAAATTTTTGCATGACCAAAAATTACGGCAAAAAGTTCTGCAGTGTCCCAAAGGCAATAAAAATGTTTGGTCATGAGTAAAAAATATTAAAAACTCCTCAACATCTTCGGTTCCAAAGCTCATCGACAATAACAAACCAATTGTTTACTCTTCAGAGAAGGCAAACTTGCTCGCCGCCCATTTCGCTGCCAGCTCCATGCTGCCTAACACTTCCACTGGTAATCTGATGGCATATCTCACCGAACAGTGGAACATTGTATTCAAGTCTGATTCCCACAAAATAAATGCTGGTGTGCCCCAGGGCTCTGTTCTGACTCCGACTCTTTTCCTCATTTTTATAAATGATCTTCTGTCTGTTACTTCTAATCCACTTAACTGTTTTGCTGACGACTCTGCCCTCAGCTTTTAATATTCGTTCGATAATTCACGTTCTTCGCCTTCGGGCGTACAATTGCAACGGTACCGTATGTCAAGCTCATTAAACTCCGATTTCTACAGCATTGTTAAATGGGGTAATAGGAATCGTGTGGAGTTTAATGCTTCGAAAACTCAATGCTGTCTTCTGTCGTTAAAGCTAAACATACCCCCAATGCCATTGTCCATGAATGGCACTTACATCGAAGAAACCGAAAAGCTCTCAGTACTCGGTATGTGTGTCAACGACGACCTCCGTTGGAACGACCATATATTTGAGATCGCTAAGAATGCTGCTAGGTGCTTAGGTTTTCTGTATCGGTGTTAGAAGTATTTTTCTCCATCTGATCTGGCTACAATCTATAAAGCGTTTATACGCCCTAAACTCGTGTATAACTCCGACCTCTGGACAGGTGCTTCGCAAACATCGCTTCACCTGCCTGATAGAATACAAAATCGAGGGTTAAGATTGATAGGAAATAGAACTGCCGCTGAAACAATTGCCCCTCTCGAACACCGACGCAATATTTCATGTCTTTCCTTGTTTTATCGTTTCTTTTACAAAAAATGTTCACTTGAAGTAGCCAGTTGCATTCCTCCACTTAATACTCGTCACGCAAGGAATGCTCATCAGTTCACCCTTGAGCCCAATTTCGGACGTACCGTGAAATATAGGGATTCTTTTTTAGCCGAACAACATGAATTTGGAATAGTTTACCCGGCGAGATTTTCCCTTGCCATTTTGATCTGCAAACATTCAAAACCATTCTGTTCTACATTAAAAAGGAAACAAATATAATTATAAAAAAAAACTTACGATTTAGGTACTAAAATGCAAGTTATGGATTCTTGCAAAAAAAAAAAATCTAACAATCAAACATGACATTACGATAAAGAGAAGTTGAAAAAAGTGGGTCCGGAAATTCCGTCCGTCTGTCTGTCGGACTTGGTATTTAGATTTATTAGGTAGTATCTCGGGGGGTGTTGTTCATTTTTGCTCTAGGTCGAAAAATAACGGTACATGCCATACAATTTTTTAACAAAAAGTTTGATTTTCTATTATTTTACAACAATACACATTTCAGTTAGAACGAATTTTTTGAAATTTGTTCTATAACGTACCTCTCATATAACCGGTTTTTTCAAATGCGGTTTTATCGTAAACTATTATCCCGATTTCAATAAAATTTTGCACATATGAAGTCATTTATAATTGAATTAATATTGCATTTCAAAATTTTCAAAAACTTTTTTTTGGATTTTTTTAAATGTTCTTAAAAAAAATTGGTTTTCGAAATATTTTGAAAATGGGTTGATTGATTTTTTTTAAATAATTTTTCTAGATGAAAACTACAGATTTCCTTATAATGAACGGTACGAACGATGTTCAATATTTTTTTTCCTCGATAGACATTTAGTTTTCAAATTTTATTGCATACTTAGTTTTTCCGAGAAAACTTTTAAGATAATGAAAAAAATGAAAGAATTTTCTAAAAAAAATAATATTTTTATTTTAATAGACGTGTGGTTTTCAACCTGGCAATACTTCTTTCGGATTTGTCTTTCTGACAGCTGTCACTTGATTTATGCTCAGTTTGGTTTGCCATTTCATAATGACTAGACTTACTCCCGAACAAGTTTGCAAATTGTGCAAATTTATTACCAAAATAATGGTTCGTTTCGGTGGAGCAAAGCATCGAAGAAGACCCGAGTCCATCCGCCATCGCGCGCAACAATTGGAGATGTGCCCATCCACTTTATGGAAGATATTGCGGAAGGACCTTGGTTTGCAGGCTTACAAAATCCAACTCGTGCAAGTATTGAAGCCGAACGACTATCAAAGCGCGTCACATGTTCGGTGAATGGGCCCAAAACGAGATGGCCCGATCCCGATTTTCACAAAATTGGGCCTCGGCTGAAATTTTCGAGCCAGCCCATTCCCCCGAAATCATTTTTAAAACATAATTCAAACCCGTATCTTTATAATCAAGCTACATTCTTGGCTATAACATTAAACTATATTCGTTTTATTTCTTCTTGAAAACTACACGTCTAAAATAAACACCTTTTATATACATATATATATACCATCAAAATATAATGCATACCTACAGTAGTACCAAATACTCCAAAATACATCCGTACAGACAGACAGACAGACGGACAGAATTTTGCCAGTAACTCAAATATGTTTCTCTATCATCGTAATGTCATGTTTGATTGTTATCTCAAAAAATTTTTTTTTGCACGAATGCATAACTTGTATTATAACTAGTATAATCGCAAGTAATATATATTGGAACAAATTACTTCATTGAAATGACAGTAGCATGAAACGAAACGTTCAGAAATGAACGTTTTGAAATGTCATTTAAAAACACTGAATTGTTTGAAAAACGTATGTTTAAGCCGAACGGTAATGGTTATTTGCACACGCTAAAGGGATATGGGCTACCCTTTTGATGTCGGTGAACACAGCGCGAGCTTAGGAAAGAAGGAGAGGGTATTAAACTTCTGAAAATCGTAATGGGAAGGAAAAACAGAGTTAGGCAAAAGATTCCTAATCGAGTTGTAGGGCTGAAGAACGAATCTCTGTATTTGACTGTACGACCGAAATTGAGCTCTAGGGGAAATTGGTGGGAATTCCTGGAAGCGCGAGTATTACGGTAAAACTGTTTAAGGGGAGGAATGCAACTAGCTATTTCTCTAGAACATTGACTATAGAAATAATGGTAGAAAAGAGAGACATGAAACATTCCGTCGATGTTCAAGTGACGTGAATGTTCTAATGATGATATCATCTCCAATCAACTTGAAAGCTTTTTTTGAATACCATGCAAAAGACTCAAGTAAGTTGATGGAGCACCCGCCCAGATATGGGAGTTATTATAATCTAGTCTTGGACGAATGTAAGATTTGTAAATAGTATCTAGATCAGAAGGGGAAAAATTTCTTACATCTTCGGAAGAAGCCCAAACATCTTGCGGCATTTTCGTCAACATCATAAATATGATCATTCCACAAGAGGTGATTGGTGATGCTCATACCGAGGATTTCAAGATGATAAGCTTCCATAATGTAAGTACCACTCATAGATAATGGCAAGGGGGTGTATTCCGCTTTAGAGACAGGAGACAACATTGTGTTGCAGACGCATTAAATTCTTCAGCTCATAGCCACCTTTTTTTCTGGGGTACTGCCTCTTGCGAGGAACTGACAAAACCTCCAAGAGTGTAGCCGTTCGGACTCGGCGGTAAACTGTAGGTCCCTTCCATTCTTGCAGAGTAACAACACACACACAGGAATGGTTGAGAGTATAAGTCACTAGGCCTTGGCTCCTTAAGGAGCTGTCGTTATGTAGGTTAGTAAATGTATACATAGTTTGGAAAATATATGACGGAATTTCGAATTTCAAAATATTAATAGTTGGTGTACTATTCGTACACCACGTATTATATTGCTGGGATTATTTTATTACAATTGTAATGCGTGCACGGGGCAAAATGAGTTCTAGGCTTACCCTGGAAACAGCGTTATTTAAGGGCTTCAATTAATGTAGCGATCTAATATTTCTATTTGTTGATTGAATTTGCAACTTCGGAAAACTTGTGCTCGCTGAGCAGCACGCGAAAAACTGCAAAATTTTGTGATTTTTTTTAATACACATAAATAAAAATGAAATGTCTGTTTTTAATATCAAAATTACAGCTTTTTACAAGATGCATATAAAAGCATATACAGTAATTATAACAAAACAAAACACAATTTTTTAAATTTTTGTCTGTCTGCCTTTATGTCAGTTTGTCCCGGCTAATCTCGGCAATGGCTTGACCAATTTTGACGAGACTGGCAGATCGCTGGTGTTCCTCTGGGGTCGTTTTACAAGCGGATAGCTAATTTTGTAAGAAATAATTAAGGGTATTTTGATTACCAGTAGGCGCCACGCCTAAGCTAAGTAACGAATAAAGTTGTAGCAAGTTTTATTTCCTTTCTTTTAAGCATGAAATAAAAGCCTCTAGTTCACTCACAATCCAGAAAAACTAAGAGAAGGCAAAATTGCATTTTTGAAAAATTGAGACAAACACATATTTGTAGTCCAATCGACAGGTAGTTTTAGGTCAACAAAGGCCAGAATTTAATAAAACTTTAGGATAAAGCCCGTAGTTGGGATGATTAATTACAATTTTCTCAAGTTTTAAACAACGTAGACCTAGTGCAAAAAATGTGTGGGGGAGAACTACAAAATGTAAGATGTGTTATGTGTAAGAACCACTCAGCTAGCACCTCTTAATAACGAGATATATGCGTCTGAAAGCTTGAGTACAAAAAATGTACTTTCTGACACGCGGCCCTTCAATCCGCTCCTGAAGACGCAGTTATTTTTTCGTACTTAACTTACCACAAATTCAGAAATACATCAAGTTTTGCGATTTTAGCCTTTTTCAGTGTCACGGCTATTTTGAGTTTTGAGGTAAACTTTATAACTCTGTAGCTGGCTATGGCCAAACCATTTTTATTTGAAATAAAATGCACGAATGGGTCGCACGAACTTGCTCTAATGTGCAACAGTGGTCTTGGGGCTTGAGATTTTTGGAAAAAAGCAGGTAAACAATCATTTGACATTTTGTTAATCACTTAAAAATAAAAAAAACGGTTTATTTTGAAAAACTTTGCGAAAACATATTCCACATTTTTTTTATTTTGAGTATTCCAGCTGGTAGTTATTATCAGAAAACAATTTTTTTTTAAATTTTTAACAAACCGTTAAAAAAAAACTCAAACAAAATTCTTTCATTTTTACTTGCGATTATAGGTACTATAGTGCTAAATACGGTACCTCCCATAGGACCGGTTTTTTTCATCGACTTTCTCGAAAACTGGTGATCCGATTACAATCAAAATTAATATTCAAGAAGATGTAGGTAGCTTAAGTAATTTTGCATTATTTTTTTATTTTTCGAAAACTTTTATTTTGTGTTTTCAATAATTTTAATTTTTTTTTTGAAAAATCAATATTTTGAAAACGGGTAGATGATTTTTTTTTTAAATTTTGTTTTTAAATGTACGTTATTTTTGTGTTTATTTTTTATTCTTGAATTATTTTTTTTTATTTTTTAAAAAAAGTTGTTAAAAAAAACCGTTTTATTTAAAAACGGCTCCTACAGTTTTGAAAAAAAATATCACACTTTTTTAAATTTCCTAAAGAAATAAAATGGCGTTTAAATTATTTCATCCGATACATTTTAACGTACTTCATCGAACAATCAAAAATCACAAAAATCGAATAAATGCTTTGATGTTTACTTTAATTTTTTTAATTTTATTCTACAATGTGACCGCACATATGAGCAAGTATGCGATCCACTCGTGCAATTTATTTTAATTAGTTTAAGAGTTTTCTTGGAAAAATTAAGCATGCAATAAAATTTGAAAACTAAATGTCTATCGAGGAAAATACAATATTGAAAATCGTTCGACCAGTTTTTTTAAAAATCGTTTTTTTTTTAACTTTTCGAAAACTGTAGAGTTGCGAACAGACAGGCAGACAGGCGGACGGAATTTCCGGGCCCACATTTTTTGGGTTCTCTATAATCGTAATATCATGTTTGATTGTTGGAATTTTTTTTGCAGGAATCCATAACTTTAGTACCTATAATCGCAAGTAAATATGCGCCTTTGAAAATGTTCTTGTTCTTTTTATTGGTATTTATTTATTTATTTTTTCAATTTCAGAACAAAAATACCTATAAATTAAATAAAAACATTTATTTTAGAAACCATGTTCCTTATGAGCATACTTGTAGAAGTCACTCACACCTCGCACGTCACACCCTCTTAGTATACTTGATTTTTCATAAATAATTGCATGTTAACTGGAAGTTTATTTTTCATTGTGAAACCAGAACGAGTTTAAACAAAGTGAAACTTTGGTTTAAATTCTCACTGAGAAACTGGCCATAAGTTCATTGATAAGAAACCTTACTGGACAATGATGGTATGAATGGTTAATTGCTATCAAAAAACTGTTGATTTAATTTTATTTATTTTAATTTTAATTTCTCTAGGTTAGTTCTTCTGTATTTATTTGAAGATTGGAAGATTTAAATTTAGTTTGTAAGTTTGTCTATATGGAATTGAGATAGATAATTATAAATAACTGCCAACCGATATTTAAATTTGATTTGAAAACGACACCGACGATGTTAACATTTTTGAAAGTACATATTTTCAAAAATACCTATGTATATAGTCTATTGTTGTTCTTTTTACTTGCGATTATAGGGACTATAAGGCAAGTTTAGGATTCGTGAATATTAAAAAAATGAGATAACAATCAAACATGACATTACGATCATAGAGAAGTCTAAAAAAGTGATCGAGAAAAAATGTCTGTCTGTCTGTCAGTATGTATAACGAGCTGCAGCCTAAACGGCTTAAGCGATTATCTTCAAACTTGGTGTGTGTGATTCTTTTGGCATTCCCCAGAGGGAATTACGGTACCTGCCATATGACCGTTTAGGAAAATTTAATTTTTCTCGAAAACGGCTCCAACGATTTTAATAAAAAAATTTTGAGAATTTTTTTGTTGGTATTGAATATCATTTGATTAGAACCACATATGTATACGGGAAAAGTCTATTAACGGGACCTTTCATATAACGGTTTTTTTAATTGTTGGCTTTTTCGGTTACGGCTCTTTGGATGTCTATCAAATTTTATATTTAAGAAGACTTAGGTAGCCGAATTAATTCTGCATATCAAAATTTTAAATAACTTTTTGTCGAATTAAAATTATTTTTGAATACTTTTTTTTTTTTTGAAAAATCAATATTTTGAAAACTAATCAATAAAAAATATTTTACAGTTTATAATCACAAGTGTTTTAATTAATTCTAAAAAACCGCATACCAAAATTTAAAAATAATTTCTTTTTCAAAAAACTAAAAATAAAAAATGGGCACGACTGGGTCGCACGTACTTGCTCTTATGTGCCTAATTACAATGTAAAGCAAGATCTTTAACAGAAACAAGTAACATTTACGTTGAAAATAACACAGTTTGAACTTATAAAAAGTATTAAAACCACGGTTAACGGTTTTTAGTAAAAATTAAGTACGCCATCACACGTCTTAAATAACAAAAAATTTATGGAAAAAAGTATTTAGAAAATTGTAAGACTGGTTTTGATGAAATCCTGTTTTTTTATTTTTAGTTTTTTGAAAAATTTTGTTTTTGAAATTTATGTATGCATTTTTTAGAGTTTATTAATATACATGTGAATATAAAATTTAAAATATTTTTTTTAACAGTTTTGAAAATATTGATTTTTCAAAAAAAAAACTAAAAAAATAATTTTATGTAGAAAAAAAGTTATTCAAAATTTTGACATGCAGAATTAATTTGGCTATCTAGGTCTTTTTAAATATAAAATTTGACAAAAATCCATAGAGCCGTTACTTTATTTTTAGGGCCAAAAATAACGGTACTTGCCATACGACCGTTTAGGAAAAGCTTATTTTTCTCAAAAACGGGTCCAACGATTTTTGAGAAAATTTAAAATTTGACAGCCGTGCCCATTTTTTTTATTTTCAATTTGTGTTCCGGAACCTGCATCTACAGCAAAAATTCAACTTCTCCTGGAGCACGCCGCGACAAAATAGATTTCTCCATATCATGAGCTTCCGTCAAAACGTTTTGAGGAATTTACTAAAAACTCTGCGTTGCTATATTAGGCGTTTTTCTTTTTTAGCCCCGAGCGGGCACAGAGCGGGGCCTGAGCAAATAGAGCTCGCTCCGAATCTAGTATAAGCTGAACGCTCAGGTATATTAAGGAAAGACAATTTATTGAGCACTGACCTTTCATGTCATTTTTTTTACAAAAAAAACGAATGAAGTTAGCTGCACCCAGCTTTTCGCTTGATGTGTTCTGCAATCTTTTAGCGAGCTCATCGAGCGAGCCCCGATCGACGATCGAACTCCGAGCTTTAAAAGAAACACATGTTGGCGCTCAGAGAGTTCAAGAGTTAAAAAAGAAACACTGTTCTTTTTTGACAGCTCAGTGCCCCGCTCGGAGCTAAAAAAAGAAAAACGCCTATTGTCGTCTTGTTTCCTCAGTGTGTGGCCAACCACCACCATTTTCGCAGATTGATGTACACAGCTGGTCAAAAAAAAAAAGATGTGGACATTGTTTTGTACTCATTTTTTTGTACTAGTAGAATAGCGGTTGTTTTGGTTTAAAAGAACGGTTATTCTTTTGTCAGTGACATCAAGATCAAATCATTTTTTGACTGCAATGATGAGCTGCATTACATTTTAAAGTTGCAATAAAATTTTTGTTGCTTAAGAGGTTGGTCTGTTTGGTCATAAAAATAGGTGTCACCAAAATTAATTAAGATTTAAAAAAAACTAAGGTGAGTTATGTTTTATCATTTTTCTCCAAATAAAAGTTTTGCATACTAGGCCCTTAAATATGGGTCGAAATGTCCACTGCTCACGATCGATCACAAAATTGTGTAACAAATGCTTTTAAAGCCCTTTTAATATGCGAAAATCGAGGAAGACCGAAAAAAACATCACCTAAAACTGACCGCCGCCTCGTTCTTTTAGCCAAATCAAATCCTTTTGGGCGATAGGTGCACTAAAACGCAATGAAATTAGCGCATGTACCGTCCGAAGAAGGCTTAAAATTGCAAACAGGAACAATAGCCTGGAAGTTACTTTGCTGAGGGCTAAAAACGTAAGATTCCGAAAAGAATTCGCCTTAAGTTGCAGTAATTGCAAAGGATCCGATGGTATAAGAAAATGGCGAAACATCCTATGGAGTGATGAAACAAAAATACATTTGTTCTCTTTGGAATCTGGACGTAATGTATTGCGGAATATCACCCTCGTTATAACCAAAAAACCATTAAATACGGAGGAGGAAATATAATGGTATGGCGATGCTATTCCTGGTATGACGTCGGCCCTATATATTCCGTATTAACAACATCATAACAAAGTATGTATTTAGGGATATTTTGGAAGATGTGATGCTTCCATTTGCCGAGGGAAACATGCCCCTCCGACGGAAATTTCAGCAGAATAATGATTCTAAGCACACAGCGAGGCTTTTGAAAGATTGGTTTCAAGAGAATGAAGTTTGAGTTGTTATATGGCCGATTCAATCCCTTGATCTCAATCCCAATGAGAAGTTGTGGAATGAGCTTAATAGAAAGCTAGGCGGTCAATATTTTACAAATGGGAGCTAATTGTGAGAAGCGGTTCAGAAGGAATAGTATTCCATAACTCTAAAAACTTGCAAGGAGCTTGTAGTCTATGCCACGTCATCTACAAAACGTTTTGGATAATAATGGAGGATACTCGGGATATTAAAGTAAATTTCATGTAAATAACCATAAAACATATATTCATTTTCATTTTATTCGTTATTTCCTATTTTTATGTCCAAGCCAAATACTCCCCTGTAAGGCTAAAAGCTTAAGATAGCTAAAAAGAAAGCAATTTAAGTACTCCAAATAATGACTTTTACTTTGTAATTTATAGGGTTAACGAATAGTTTTGTAAAAAATATATTAAGTCAAAAAATAATATACGAAAAAAATAAATAGTCGCATCTATTTTTCTGACCGTGTCATAACATCCATTTTTGTTTGTGAAGTTCTACTTTACAGTTCATAATTTGAATTTGAGCACCGAATATTTAGGAAGTAATGCAGATAGCAATTTACAAAAACCGCTTTAGATGTTGGCAGAGCATTTCCATGTTTTACAGGCGTACGCAACACGGATATCCCTCTAGGTTGACAAAGTTTTAACTTGGTGCGACGCGATATTTTGCCGGAGTTTCATACATGAGAAAGTATTCCAAATGCACTGCGCGTTTATTTTATTACTGACGTCTAGGACCGACAACACTACCTTGACAACTGGCTGTAGTGACTTTTGACAACCTAAACGCAATTGTAAACAAACAAAACACAACCAATAGGTACACAAAAATCGATTTTGATAGAAAATTGTATTAAAATATGTTAAAATTGTTTAACGAATACTGTGTAGTGACAACGAGAACGATGTGGTCATTATCATTAATAAAGCGGATAGCATAAAACTAAAACACATGCTCTTAATTCTCTCTCTCTCAAATAAAATGTCCCTAAACTAGCACTCTAAGCGGCTCGCGTGGGTAAGATTTGTTCGCGTCCTATGATAGTACTATAGGCAGTTTATATACAATGATTTTCAAATTAAAAATAGACACTTAATTTTTATTTATGTGTATAGATAATGATCACACCGTTCTCATTATCACTACACAATATTCGTTAAACAATTTGCTTCAATGTTCATCTTCTAATATATAAAAATCTTGTGTCACCGACCGATTTTTATGAAGTTCTGTGTATGTTTTGTAGGTATGAGAATAGGTCGTAAAGTATGTTTTATACCGAGAGGTGGTTATGGTGTCTATATGCAGAATTTTTTTTATATTTTTTGACGATTTTTTTTGTTTATTTGTTTTAGATTTGGCATCAAAAAATATTCATAACACCAAATTTTCACCCTCCACCAACACCGATTTCTTAATCGCGATTTTAGTGTACACAATACACAAATAATTAAACTGTAGTTCGTTTGAAAACAGAACGAAATTGAAGCGTCTAGTGTGAGAAGGGGTCAAGTGACATTTTTCGATTTTTTTTTATACCAATAATGGTTTTAAGCGACAACTTAAATTTTGGTCTAATTCTCGTGTCTCTATTGTTATTATTAACAAAGTTAGCTTCAGATAAAGGGGTTAACTACACGTTTGTTTCGATGTTTTTTTAGGCAAGAAGGGATTAAGATCACTTAACACCTCGATGAGTTGAGAACGCATTTTTGATATAATTTTGTTTTTGTATAAAGATGTTAAGTGCACACTTAACCCCTTTATGCAATAAAAGTCGAAAGATAAAATACCAAACTATTTTTTTTTTGGCACAAAGGTGGTAAGTGCACACTTGTTTAGTTTATGCAATACAAGAATAATAACAAACATTGTATTTTAGTTTATCCGTTACGTTGTGTGATTTTCCAAAAAAATTTTTGGTACTTATGTATACATACCTTACTGAACATATTTCATTGTGTTAAGGTTTAAGGAATAAAAAAAAGAGAGATACCAAGTAATTTCAAATTTTGCAAGACAACTAGATTTGAAAAACGTTTAAAAACCGTTTGTTTTGCCTGTAAGTATTTGGTGAACATTCTGCAGTTTGCATTGGATTTTCGTTTTGTGAAGGCTTTTTTTAAGCAAATTTTGTTTATTTTTGTATAAACTTTTCTTATTGAGTGCGAATAAAGCGTTGCTACGAAAGGTAGGTCTGACTCAAGTTTTTATTTGTGCCAAAGCTCATGTCCTATATATTTTGCATTTAGATCAGATAAAAATGTTGCAAAGAGGGAAGTTGCTTTACAAAGTTTTTAAAGAAAATCAAGAGAAGAAAGACAAACGTGAAATTAGAAATTAACTTCGATTGACAGAAAGTAAGTTTTAAGTTGTATTTTTCCTAGCTACTATATAGGTATTGTATGTTCGTTATTTTGTTTAGGAATGGAAAAAAGACTTGCAAACGTAGAAACCTATGCAGAATCTAATAATAATGAAGGCAGTGATATGGAAGCTGATTTTTCTGCTAGTGACAGCGTCAAATATGTTCCAGACAATAATATTTTATCCGAAAGCAGCAGTGACAGTGATAGTAGCGATCCATTGCATCTCCTATGCAGGATATTGAAGAGGGAAGAAATAATATTACACTTACTACGGAAAACAAATCACCAAAAGTAACAAAGAAAAAACTTAGAACGCCTAATAAGTGGAAGCACACAAGGCTGCGCTTCTAAGAGAGCAAGGTAAGGTAAGAGCTGTTCAGAAAAAATTGAGTTCGACAAAAGGAAAGAAATATTGAGTGCGTTTTATAAGCCTGATATTAATTGATTGATAGCACTAGACCAACAAAAATCACATACCAGTATTCGGTCGTAATAAACGGAACATCTGAAATTATTTGCAAAGGTGCTTTTTGTTCACTTTATAAGATTGGGAAAAAGAAAATAGAGACTATCCAAAATAAAATAAAAGATTGTGAGTTTGCCCCATCTCTGGATAAAAGGACAACATGAAAACCGAACAAACAGAATTTCGGAAGAAGTAACAAAATTCGTCGCTTACCACATACGGCAATTTCCATCTGAGGAGTCACATTACTCAAGAAACAAGAATCTATTTAAACGCTACCTTTCGCCATTACTAAACATGAATGTACAAAACAAGAAAAAGATACCCATTTTTTTTTTAAAGAATCTTTTTATAGAAACAATTTTGATACAAAATCCAATCTATCGTTCCGACGTCCAAGAAGCGATACTTGTAGCACATGTGATGCTGGACAGAACACCACAAGCATCCACTGAGCTATAAAGCAGCCTTTGAGCATCAAGAACAGGATCGCAAAAAATCTCGACTGGATTCAAATATCTGCTATTTGACAGTCGATTTGCAACAAACTATGCCATTGCCTACGCTAACAACTTCCAAGGCTTTCTACCTACGCCAGATGTGGTTTTACAACCAGGTATTATTCATTCCATTACGTTAGATGGTGATAAGCCCTATATGTTCACATGGACGGAGGACGTTGCAGACCGAGGTAGCACGGAGGTCATAAGCACACTTTGGACTTTCATTCAACAAAATCCATCTGTTGGCAGTAGAAGGCACCTAATAATCTGGTCAGATTCCTGTGCAGGCCAGAACAAAATTTTAACATGATTTGTTTATACCAGGCGCCGATTTTACAAGGATATTTTGATGTCATTGACGGCAAATTCCAGGGAAGTTGGTCATACATAAGTATCTAGATAGTGAGAATCGAAAAAGTTTTGCGCAAAAATTTATACACAGCTGAACAATACCGAGAAATAATAAAAGATGCCAGCTCACGTAACACCGTTGTAGGGGACATGGAAAACCATTTTCGATCCCTGACTGGCATACAACTTAAACTCAACATCAAAAACTCCACACAAAATGAGCAAGGTGAAAAGGTTCTATTCCGCGATGGATACGGGTTCAAGAATATGGATCCTACCTATACAAGGAATGCTACAATGAAGACACCCCATTCAGCAAGGTGCTTTTAAAAAGAAGCAACATAATTCCAGCAATAGTCCAAGATTTCTTCCCAAGAGAGAAAAAAAAAACAAAAAAACTTTCTATTGGAGAAATAAAAATTCTCGATGACCAGGTGAAATTTGTTCCCCAAGAACACCGTTGGTTCTATGAAAAGGCCTTATCGGAAATTCCTGATAACAAAAAGAAGCCTAAAACCAAATGCCAAGATACCCAACTTACACTTAACCCCTTATTCATAAAAAATAAATTAAACTCATGTTCGCATAAAGGGGTCAAGTGCTGATTTTTTTTTTTTATTTTGTAAAACACCAACTTGTAATGAATTTAAATAAAAATGGTTGATATACTAAAAAATATACATTTTTTTTCTTTTTTTTATGCCTTTTTTGTAAATTTCTCACGATTTCAGAAAAAAAAGTTATAAACGTATAAATTTAAACCTTTATAACTCAAAACTTCAAAAATGTCACTTGACTCCTTCTCATTCTCACCGCTTCAATTATTTAATTGCTGATTGACAGATGTCGCATCAATTTGACATTTCTCTAATTTGTTATTTATCGCTAAAAATTGCCCAAACAAATTTGCACGACATTATGCGTGATTTGTGATTATAAAAGGTTAAAGTTGGTAAAATACTCAAAAATTCATTATGCCCATAATGCAGTTTCTCATCTGTTTGTTACAGTGAATAATGCCAGAAATACGCAAGGGGCCACCGAAAGAATAAAGCAACAAACATACATAATATATAGTAGAATAGAAAGAACGGACTAAGGGGAATTTTCATTGGAAAAAAGTTAGTTGTTTGTAAGGTCGGTTTACGGACGATAATCTTAAGTGATAACTTCACAAGAAAACAATGATGGCACCAACTAAAATACTCAAAAATTCATTATCGGCATGCAGTTTCTCATCTGTGTTTGTTACAGTGAATAATGCCAGAAAGACGCAAGGGGCCACCGAAAGAATAAAGCAACAAACATACAAAATATATAGTAGAATAGAAAGAATGGACTAAGGGGAATTTTCATTGGAAAAAAGTTAGTTGTTTGTAAGGTCGGTTTACGGACGATAATCTTACGTGATAACTTCACAAGAAAACAATGATGGCACCAACATACAGCCCGTTAACTCACACCATATACAATTCCAATTACCACGTAAAAAAATCTAGTACTAAATCTACCACTAAGTACTAAATCTAGTACCAAAATACAACAGTACTAAATTCTAATACTAATTACTAAAAATCTAGTACAAAAATACTATTGTACCAACAACCTATTACCAATCGGCACCAGTTTCATATTTAACTATCGGTACTCGGCGGGCGTTACGGGTGGATTTTCCCCGGGCCCGTAGTTCTTCGAGTGCCCGAATTTCTTCGAGAGGACACACAAATTACTATACCTACATTTTTCTTAAAAAAGGGGGGTCGGTAAATGGTTTCTAACGGGCCCGAAAATTCTTTTGTTTTTCTTTTTCTCTTGTACTTTTTTTTTAATTTGTGTGGAATTATTTTAGGAATTTGTATTCTTCTGTTTTTTCATGTTCGCCTGGTGCTCAGAATACGTTTGCGATTGATTTTGGTTGAAAAAACCACAATATCGCATTAGCGTAATGCGTTACTTTTCTTGTCAGCATGAGTCATGTTATTTCGTATGTGTAGCGTGTCATCGATTTATAAGACGTTACCACGTCAAAAAATCAATTTATTTTTTATCTAATCTGTCAAAACACAGAATTTTACAGTTTTTGCGTTACATTTTGATCTGAGTAAATTTTGTAGATCTCGATTTTTCGGCAGATTTACCCTTCCAGTAGAGTTTAGTTTGATAAGTTTGTTTTTGCTCTGTAATTTACCTACATACTTCGATTGTGAAAAAAATTGTAAATTTTAAATATATAATCAATAAGTATAAACATGAAAGCTGTTTTAAGTGAATTAATAGATGGATCTCGCTCATCTTCCCATTCGGAATCAAATAATAAAGAATTGTATCACATTAGCTTGAACATTGTGTATACTAGGCAGTTTATATACAATGAGCTTGAAATAGGAATAATTTACATGGCAGTACAACGCTAGTATTGATATATTTTAACAAAATTTTCTATCGAAATCAATTTTTTTTTACCTATTACTTGTTTTTTTGTTTGTTTACAATTGCGTTTAGACTGTCAAAAGTCACGGCAGCAAATTGTCAAAAGGCAAAAATCAATCTCGTTTCATGTTCGTTTTTACAAGAAAAATCTGAAATTTGAGATTAAATCTGAAAATTAAAAACGAATTCGACATAATAACCTCATTTCCTGTTCATCTATTTAATTTAACCAATCTTATGACATCTTAATAACAAAAAAACTTGACTGGCCAAAAGTTTGAGATTTCACACTGTAAACAAATATTTGAGCTTTTTTGTATTTCTGTATGTATAGTAGGCATTATTTTCTCCTGGTCATAAGTCCACATAATATTTTATGAAGAAGAAGAATTATAGACTAAGAACCTGAGAAATAAGAAAGAAAGAACAAACTCCAAAGCAGGAGAACAAACTAACCCACTTCTAATTCTATAAGAACTATGAAAACTGTTCTTTACTATTTCTCTTATTCACCATGGGTGGAAATTGGGGTATTACCGTATTGGGGAACTTAAAACTAGCTAAACATTGCACTGAGAAGAGAACTAGCTGTTCGCTCACTCAGTCCAATTATATCATTACTCCTAACAATATCTTGTAATATATAATAGCAACAAGGATAAAGAATCACCAGTACCAACTACAGAAGAGAGAGGACTATTATCGGGTGCGCTTAACTATGGACATGGGCTACACGCTAGACGCTACACATGATACATGAATCACATCTCAATTCTCCAATCTCCAACATTAACATCATTTCATAGATCTCCCACTCTCTCGGTTTTTGTTTTGCTCCACCACCATCCCAATTCCACGACAAGTTTTCCTTTAACTCTATGCGCTGGAAAGTTTTCCTGGTTTTGTTTTGGTCGAATCGACTGAATGTATTTCGTCGAGAAATTCATTATAGTGACATACAAAAATGGCGTCTCAAGTTCAATGTCAAGCTTGTTGGTATTTTTTATCATTTTCTTTTGGCTATTTTGTATTTTGCTTAATGTTACTTTTATGCTTTTGTATCTATGCTTTGGCTTTGGTGATTTTCTTAGACGGAATTGTTATGCGTGTAGTGTAGAACTAGGTGTAGATACAATGGTTGTTTGGAGCATGTGGGGTAAGTGATGTATACTTTTGTAGCTATATTTATTTTTCACTTCAACTGTATGTTAGGTATTTTGTTTGTTGTGAAATTAAGAATAATAATAATATGTAGGTATTTTGAATAAGACAATTTCCAAATTTTAAATTTTATTTAAATGTTTGTTTTTATTTAGCATACAAGCAAAGAGCTCTTAAAATACCTACCAAGTGCATTATGCACTTAATTAATCTATTAACTGTTACTATGGCATTTAATAGGTACCATGCATCTACACCCACCTGAGTGCGTGTGGTTGCTTTCGATTACCCCTTTTTGGGAGTGAAAATCGATATTTTAAGAATATTCTAAATGTAATTTCTGATGCGCACGTTTTTTGAGAAAAGATAATATTATTGATGATGAACAGGTGAAATCTAAGTCAAGTTTTATAAAATGATATACAGGTATGCATGTACATAGGTATATACAAATAAATTGCACGACTGGATCACACGTACTTGCTCATATGTGCGGTCACATTGTAGAATAAAATTTAAGAAAATTAAAGTTAACATCAAAGAATATACTCGATTTTTGTGACTTTTGATTGTTTGAATAAAATACAATAAATTATATTGAGTGAAATAATTTAAACGATATTTAAAGGTACATTTAACAATAATTTACTTTTTGAAATAAAATTAATTAAAATAGGCAGATTAATTATGTTTGGTGGATCGATAAACTCATGATGGAGATATTCATGGAATTTATTTAGGATATTATGTACCTTACCTATAATAAGGTTGGAAGGAAGGCCCAACGATTTTGATAAAATTTTCTAAATGGTGTTTTTATGCAAAATCTATCTTTTGGTTTAAATGGATTTTTCAGGAAGTCTTCCTTAGCTATGTATTTGATGGATTTTGATGAAATTGTAGTAGTATTTTATGACACAAATAATATTGCCTATTAAATTTCCAAAAACAATTTTTTGGATTTTTAATATATTTTTTTATATCTTTTTTTTTGTTTTTGAATATTTTGAAAATGAATCGATAGGTTTTTTTTTATTTAATTTGTTTCCTAGTATAAACTAGTATAAACTTAAAATTGGCATACTCAAAGAAATTTTAAAATATGTTTTCGAAGTTTATCAAATAAAATTATTTTTTTTGAACAAAAATGGTCGAACGATTTCGAAATGAAAAATTCATAAAATAGGAAACAGCATTAATGTCTTTGTTTAATGTTTCCCCCAAATTTTACATTTATAGCTCGGTTGAGCCCTAGCCACTAGTGAAATATAAGAATCCGTTATTAATTGCAGCGCCAAAGTTTTCGTACTCTCCCCACAGGACAAGTGGTGCTTGGGTTTAAACTTGGAATAAGTAACAAATTTTAGGTTTGTGTTTGTTCAACATAAACTGTCCAAAATAGGCAAAACAAAAATCCTGGAAATCTCCTACAGAAAGAAGAAATTGCAAAAACCTTCGGGAAAGTTATCACCTTTCTAAACGTAAAAATTACATGTTTAAAGCTCCATGTGAGAAAGTCGCTGTAAACCTCCTTTTACTTACACTTCGAAGCCAAGTCGAATTACATTTTGCTTCTCATAGAAAAAATATTACCTTCTAATCACTTTTTCACTTGCGATTATAGAAGATACAATAAGGCAGTTTTTAGATTCGTAAATATACAAAAAAATTGAGATAACAACCAAACATGACATTTATAATAGAGAAGCGTAAAAAAGTTCGTAACAAAAAATTCTAATGTATCTATGTATAACCATCAAAAACCGGTTCTAAAATTTTCGAAATTCTTTTTTATATATTTGTTAGGTTTTATATTATATATAAGACTGGTGACCATGCACATTGAAATTTGTTGTGCATCGTTCGGGCTGAGTACAAAAAAGGTTTCGGATCGATGAGGACTTTTTAGATTTTATTTATGATGGTGTTGTTAACAATCCTACCAATTTTTAGCTGGGTGTTAATTTATGTAACCTCACCCCTATTTTTTGGTCTTATTTCATCGGACTATTATTGAACATCGAAAATTAGATGATTCTCTACGACTAGGTACTAGTTTTGGAGAAAATTGGAACAAATAGCATTTACGTAGAAAAATGTATATTCATATAGTAGGTACCTAACTACTATTTGGATTTTTAGTTTTTTGAAATTTTGTGTTGAGCTTTTGGTATGCAGTTTTTTAGAGATTCTGAATGTACAGGTACAGCTGTTCAAAAATTAAATATATTTTTTTTCAAAAATCTATTATAAAGACAAAAAAATTATTATTCAAAATATTGTTATGCAGAAATAATTTGGAAACAGATTTGACAATTTTGGCAATTTGACAGAAATCCAATGAGTCGTTACCGAGAAAGTCGAAAATAAAAAAGCCGTTAGGTACATGAAAGGTACCGTTAATAAACTCTAAATAATAAATTATAGACAAAACCTACAAAAATACTCTCAAAATTTTCATCAAAATCGTTGGCGCCGTTTTTAACAAAAATAAGCTTTTGTCTTTACAAATTAGTAGTTGCGATTCCTATTTGACGTAAAACCATCGTTCCAAAATGCATTTTTGAGGTGTCATATAGTTACGATTTGTAACTATGTACCTATTTCCAACTCATGTCCATGTGCAACGATAATGCAAATAGAATTATTTTGTATGGCAAAATCTTTATTTTATTAAGTAGGTAGGTAGAAGTATAATGGTATGTACATAGGTATATGTATGTATGTACGTTGATATTTTTTTAAATATTTGTTTGACAGATTAACAAATACCTATCTAACAATAAATCGTTCCAAAATAATAGGATTTTCCACTGGAAAATCAATTTATTTTTGATCTAGACATTGTATAGGCAGTGTACATATAGGTATACAACAATCTAGATCTGTCAAAACACAGATTTTGACAGTTTTGGCGTTCCATTGAGACAAACAGAATTTTTTTTGATCTGAGATCAATTTTTCAGGTCAGGTTTTTCGACCAAAACGCTGCCAGACATACTGATAGAATTCATACATACATACATTATGTATCTAGAAAGTATTTGTTAACATTTCAACAGTGCTTGAGCTTGAAGATTTTCTCATTTATTTGAGCGCGAAAAAGATGTTCTGTTTTCCTAATTGAATTTGGGCGAGCTAAAAACGCTTTTTTTTTTGAAAATTCAAAAGCGTTTTGAATTAAGTTGAACAAAAAATATAGAAGTAAAACTGTTTTCTTATTTTTAATAGATTTTTTTTTACAGTAATGGCAATCTCCTTTGGAAAAAATTCACTACATTTTCCCTTTGGCGGCAACGCTGGGTAAGAGCATAACATATCCAAAGACAAAAACAAATCAATCTACATAGATCTATTCAGAACAAAAAAATTAATTTTTCAGATCAAAATTTGAAATCCCAAAGGAAAGTCCTATGAAATCTTAACAATCCCAACAGTCTTTTATTGACATCAACCGTAGTTAATAAAAGAACGCCCTATAAGTAGGTATTTTCAAATATTTAAAATTTTGGACAGTGCTATACAAAACTGACACTTCTACTACATTCTGGACGGGTAGTTTAAATATCAAGCTTATATTTACCTATCCAATTTATTTAGCTCCATTTCTATGCGCAGAAATATTATAATGAAAATAATAATTTCCAGAGACTTGGGTATTTGTTGTAGATAGGTACTCGATTCCCCTTACCGCCCTCCTATAACATCAAGAATATTCGAAACTAGCAGAGGTATCAATATTTTAGTGTTCTAATAATCCTTTCAATTATTCCTAACAAAAATTAACTTTTTTCTACAATTCTACACAAATATGCCGTTTTAAATTTTTCTTAATCCCCTCGACTTCTCATAAGTCGTAGTCTCGTAGTTCGCCTTCATTTTTCCACATTGCTCTTATTTTTATTTCAAAATAGCCATAGTCACAGCAAACAAGAAACAACACAGCTCAGAGTCACGCAATTGAAAAGCGAAAGGTATCGACACAGACACACGACGACTTTTACTTCGACAACCGCGAAAGGGGAAGGTAGATGTGTGCTTTCTCTCTGTTTCTTGTTTGGCATGGCAAAATATTTTTTTAAGCTCAAGCTAAGCAATTCGCACTAAACTTTATCCAACAACCAAACCAAGTTCAATAATAAAAGTTAAAAAAGGTAGGATGGTTGCAGCTGGCAAAGCAAAAGGAAGGTTTGTGAACTGAGAGCATGGGATTGATGCCGGGTTAATGAAGTTAAATAATATCCCCCACCGATGGAACTCCATCCGATTCAGCTGTTTCTAGGTATTTTACACAACATAAAAAAAACACCGGTGAAAAGGGAGAGTGTTGGGCCTAAAATGGGGTGGTGAGTGGTGAATGCTGATGTGTGGGGTAATTTATCAAAACTTAAATACAAAAAAAAAGAAATCCTCCGCTTCAGCCGAAATTAGGCAAATTTATTTGTTTATTTTTTGTTGGAGAACTTCATTGCAAAGAAAATAAATTATCTAAAATGGAGGCCATCGTCACTCGACGAAGCCAGATAGATACCTACTTAATCGCAGTCGGACTTACCTGTTTAATTATTTTGGGCGAATCTCGTCCTTTCCACAAATCTGGATTTCTTTATTCAGAGCCCAGTTTGAAAAGTTCGTTTCCAAATTGGAGACGAGACGATACACTCACTAACTCAGTTATTGCAATTTAAATAATTTTACATAGATTTAAACAAAAAAGAACCACTGACCAGAATCACTTTTACGGTGCAAGCTGCGCGTTCAGAAACGACAAAAACAAATCTAAAGGAAATTGCTATGTACATATGTAAGTATATTGTTTATCATTTACAAAAATATTGTTTTACAGCAAACCTTTCTATTACGGAAACCGAAAAGCGCGAATTTCAGGTATATTCATTACTAAACATATTGAATTGAATTAATAATGGCGAATTTTGCCTCATCAATCTGTGATTTTGATAAACTTTTCCTTGAATCCATAGGATAATGAATTTTCGGTAACTACGCAGAAGAGAAGGTCTTCCACATTTCACATTTTCAATTTGAGAGCAAAAACATTGCCTGGCATGGCACTGGTTGTGTTTTTATGTAGCGCAATACGTCAATCTCAATAATATAAAACTTTCTGTGTGTATGGAATATGGATTGGTTGGATGAATGTTTTTTTTTATTTTGTTTTTTTCTTTTCTCCAACAACTGTATCTTTATCGTTGAGTGGCTTTAGTGTGTGCTGTGTGGTATATTTTGATATGCGAATTTGCGACTATAAACTCCAAAACTTGCCAAAGCTGAATGCGATAAGGGGAATATTCGCCCTTCAAATGAAACGCAATACAGTCAACTCCAGTATAGAAATAAACAATACAAAGATGCAAATGTACCCCTTTTATCGTTGGCCTTCAGAAAAGCAATACTTGTGAACTAGAAATGAGAGTGGGATAGAAAATGTGGTGAAGTTTAAAGTCATGGAAAAGCCGGCAGCGGCAGCCCATGTATAGCCCAATCTCATCGTAAAATGTTTGGAAGAGAGAGCTTTTTTACTAAAATGACAAGTAACTCTTCGTTTGACAGGAACTTAATAAAGAGAAATTTAAGTGCAGGGTGAACAAATGTTTTTTTTTTTTTTTTGTTTAACCTTGACATGATTTCTTTAAACCATAAACGAATTTGTCAAAGGTATTTTGTTTAATTAAATTATTCATTTTTTTTAAAGATCTACATAATCAATTGAATTTTCTTAGGAACAATCTGGGGGTATTGCGGTGTTATCTTCGAGATATTTAGAATCCATTCAAAGTAATTACTGCTGAGCATTTTATTTAATTTTTCAGATTTTGGAAAATCATTTTCATTGCAGAACTCAAATCAACGCAGGCACATGCGCTTCCATGTCATATTAAAGACTGAGTGCATAAAGTAAATATATTATAATAATAATATATAATAATATAGCTACATAATTTATTATATGCCCTCGTGCCTTTAATTTCTACTTTCTACATTCCTTATCACAACCCTTCACAGAACGATTTGAATGTGATAAAATATTTATTATATGAAAAAATTGGTCACTTTTTCACAGATCACAAGAATTGGAGTTTGGGATAAAATTCAGTGTGCCGAAATTGTTTATTCAAAATTCTGTTAAATAAAAATTACATATTTGCCACTATTTTTCAAAATAAAACTCCCTGCTTTCCCTGACCAATTTTCGAATTTTCCCTAACCAAATGAAAAAAAATATTAACTGCATTTAATTTGTTTAGGTATGCTTAAAATAATTTACATGAAATTGTACTTAAGGAAAGGTTTCCATACAAATAATAGTTAAGAGCTTCGCGTTGAGTTATGTTACTTCCACAATTTTTCTAATATTTTAATTTCAACCAAAATATTTTTTTTTTAATTTCAAAAAATAAAATAAAATGGATATGAAATTCTCAAGAGAAAATCCAAAATATTACCTAAGGGTTCGCAAACTCATTGGGGCGTAATTCAAATAGCTTAACAAGACAATAAATATTAAAAATGCATTACAATCTTTTTTTTTTAATTCTGTGAAATAGTCTAAAAAAATCAAATTACCTATATTGCAAAATATAAGCTGAAATTACTAGATGATATTGTTGCGCCGTTGACAAAACTTCTAAATTTTGAATAATGACGATCCAAAATTCGGTTTATTTCAGTCGTTAATAAAAAAAATGCATACTCACTTCTTAGAGGAAAAACAAAAATTACGTGTTTCTTGGGAAGATATTTTAATTCAGATCACGGACAATGCTTTGTTATTTTGTTTTAATTAATTTTTATATTAAAGAAAATATTTTGTACTCTGATAATTTAGTTTTTTTTTGTTCAAAGCATATCTAAAAATGTAAGTTAATATGAAGTTATATGTAGGTAGAATTTTTGTGAGGCAAATACAGCCATTACAATTCTCACATTTTTTTGTTGGTATTTTGTTTATCAACTTTAAAAAGCAAAGTAGTTTTTTCACTCAGGGTTTTTCAAATTTTAATGCTAGAAAAATTATCAATTTTGCATTTTTTAACAAACCATTTCCTTGTAAGCGCACGTAAAGTAGCTTGCAGTTCCCAAGGAATTTCGCTTTTCATTCACATATTCACACGCCTTTCTCTCGTTATTTAGAAGTCCTAGCTGAGTGGTTCTTGCACTGTCACGTAGAAATGGAATTCATCTACCCGGTCTATCAACCAGAAATTTTATTGGCAAGTTAGGCAATGAACTTCTCTTATCAGTTTGGGGTTGGAGCCTTACGACGAGTACTATTTCACTTTTTGGGGCCTAATTTCATTTTTAGAATTGAGGTTATATTTCATTATGAAAAAAGACCCTAATATCAAAGAGCGAAATAAGACCCCACACAAAATATTATGTCGAATACAAAAATTGGCAATAAAAGCCACTTAGGCCAGTATAAGCACAAACAACAAATTTAAAGATATGTCCCACTTTGATAAATGTTATAGTATGAAGAAGGTATGGGGGGCGTGCTGCGCCCCTGCAACCCCCTGCTTGGGCTCACTATATGATTTGGAGAAGGTACAAAGTTGGGTATGTGCAACGTTTCTTTTTGGATTAAAGAACTTTTGCATAAACCCAATCTCGCACATACTCCAAATCCTAAAGTGAGCTCAAGCAGGAGGGTTGCAGGGGGGCAGCATGCCCCCTCATACCTACCTCATACTGATTGGGAGATAAAATCTCAAGAAATACCTAGGCAAAACAAGTTTAGCCTAAGCGTGTTAAGTTTTTTTATTTTTTCAAAAAAATTGGGGTCTTTTTTCATTTCGTTTTTGGGGTCTTTTTTCATTAATTAATTAATTTCATAAAAAAAAATTGGGTTTTATTTCATTATGAAAAATTACCTCATTTTTGGGGCCTTATTTCATTTTTGTTTTTGCGGCCGTTTTATCTGGGCCTTATTTCGCACCGCCGTACGATTACAAATTTCGAAAATTGATTACTTGAGAAGCATAGCTTAGAACCTCTCTATTTTCTAAAGTTAAAGAAGCAAACACAATTTGCAAATATACATATGTATGTATTGTATATATTCATTTTTTTGTTGTTAATTTTTCAATATTATTTAATTTGTGAATTAAATTACTTTTTTCAGAATTTGGTGTGTTTGTGTTTTATTTTTTTAAATGCGAGATTTTCATTTGCAAAATTTTAGTTGAAATTTGCGAGATTTTTGGGTATGAAACGTAAATGTGAGATTTTGTATTTGCGATATTTTAAAAAGCGAGATTTTGAATGTGAGATTTCGTTTTTTGAGATTTAAAAAAAATGCGAGATTTCGTTATGCGAGATTTTAAATTGCGGGATTGCGTAGTGCTCCTCTAGGGTAGGGGTGGATTTTGAGGGTGTCAAAAGTTGGTGATTTTAACCAGAATTCTTAATTTCAACAACATTTCTTCATATTTCAGGTATAACGGAAGAAATAAGGTGAAATTCTGCATTTTTGTTGTTTTTTTTTGCTGCTTAATAGCTCCGTCGCTATACTGGTTGTACATAAAAGCTTTACAGACCAAAATTATAGGACATATTATCTGCTACAAGTTGGCATATTAAGTCATTTTGCGTTAAAATACACCAGAAAAAAGTTATACGAGTATGCCAAAGGCACGAAAGTATGGGCAGAGTATAACGAAGGATTAAATTATTTTAAAATGAAAAAGATCAATTTTGAAAATATTTTCCCTGACCGGTTTTGAAATTCCCAGTCGAGTGGCAACTACGAATTATGCATCCCAAATTCTGCTTTTGTTTTATTGTGTTATTTGCCTATTTGGTTGGCTGCTGTATGAATAGGGTAGGCACTGAAAGGCATCAAACTGGTGATGCACAGTCGCTGCAACTATATCGTACACATCAATTGTGCTTATTTTACCTCCCCGCGGTAACCACCGGGTACTGGTCTGTCCATCCGGACATTCCTGCTAAACTTATAAGCGCGAGTGTTGAACACAGAAAAAATAGCAACACTATAATGCTCTGCTTTAATGACTGTTCTGATCGATTCGCAGAAGTCTTGCACGAGCCCCTCAGAAAGAGGACGTACGGCGGATGAGCCCAACCAATTGGACCAACGGTGGCGTCAACAGTCAACGAAGCAGACGCCCTAATGAGCTACTTCGACGTATTTGGAGATAAGGTCATTAGGACAATTCAATGCAAGTCAGGGCATTGAAATAGAGATGGTGGCGGATGAACCCT
Source organism: Platycheirus rosarum (assembly GCA_963971375.1). NCBI lineage: Eukaryota > Metazoa > Arthropoda > Insecta > Diptera > Syrphidae > Platycheirus > Platycheirus rosarum. The sequence continues at coordinate 111,981,812 of OZ020508.1, forward strand.
TAATGGGCCAACGGCAGCGCTCATATCCCCGAAGTGGGTTACTGACTCCGGATTCTCCGGTTCCTTTTGTCCAAGGAATCCAACAAAGGACCTGGCCCTCCAGGTTGGGGGTTGTGCGTGGGGTTAACAACCCTGCCACGGAAAAAAGAAAAAGTTGCGAAGCAACCAATAGCCTCGGAAAAGGACGGATTTACTGTTGACGACCCGGAAAAACGAATCAAGGACAACGACCTTCGGATCTGCACGTGGAATGTTAGAACTCTTAACAGACCACGTGCATCCAAACAACTAGCGGAGGCCCTAGACTGCTACAGAGCAGGAATTACTGCCATCCAGGAAGTGCGATGGAATGGGCCGGGCAAAAGGAGGATGAAAAACTGTGACGTGTACTACGGTGATTGCGCAAGAAGACCACAGCGTTTATTTGGGTGCGGATTCGTCATAAGCGGTAGACTTAGGCAAGAAGTCTTGGGCTTTCGACACGTAAGTGAGCGACTTGTGACAATCCGTATCAAGGCTAAATTCGCCAACATTAGCCTAATATGCGCTCATGCCCCCACAGAGGACAAAGATGACGCCACCAAGGATGACTTCTATGAGCTCCTCGAAAAAACCTATGAGCAATGCCCTAAATACGACGTTAAGATCGTACTAGGCGATTTTAATGCCAAAATAGGTAAAGAGGAAATCTTTGGTAGGACTGTCGGAAAACATAGCCTACACGACACAACGTCTGAAAACGGACTTAGGCTAATTGACTTCGCAGCGGCACATAACGTCACCATTGCAAGCACACGGTTTCCTCATCTCGATATACACAAAGGGACTTGGCGACACCCAGATCAAAGAACCGTCAATCAGATTGATCACGTTGCGATCGATGCAAGACACGCCTCCAGTATCTTGGATGTTCGCACCTTCCGAGCAGCTAACATCGACTCGGATCACTACCTTGTTGCAGCAAAGGTAAGAATGCGAATAACCCGAACTCCACAACAACGGAGTAATACTGTGAGGAAGTATGACGTCGGAAAGCTGCAATCGCAAGAAACCGCCAGAACCTATGCCGATCGAATATCCCGTAACCTCTCAAGAAATCCAGTACCGCCAGCATCAAGTGCCGAAGATCAGTGGCAACACTGCCAACAAGCCATCAGAGATGCCGCAACTGATGTGCTAGGTTTCACCAGACCACCACCACGAAACCTCTGGTTTGATGACGAATGCAGGCAGGCCCATGCAGCCAAACAAGAGGCATATAAAGCGACGCTGCAAAGAAAGACGAGAGCTGCTCGCGAGCTTTACGAGCAGAAAAGACGGGAAGAACACCGGCTTCTCCAAAAGAAAAAAAGAGAGCATGAGAAGCGCGCGATCGAAGATATTGAGAGATGCTACTCCAGGAACAACGTACGGAAGTTTTACCAACAGGTAAAAAGAACATGCCAAGGAAAAAAATCCCGCACAGAAGCCTGTAGAGATAGGAATGGAAACCTCGTAGTAGAGTCACAGTCGGTGCTGAGTACATGGAAGGACCATTTCTGCAGACTGTTAAACGGCGATGAAGGCCAAAATCCCGCTGTCAGGCAGAATGAACCATTCAACATGGATGATGACAGACAAAACTTCCGTCCACCTGACCAAAATGAAGTAAGGATAGCAATATCTAAACTAAAAAACAACAAAGCTGCTGGACCCGACGGATTACCCGCCGAACTTTTTAAAGCGGCCGGAGATGACCTGGTGGAGTGCATACACCAACTCATCTCTAAAGTTTGGTCAGAAGAAAGTATGCCTGATGAATGGAACCTCAGCATCGTTTGCCCGATTCACAAGAAAGGAGACCCTCTAAACTGCGCCAACTATAGAGGAATAAGTCTCCTGAATATCGCCTACAAGATCCTCTCTGCCGTACTATGTGAACGCCTGAAACCTTTCGTCAGCAACCTGATTGGCCCCTATCAGTGGGGTTTCAGACCAGGAAAGTCCACAATCGATCAAATGTTCACGCTACGGCAGATCCTGGAAACCACCCAAGAATTCCAAATCGATACCCACCACCTCTTTATCGATTTTAAGGCCGCGTACGATAGCATTTATAGAGACGAGCTATACAAAGCCATGTCAGGTTTTGGCATTCCCACAAAACTCGTCCGACTGTGCAGGATGACGATGGAGAACTCTCGCTGCTCCGTCAAGGTTGGTTCCGACCTCACAGAAGCTTTTGACGTCAAAAAAGGATTCCGACAAGGTGATGCGCTATCGTGCGATTTCTTCAACTTAATACTTGAAAAAATTATAAGAAACTCGCAAGTCAATTGTAGTGGGACAATTTTTTTCAAGTCTGTGCAATTGCTAGCATACGCTGACGACATAGACATCATTGGCAGAACTCGGCGAGCTGTCACTGGAACGTTTGCTAGCATTGAAGCTGAAGCGGCTAAGATGGGACTAGCAGTCAATGAGGCCAAAACGAAGTACCTGCTGTCCACAAAAAGGGACACACAACACCGGCGGATTGGACAAAACATCACAATAGACAGGTACAACTTTGAGGTAGTTAGGGACTTTGTGTACCTCGGATCCGCTATAACATCTGACAACAACATCTCGTCAGAAATAAAGCGAAGAATTACTCTTGCCAATCGCTGTTTCTATGGGCTAGGAAGGCAATTGAGTAGCAAAGCCCTCTCTCGAAAGACAAAGGAGACTCTTTATAAGACCCTAATCATCCCAGTCCTGCTCTATGGCGCCGAGGCATGGACTCTATCTAAAGCGGATGAAGATATCCTTAGTCGTTTCGAGCGTAAGATTCTTCGGAAGATTTTTGGCCCTATCTGCGTTAACGGGCTTTGGAGGAGAAGGTTCAACCAAGAACTATACGAGCTGTACAGCGACATTGACCTGGTCAAAAAAATACGCATATCACGTTTAAGGTGGCTAGGTCATGTAGAGCGAATGGACAACAATGCTCCGGCTCGCAGGATCTTCGATTCCATCCCAGAGGGTAGACGCAGTCAAGGAAGACCTCGCCTTCGGTGGCGCGCTCAAGTGGAGGACGACCTCAACCAACTTGAAGTGCAAAACTGGAGGCAGCTAGCCAAAGAACGAGTTGGCTGGAGAGGCATGTTGGTTGAGGCCCAGGTTCGTCCCGAACTGTAGCGCCACCTAAGTAAGTAAGTAAGTATTTGCCTATTTACAAAGTATTGGAAATTAGGGGCTGAGTCACCGCTTAGGTGAGAGCAGGTGAGTGTGTGCCATTTTTCCTGAACAAACAAGTTCAACTTGTCCATATCCTTACGTTTGAAATCTCTAACATTTGACATTTCTATTCTTTACAGTTCAGAGCTCATATTATTTCATAATTAAATTTTGCGTACAGAACTGACTTTTCGCTCAGCCTCTGCTTGGCTTTTTTTTTTATTGGCGCGACAACTCCTTAAAGGACCCAAGGCCTAGTGACTTATACTCTCAACAATTCCTGTGTGTGTGTTGTTAATCTACAAGAATGGAAGGGACCTACAGTTTACCGCCGAGTTCCTCGCAAGCGGGAGTACCCGCCCGGAAAAGAAGATGGCTATGAGCGGAATTGGAACCCGGGCTCATTCGCTTAGCAGTCCGACACACTAACCACTAAACCACGGGACACTACCTGCTCACCTCATACCTATCATATACCAGCATTTGCATGAAGTTGATATGACTTTCGATCGATTAAGAAATTTTGTTTCATAACTTATGGCGCAATGACTGCTTTGGTAGCAAAGTTCTAGCTTGAACTCACAGTATCAAAGAAGTCAATGTACTCATAAATGCATTTCCTCGGATTTCAACAAATAATAATTTTCTCATTCTTAACATTGTATATAAACTGCTATAGTACTATCATGACGACCGGTGGGCGGTGGCGTTCCAAGCGGCATGTGTGTTTTCTAACTCGGTAAGTTTTATAAGGCAAGTTTAGGATTCATGAAAATAAAAAATTTGAGATAACAATCAAACATGACATTACGATAGGCAAGAGTACGATAACTTTGGCGCCGCAAATTAATAACGGATTCGTGTAGAGAGACAAAATAAAAAAAAAATTACCAGGAGGGGGTCTATCTCCTCTCGTTTAGGAGGGGCGATTTCCTAAAAAAGCACTGGCATTGCAAAAAATATATTTCAAAATAACAGCAACACTTAAAATAATGTGCTATACCTTTTTTTAAAGCCAAAAGTCTGTTTTATCATATTATTTTTTAAACGTTTGAATATCTATTGAATAAATTGCACGACTGGATTGCACGTACTTGCTCATATGTGCGGTCACATCGTCGAATAAAATTTAAATAAAATGTGCGACTGGGTCGCACGAACTTGTTCTTATGCTAGATATGCATTCAGTAGGTAATTGAGTATTTTTTTTATTTGTTCGTTGTTTTTGCGTGTTTATGTGTTTATCATAGGCGTCCTGATTATTTATTCTGTATGCTGTTATGATCATGAAATGCTTTAAAATAAATAACGATAAATAAATAATAATACAAATAACGAAGTTTGCTTTCATTAGACTAGTGGATAGGGCTCAACCGAGCAATATAAAACAAAATTTGGGGGAAAATATTAAACAAATAAAATTTTTATGAAATCAAAAAAACACTGTTGTATCCTGTCATAACTTACCGAAGAAGGATGCAGCTGGATGCATCCACACTCATGTTTTCTTAACACTTCCTATTGTTATTATTATATAACGAAAATTTGTTATAGCTATTAAGGTTAAATGAAGGACAAATTAAAATTGCTCTGGAAGTTTTATAACGAAAGTTTTTTGGATGTGTTTTTTATTTGAGTTTTAATTTGCGATTTTTGAGAGTTTTTTAGCGGTGATTTTTTGAAGGTTTTAATTATTCGTTTAGTACGGAACATTTTGGTCCTTCGAGCCGGATACGAACCAGCGACCTATGAGTACAGAACGAACTCTATACTCATTCATAAATAATTCAAACATTCTCATAACTCCTTCGTAACAAAGAGTTATGAGAATGTTTGAATTATTTATGAATGAGTATAGATTAATGAGTGAGTATAGATTTGAGTATGAACTAAGGTTTATTGCTTCTTTAGTGGACTGTATGTTTTATTACGAGAGTGATGAATATTGTTATGAGTGAGTATGAATGTCTTAAATGAAATCTATTGCGCTTTTAATGGACTTTATGTTGTGTTACGAGAGTGTAATGTGTCTTGAGTATTTTGGAATGTATTATGAATGTGTGTGTGTTTTGAATGTTTTAAGTACGTTCGTTTGAATTTGTTTAGAATATATTTTGAGTGGGGTTGAGTGTGTTGAATATGCGTTGGATGTGATTGAATATGTTTTGGGTATGTTTTGAATGTGAATTGAGTGTGTTTTGGAGTGTTTATGAATGCAACCCTGATGAAAGAGTGAATGTTCGAAGACCAATTGAGTAAGTGTATTGAGTAATTTGAATTTCTGAGTGAGTGATTTGAATAATTATCTCCATAACGTATAATGTTGAATTTTGAGTGAGTGTTTTGGTCGGTTGTCTTCCATGAGTGAGTGTATGGTATGGTTATGTATGTTAGCGAATTGATTTATTGTGTTGATGTGTTCGGTGATTTAAATTCGTTGTATCACAACTGGTGTGAGATGATTTTTGAATTTTGATTTTATTCGGTGTTAGATGATTGTGGTTTCTACATAGGCATTGTTTGATGGCAGTGGGCAAATTTTAGTGATGGGCCTTTTGCATTCGGTGTTTTGGGTTCGAACTTTTACCACGCGAATTAGATTGTCTTGTTCTGGATAGGTTTCGATGATCCTTGCCATTGACCATTTCGTGGGTGGAAGTCTTTCATCTCGTAGCAGTACCAAATCTCCGATTTTAGGTTGACTCTCGGTTTTAAGCCATTTCGGTCGATTTTGAAGTCGTCAGGTATTCTCCGCTCCATTCTTTCCAAATGGTTTGAAGTGACGCTTGTAGACATTTCCATCTGTCGAGGTAGCCAATTTTTCCAGTCGTTAAGTCTGCTTCAGGAACTGTATGCATCGATGTGCCTATCAAAAAGTGCGCTGATGTTAGGGCGTTGAAATCGTCCAAGCTATCTGTTACCGGACAAAGGGGTCTCGAGTTAAGGCAAGCTTCTATTTGCGCTAGAAGCGTGCTGAGCTCCTCGAAGGTCGGAGCTTGGTTTCGGGCGACGCGTTTTAAGTGGTATTTCACAGATTTCACTCCTGCTTCCCATAAGCCACCGAAGTGAGATGAAGCGGGAGGAATGAAATTTAATTTGGTGCCCATTTTGCTTAATGAATAAGCGATTTCGGCGTAGTCGTATTTAGCAGCAATTAACATCTTCTGGAGTTCCGTGTTAGCACCTTTGAAGTTTGTTCCGCAGTCACTGTATAGGTTGGAACATAATCCTCTGCGAGATATAACCCTTCGGAATGCTGCAATAAAGGCTTGCGATGTAAGGTCTGTCACAGCTTCAAAATGAATTGCCTTCGTTGAAAGGCAAATAAAAATTGCAAAATATCCTTTGAACCGTTTTGAGTTTCTTCCTTTCCAAGCTTTCACTTCTTTAGGTCCAGCACAATCCACACCGGCGTGAGCGAAGGGTCTAGACATATTTACTCTTGGTGCGGGAAGCCATCCCATTAATTTTTGCATTGGTTTGGGTTGATTTTTGAAACATGTGCAACATTTATTTAGCCACTTCTTCACAGTTCTCTTCATATTAAATATCCAAAATTGGTTCCGAACATAGGCTATTGTTTGCTGTATTCCACCATGTAAGGTCCTCTCATGTGCGTCTTCAATGATGAGTCTCGTAAAATTGTGATCTGGTTTTAACACGATAGGGTGCTTTTGATCGTATGTGAGAGTGGCATTTTCAAGTCGACCACATACTCTTATTATACCCCATTGATCGATGAACAGGTTTAAGGATTTATTGAGTTTAGTTCTCTTTGTTTTTTCGAGATCGCTTAAAATTTCGGGGAACATGAATTGTTGCACGTTTTTTATGTCATCATTTTTACGTCATCCTGAAGGCTTCCTCTTTCTTTACGTTATAGACAAATCTGTTAACAAAGGCTTTAATTCTTTGCGCCTTGATGAGTTTCGATTGTTTACAAAACTATGTCCAAAATTCCATTTGTATCTTCGGTGGCAACATGAACCTCGATTTCTCTTCTTTCTTCTTCGGTTTCTATCTGAGTGGGTTGTGTCGGTACTGAGAAATCCCATTTCTCTTGAAGGAAGTTTGGTCCATTCCACCATAGGTTGTCGGTCTTCAATTTGGATGGCAGAACACCACGTGATGCCAGATCCGCTGGGTTTAACTTGGTGAGAATGTGTCGCTATATGCTAACATTTATCAGGCGTTGGATTTCTGTTACTCGATTGGCAATGAATGTCTTCCATTTCGACGGCAATCCAGATATCCAACACAGGGTTATTGTAGAATCTGTCCATGCAAATACGGGCAAGCCTTTGAATGGAAGGACTGATCGGGTGTAGTTGATAAGCTTTGCCAACATGACGGCTCCGCAAAGCTCTAATCTAGGCAATGACACCGTATTAACTGGAGCTACTTTTGTTTTGGATATGAGCAAATGAGTGTGTATACAATTGTCGTTGTCCTAGACTCGAAGATAAACTACAGCTCCGTATGCTTTGGTAGATGCATTCGAACTGTTTGGTGTTACCTTGAGTATTTATCCATCGCGGAAGGCGGATATCCTCTAAGATCTCTAACTCTTCCTGAAAGGAGATCCATTCCTTTTGTATCTCAACTGGAATGATTTCATCCCAAGAGAGACCTGTTAACCACAATTGCTGCATGGTAATCTTCGCTTTGATGATACAAGGTGCTATCCATCCTAGCGGATCAAACAGACGAGCGATCATTGAAAGTATCGTACGTTTCGTTACGACCTTTTCGATGGCGATCTTTTGAAAAGAGAAGGAATCAGTAGAAGGGTACCAACTGATTCCCAGAGTTTTTGTGTGGTCCAACGATCCCAATGTTAACGAAACACTAGTCTCTCGATCTTCTTCCGGTATGTGCTGAAGAAGTTCTTCGTCGTTGCAAACTTGTTGTTGAGAAGCATCAACAACAACAAGTCCTTTACTTCGTTCACTGGCGGGGGAGAATGTTGTATCCTGCCATAACTTACCGAAGAAGGATGCAGCTGGATGCATCCACACTCATGTTTTCTTAACACTTCCTATTGTTATTATTATTTAACGAAAATTTGTTATAGCTATTAAGGTTAAATGAAGGACAAAATTAAAATTGCTCTGGAAGTTTTATAACGAAAGTTTTTTGGATGTGTTTTTTATTTGAGTTTTAATTTGCGATTTTTGAGAGTTTTTAGCAGTGATTTTTCGAAGGTTTTAATTATTCGTTTAGTACGGAACACGAGCTATACAGAGCCATGTCAGGTTTTGGCATCTCCACAAAACTCGTCCGACATGATGACGATGGAGAACTCTCTCTGCTCCGTCAAGGTTGGTAATGACCTCGCAGAAGCTTTTGACGTGAAAAAAGTATTCCGACAAGGTGATGCGCTATCGTGCGATTTCTTCAACTTAATACTTGTAAAAATTATAAGAAACTCGCAAGTCAATTGTAGTGGGACAATTTTTTTCAAGTCTGTGCAATTGCTAGCATACGCTGACGACATAGACATCATTGGCAGAACTCAGCGACAGCTCGTTTGCTAGCATTGAAGCTGAAGCGGCTAAGATGGGACTAGCAGTCAATGAGACCAAAACAAACAAAGGAGACTCTGTATAAGACCCTAATCATACCAGTCATGCTCTATGGCGCCGAGGCATGGACTCTATCTTAAGCGAATGAAGATATCCTTAGTCGTTTCGAGCGTAAGATTCTTCGGAGGTTTTGTGGCCCCATCTGCGTTAACGAGCTTTGGAGGAGAAGGTTCAAGCAAGAACTATACGAGCTGTACAGCGACATTGACCTGGTCAAAAAAATACGCATATCACGTTTAAGATGGCTAGGTCATGCAGATAATATATAATATATATAGGTACATCATATATAAATAATTACGAAAGAAAACTTGGGAAAACCCTCCGAAAGTCAGATTTTTTTATGAAATTTTGTGAGTAATTCTTCCAAGTTTAGGTAAACAAATCAAAAGAATTTAAAGAAATGCAGGATGACATCTGCCAGGCCCGCTAGTATAGGTATAAATGTTTAGCAAAAACACTCCTACACAACTAGACATACAAATTAACGCAAATAATAGTTTCCACCTTTTCTTATATTTCCACATTGTATAGGTATGAACTGTCTACTTACTAAATACTTACTATACAAATCTACAATCAATTTACAAACTATTTTTTCAAATGAATTTCTACCCATAGTTTGCACTTAATTTGTACCTTTCTCAATGAAAAGCAAAATTCATGCATGTCATCAAGAACGTTTGTATACATATCAATATCCAGCAAGAAGCAAGTTTGTGTCTAAATTTCAAGAATGTATGTGTATATTTTTTCAAAACGCCAACCTTTATAATAGTACCTAAACAAAAATTGAAAATCCCTAAGAATTCGAATCAAAAGTCTGGTCAACAATGTATGTATTTCTGTACCTATATGTACAAATATGACAAATGTGTATGTAGACAAGTACCAGTGCTCGTAAAAAACTTGAAAATCCTAAAGAATTCGAATCATAAGTCTGGTCAATGACGTACGTACATATGTATAAAAATACGTATTGAAGAACCAGTTATCGTTCATAAAATAAATGTAAACAATGAAAATGGATCGTGTATAAATCCCAACAAAAAAATATTCGCCTTAGCTAAGCGAAACAAGACACTTATTGCACATGCGCAGTATGCCAAGCACAAAGCATGACACTAAAAACCACGCTATTATTCTCTTTTTCACAAATAAAATATCCCTACTCTAGCACTCCAAGCGGCATGTGTGTTTATGATTTTTCACGTTTCATGATAGTACTATAGGAAGTCTACATACAATGATTCTTAAATAATGAACTTGACTTTTTATTTAGTTTTTTCTCACACCTGTTGAATTGCTTGATAGACAGGAGGAGAAAACATCGCACACAACAGTGGTGAATAAACTATTTAAAAAGGTAGAACTTAAGAGTAGTAGTTTTTCAATTGTGTAAATATTGCCTCCGTTGAAATTGAAAAGAAGAAATGAAAATAGAATACTCAGGGGGAAAATTCTGTACAACAAAAGCACACAAACGATTTTGTTTGTGCGAAAAACTGTTCATATTTCTGTAAAGTGGTATATACTAAATATATAAGAAAGCGCTGAAATACGATAGGTAACAGGCAAGTCCAGGGGCCCTATTCCTGAATACGAGTCGAGTAAGTTTTCATGTGAGATCGACAAATTGGTATTCTCGAACACGACTCACTAATTATCGGTATTCCCCAAATCGAATGTCGAACGTCAAATGACACTCGAATGATACATACCTATTCCTGAACTCGAAAGTGACGCTTTTTTCTGTGAGAAAGCATTCATGTTTAAAAAGTGTTCGAGAGCAGCAGTGATGGATGGATGATCGACTCGTATTCAGGAATAGGCCCCCAGAAGTACACATCGCTTCGTGACTTGTGAGGCATCTCTTTTTGAAATTATTTTTCTTTCTGTATTAATTTCGTGATGCTAGTACTAGTATATGGTTTGTCCCACTTTCTGTGCAAAACCTTTGTATATAAAATCTGTAGTACTATCATAGGGTTTTTTATTTTTAAGCTCAGAGCAAGGCACTGAGCTGTCAAAAAAAGATCTTTGTTTGTTTTTTTAACTCGGAGCATTCTGAGCGCTCATCTTGTGTTTATTTTTTTCAATCAGAGCTCGATCGGAGTGCGCTCTATGAGCTCAGAATAAAATGACCGAGCACATGGAGTAAAAGGCTGAGCGCGGCCAACTTCAATCGTTTTTTGTGTTTTGACAAAAGACTTGTTTCGTTGGAAAGAAAGAACAAACAACAAACATTAAAATGGCGTCATTTTTTGTGATATGTCTTGAATGATTTACTTGAAAATCATCATCTTCCTCATCGGATACAAACAATAAATGGTAAGCTTCTAGTAGAATAATTGCTTTATCCATTTTTTTTCAATTTCTTTTCTTAAAACACTTAAACTTCAACAACAAGCAAGCAAATTAATTTCATTTGACATTCGACAAAATACGACAGTTCAGTGTGTTTCTTTTTTAGATCGGAGAGCTCTGATCATACTCTGATCAGAGCGTAATCGATTTGCTCAGGCTCTACTCCGTGCTCTGCTCAGAGCTTAAAAATAAAAACCCCTCATGAAGACGATTTTTTAATTTGAACTCAACACATGTGAGGGCGTTTCAGTAGCTCGTGAAATTAAAGAGAATTGTTGTGGAAAATGTAGATGTGGCTTGTAGATGCATTTGATCATGTGCAGTAAGTTACATAGTTGTTTTGGTACAACATGCCTCTTCATTCTCTTACATTCCACAAGTTGTGGAAATTAGTTCTGCCTCACCTCTATAGAGAGACTACACAAAAAATCACCCCATGATACTACTATAGATTTTATAAACAAAGGCAAAACTTCGAAATTCATCGAAAAACTGTCCAAAGTCCTACCATCTTGTGATTTTTCATGGAGCATAATTTTTAAGTTCCGAATCAAGTCGCAATAAGGCGCGCTGAAATCGCCAATTGGTGTGGATATAGAATAAAAACAAATAAAAAAGGGTGTGAAATACTGGTAAAATATCGGGAAATGTCCTCATCTCCACTGTTTAGAGTTAGTTCCGAATCAAGAAGGAAGATGGCTAGATGAAAAATGACACCATCAGAGTACTATAGAGAATGTATATACAATGCTGTGGATAGATGAAAGATGTTTGTTTTTTTTTTTTGGTTGCGGTTGCGGTGGTTTGTTCATAAGGAAGTAGTATGTATGGATATAGGCATGTAGTTTACATACAATGGTTTCACTTCGCTGAGTTGAATAAATTTTTGGGAGGATTTGTACACGATCCAACATTTTCATTGTTTCCATTTTTTTGTATGGAATACGAGAACTGATTCTTACATATGGATTTATACATTTGTACGTACGTCATTGATCAGACTTTTGATTCGAATTCTTTAGGATTTTCAAGTTTTGTACGAGCACTGGAACTTACCTACATACCGTTTATATACAATGACCCACTCTACAATAAATCGTTACAAAATGAAATCATAAAAATCCCAACAGTCTTACATTGACACTTTAACCAACATTTTTGACATAACAAACCAAATGTGCTGTGAATTTCTGTGCATAAATCAATTCGAACACACTGTAAGTACATGTCTCTTGAGTCATGACTAAAATTCAATTTTATATTTTTCTGCTGTTGTTTCTAGTAGAAGTAGAAAATCAGACTATACAACGATCTGCACCGAGCTGTTTAATGTATGAAAATTATTTTATATCAAATTTAATAATTTTACAATGCAAATAGGTTGCCTGAAAAATTCTTGTCAAGCAGTGAAATGTGAAGTGTCGACACTCGGGGATCCACTCTGAAATCTAACGGAACAGCATCATTGCTTCCTCTGAGATTTCACGTTTTTGTTAAAACAAAACCAAATAAAAATACATACACTTGCTAATTTTTTATAAAGTGACGGGCGTGCGTGGTTTTGACATTTGAGTTATATGGATTTGTGCTTCTGACTCCAAATCCAGAAGCATTGTATATACATTCGTGTATAGCTTGAACTTGAACCAAATCACTCGTTCCATCGCAGAGAGAGGATTAAGAGAACAAAAAAATGTTGCGCAAAAGATTTAATGAGTGTACAATGCCAGAGATGAAATACTTTTTTTGAAAACATGGCAATAAGTTACACGCCGACTCCACATGATATCTGTATCGCTAACGATATCTCTGATATAAATATCAGACCATTTTCTGGGCAATTCATGTCTTGATATTTAATGACAAAAGTCAATAGATTGAAATTCTTCTTAATTATATTTGTTAATTTTATCATTTTTAAACATTTATTCCATTTAAAAAATTCCATACAAAAAATAATGAGATGAAACGTCATCGGCACACAAAAAAAGGAAAAAAAGTCACACGTCAAATTAATATCAAGACATCGATGTCAAAAAAATCGAAGAGAGAGATCGCTAACATCAGAGCACGAAACAACGAAACGCGACTGCATTGGATATTTCATATCATGATGAGTATTCTGAGAGAAATTATGTCTGGTGGAGCGGCCTGTTATGGCCATACTTCATGTAAAGAAAGTTAAAGTCCATCGCTGGAACTTGATTGTCTGTATATTTCAAAATACATGAGATGAGCATTTCTCTATTCATCTCCATTGTATATAAAATGGAGATGAGCAGAGAAATTTGAAGAGAGCTGCGCAGTAGAATGATCAAGTAAATTGGTTCAAGCTATATAAGAACATACATTATTAGAATACAAAAACATCTCCTTTATTTTTTGCCCTGAGCAAAAATAAACAAAGTTTAAGTTTAACCCGAAATATTGATAGAATAATTGAAGAGTTGCAACGGAAGCTTCGATAGGGCTAAATGTGTATACAAAACTTCATGATGATGGCTTGAATAAGATCTGCTAAGCGTTCCTTATTGTACAGAACAATGTACTATGTGTTTGGCGTTGTCCAATTTGTTTAAATTTTACACAAATTTACTTTTCTAAATTTAGAGAAAAAATGGCTTTGAAATAAACAAAACGAAAAAAAAATTGCTAATACTAAACACTTGCTAAAATATGAAAATGTAACTTTGATTAAATATCCGATAAATTTTATTTAAACTGAATGTATTATTTGGTAATCACTGTCTATTTAATTTTAGTTATATTCTTTAGCGTAGCGAAGTGAGTTTTTAGTTTTTTTTTTTTTTTTGTATGTCAATGATATACCAAGCCAGTAACACTTTGAGGTTTACAATTATTTTCAAAAAATAAAATTATTTGATTTCAAAACCAGTAGGGTCCAAAAATAAATTGTTTTTCATGTTAATCTTTTTTTTCGACAGTTTCCTCGCTAACCTCAACACTGGGCTTAGATTTTTCCAATGCTTTTACAAACTGTTCCAAGTCTCCTGAGTAAGCAGCAGCAACAGCTTCTGGTGATAGTTCGAACTGCGATACAACCGGGCCGAGTTGAGCTGACTGCAGAGCGTTTGAGAAAAGCGACAGAGCTTGTTGGAATTGAGGCGATGATAGTGTTTCCTTTATCTGTTGACGTTTGCTTTCGTCGGATTCATCTGTTTCTGGAAGATGAACCGAAAGTGTATTTGCACGATCAGGATCGGCTATGATTTGATTGACGGCATCAGAAGAGGCAATAGCAGTAGACAAATCAATGTTGATGGTACGGCTGTTTCCTGCATTCGCTCCAGCTGTATCAGTTGACAAGCCTGATAGGAACGATTGAAACTCTGGAAGACTCATTTCATCAGAAGCGGCTGCTGTTCCATCAGAGGATTTCTTTGATCCGCCCTTTGAACCCTTGGCACCTTTTGGAGCCGATGGAGTACGTGGAATCGACGTTGAAGAGTTCTCTGGAGTGAGTAGAGTGCTTGCATTGAGACGGTTTGAAGTTGGAGTACTTGCCGTCCGAGGGGAAGAACTGCTGTCCGATGATCGACTGCAAAAAAAATATATTTTTATAATTGCCACATAAAACAGATTTAAGAAAAGAAAAGCTTAGTTACAAAAATAATCGAAGAAGCATACAGCAAAGTTTAAAGAAATCGACCAGTAGTTAACTCGTTGGCAATAAATTAAAAACGTTTTCCCGCTCCGAATTACAAATAAAAAATTAAGTTAGCCCAGCAATTTTTGTTTGTATGGCTTTAATCGATTTGCTTAATCAGAGGACTCGTTTCTATTCATATAGACCGTGTGATTTTTCTACGTAAAACTTACTTATTTCTGTCAAAGATCTTGCCTTCTACGAGTATTGTGATTAGGCACATGAGAGCAAGTACGTGCGAACCAGTCGTTAACTATACATTCTTCTATATTTCCAATCTGATGAAGTAAAAAAATATCTACAATGCTTTTGTTAACCAGAAATTATGTTGCAGTACTATCAGTGTTCTACAATATAGCTGATGTAACTTGAGAAACAGATCCCTGGTCAAATATTTTTTTATTAAACGCTTTAAAGCCATCCGAATTTATTTCAGATGTTTCACACCTTGGATAAGCAATTGGTTTGTAATAAGGAAATGTTGCGGAAACGACAATTCAAAATGTGGAAGGTAAATGGAGGTACCGATTCACATTCGAAAGCGTTCCACATTCGTGCAGTTCAGCCTTTGTATATAGACACTATAGTACTACCATGGTGACGCTATTTGTGTAGTCCCTCCATCTACTTGATTCGTAACTAGCGGAACGAGTTGAATGATAGTAATAGAAAGTTTTAAGATAATGTTTTTAGAAAATAGAGAATTAAGATAAGAGGCAAGTTAGAAATAGACCAGGGCCTTTAGGAAAAGGAAAATATATAGCAGTGAGGTGCTGTTGGGGAAATATTATA
Source organism: Platycheirus rosarum (assembly GCA_963971375.1). Classification (NCBI taxonomy): domain Eukaryota; kingdom Metazoa; phylum Arthropoda; class Insecta; order Diptera; family Syrphidae; genus Platycheirus; species Platycheirus rosarum. The sequence goes on from OZ020508.1 coordinate 111,997,421, forward strand.
GAAGTAAAAGTTGTACTCTAGGATAAATCTTAATTTTTTTTTTGCTTCATTTTGAAAAGGCTAATGATGATGTTTACTTTCGATTATAGGAACTATTAGGCAAGTTTTGGATTCGTGAATATAAAAAACAAAATTAAGATAACAATCAAGCCTAAAAAGTTAGTTAACAAAATGTACGTCTGTCTGTCAGTTTGTCAGTCTGTCTGCATGTCCGTCTGTATGTATAACGATCTGTAGCCTTAACGGCTTAAGTCATATAATTATAGCTTGAACCAATTCAGTTGGCCATTCCTGCGCACCTCTCTTCGTGGACTTTCTTTAGTTTACATGAGGTATAACCATGGCTTATTATGCAGTGTTCAAGAAAGTACTTATTTCATCTCGGGCATTTCTCATTTAATCTGTTGAGAACCATTTTTGTTCTCTTGAATAATCTCTCTGCGCAACCGACCTTTGGCCAAGTGATGTGGGTGCTGTTGCACCCGATATGTTGCGCTTTTGTCGGGATCCACAAAATGTATAGTATACCCGCGAGCAAAGCAACGTTCAAAACAAAAATCCGTTTCTAGAGTTGATTTTTTTGGGCTTAATGATCAATTGGTAAATTATACAATTAATTAATAAAAACTAATTCATGCACAGCAAGAAGTAAGTTTGAGTATAAATTTTAAATACTTATACATAGTATGTGTATATTTTTTTGCACTTAAATTGTACCTATGAATGGAAAGCAGAATTCAAAACAAAAATCCGTTTCTTCAAGGAGCTTAATATATAAATACATACATATATATATAACGTAAGATTGTGTTTAAATTTTAAGAATGTATGTGTATTTTTTTCGCAAGCGGCAACGTTATATAGTAAAGAAAAATTTGTAAATCTAAAGAATTCAATTCAAATATAAACAAAAGCTACAAAAAAACAAAGATAAATATAAATTCAGATGCTTGTCAGTTTTGTTTACCTTCCTAACTGCCTATTCCTACCGACAACAAATAATTGTTTATTTAAAAAACCCGTTGCTAAGAATTCCTACATAGCAACGCCAAAAAGGCTACATACAAAATCCGTACCCTCTCAACTGTTTTTTATCAATGAAAATGTTTGTATCATGTACACATTCCTAAAAAAAAAATAAATTCTCCTCAGCTAAGCGAAACAAAAAACTCAGAATAATATCATGGTCTCTTTCTTTTTCTTCCCGCCTGACGCTGTACATTATTCTAAAAACCTTGCTTTAAATTCTCTCTCACAAATCTAGCGGCCACAACTAGCGCCATCAATCGTGCTGATTCTACAAGATTTTTTCACGTCCCATAATAGTACTATATGCAGTATATACAATGCTTCAGCTAAAGAATGAGTCTATACTTAATAGTGCTTTCAAAATTTGGCTCAAGGGTAAATTCTGATGGGCATTCGTAGCGATGAGATAACGGGGAGAATTTTTTTTCTTTTAAATATTTTTTGCAATGGTACGTATAATTTTGCTGTCTAAACATATATAATATATTTTTACATATTTTTACATGAAAAATGACAACAAACGGAAATAATTCACCAAGGGGTAACCATACTTCGGTGAATCCTCCTACGGCCCCGGCTGCAGTAAACCGCACATCGGCAAATTTCATGTACAAATAATGACCGAGACGTCACAAATAATGAATCAGCAACAAGATCAAGAAATCCTTTAGATTCAACAAAACGGACCTTTGGCTACAAAACACGAACGAATATTGGAGCATGGAATGTTTGTTCTCTGCACGCACCAGGAAGGCACGATCAGGTAGAACGTGAAATGTTTCGGCACAACATCAGCATTCTGGAAGTGAGTGAAACCAAGTGGAGAGAAAGAGCTGAATATACTGCAGAATCGGGACTTACGAGAATGTTGTACTCTGGCGAAGAGGAGGCAGATAGATAGACTCAATGGTGTGGGCATCATGCTGACTAAGGAAGCTACCAAAAATCAAATCGATCATTTCATCAGCAGAAATGGAGGAAGTCACTGTGAGATGTTCGCAACGAAAGAAAGGCTGACACAGGTAGTGACCATCACTTACTACTGGGTTTGCTTCGCTTACGAACAGCTGTTGCCCAGCGTCGCTCAGAAGGTATAGCGAGGAGACCAAGATTCAACACAAGTGTTCTAAATGGCCCAAATGTACGTCGTAATTTCGTCACAACACGGCGACAAAACCTAAAATTTACAAAACGCTGGTTTATCGATAGATGATATGTGGGTTCAAATTAAGAGCGCTTTAATGGACGCTGGAACTGAAACTGTACCAAGACAGTCAAGAGCGAGAGATTCCTGGATATTTATCAAGACACCTGGGACAAAATCAAATATCGCAGATCACTTAAAGTAAGGATCAATTCAGAAAATGATGCTCAGCGTAAATTGATTCTAAGGAACGAGTATAGAGCATCTCATAAGACAGTGCAGCGGTGTGTGAGACGTGATAAGAGGGCAAGGGTGGAGAAACTTGCGGAGAATGCGGAACATGCTGCGGGAAGAGGAGACGCTAGAGAACTGTACAGTCACTTAAGATATTGTCGGCCACAGTAGTAGCACTAACATTAACCATCCCGTGTTAGATTTGAACGGCAACCTTTTAGTGACGATAGAAGATCAGCTACAAAGATGGATGGAACACTTTTGTGCACTGCTAAATGACGACCAAAATGCAGTATTGAATCCTCAATTGAACGACATGCCCAGATCTTCTAGGGGTATTGACACCAGTGTTGGGGGACTGGTACAGAGATTAAGAACGCGATCCATCTTCTAAAGCTGCTTTGGACTCGACGGTATTCCCGCAGAATTCCTAAAAGCAGATCCTGAAGCAGCTTCCCGTATTTTGCTTAAACTAGTGCAGGCTGCCTGGGAGAGTGAAACTTACCCACGGGAATGGAAGGATGGAGTACCAATCACCGCTGTACCTCATGTTTGTAGACTTTGAGAAGGCGTTTGATCGGGTTAATCGTGAATGCATTTGGAGATCGCTTATTGCGAGAGGTATCCCTGAGAAAATTGTCACTGTTATTAAAGAGTCTTACAACAACGCAAGGTGTTTCGTTTTGCACAATGGACAGCTTTCCCACTCCTTAGATGTGCGTCAAGGAGTGAGACAAGGAGATGTCTTGTCACCAATTCTGTTTTTGCTGGCAATTGACGATGTGATGACTGCCACGGTGGGTGCAACTGAAAGACATGGTATCCAATGGAGTCTGTTTGACAAACTTAGCCACATAGACTATGCTGACGATATATGTCTCATGGCAAACAATACGGCTGGGTTAAATCCAATATGTCATACGCTGCAACTAAATGGGGAAGTGGCTGGCTTAAGGATCAACGCAAATAAGACAAAAATAATGACCACGGGCCAAAACACACAACAAGTTATTCTAAGGCAGCGACCCATAGGGGAGGTCACGCAGTTTAATTATCTGGGTAGTTTCATAGCACTCGATGGCGGAACTGACCTGGATGTTAACAATAGAATAAACAAAGCCCGTAGTGCATTTGGAATCCTTTCTCCTGTGTGAAACTCCAGGAAAATATCGCTACGTACCAGACTGAGACTCTTCGAATCCAACGTTAAATCTGTGCTGCTTTATGCTTCAGAAACATGGAAATGCTCTGCAAACATCTCGAGCAGGCTGCAAGCCTTCGTTAACCGTTGTCTGCGGTACATTCTGAAGATCCGGTGGCCGCAAACCATATCGAATGAAGAACTATGGAATAGGACCGGACAGAAAAAATTGGATGTCGACATCATGCAAAGGAAGTGGCGTTGGATAGGCCATACTCTGAGAAAACCTAATATAGCGCAACAATCCTTCGAATGAAATCCTCAGGGTAATCGACGCGTGGGAAGACCAAAAACAACTTGGAGGTCATCTGTTTTAAAGGAAGCTCGGTCCCAAGGCATTCAATCGTGGTCACAGCTAAGGCCAGTTGCGACGAATCGGGGCAGATAGAGGGATCTTGTTGTTGCCCTATGCTCCAGGAGGAGTTGAAGTGCTGCTTTGCAGTCGGACAACATATATGTACGTATAATTTATATTATTGCATTTAAGTGGTAGAAAATGTACATATAGAGTTTATTAAACCTAAGGCCAAAAGAACTCAACCCTGGCAAACATTTGAAATTTGTAACCTAAAAGAGACTTAACTTGTTACATACGCGTTACTTCTTAGTTTTTTTCTGAAACACCTTAGTTGCATTGTTGCATAGTTGTTTTCAAAAAGTTTTACTACTTTTACGAAAAAAAATTAATTTATATGAGTTGCATTTGTGTTACATAAAGATCTGGACTGCCAAGCGAATGAGCCTGGGTTCGAATCCCGCTCATAGCGGGGTACTGCCTCTTGCGAGGAACTGACAAAATCTCCAAGAGTAAACATTTGTCTCGAAAAAGTTCATCTCATGTAGCCGGACTCGGCGGTAAATTGTAGGTTCTTTTCACTCTTGAAGATTAACAACACACACAGAGGAATGATTGAGAGTATACATAGGTCACTAAGGAGCTATCGCGCCAAAAGTTACTGAGCAGTTAAATAGGAGTTTCAAAGCAGGCCAACTAAAAACTGGTTATGCATTTGATACAGTTCAGTAACTTTCAACAGTTGTAACTTCTTAGTGATTCAAGAGTGACCTTATGCTGACATGTAACAGTAAATATTTGCACATGTTACTGAAATTGAATATATGGGCCCTATCTTTGTTATACACTGCATAAAGTACTATCATGGAGCATAATTTTTAGTTCCGAATCAAGTCGCAATTAGGCGCGCTGAAATCGCCAATTGGTGTGGATATAGAATAAAAACAAATACCAAAAGCGTGTGAAATACTGGTAAAATATCGGGAAATGTTCTCGTCTCCACTGTTAAGAGTTGGTTCCGAATCAAGCAGGAAGATGGCTAGACGAAAAATGACACCATGAGAGTACTATAGAGAATGTATATACAATGGCTCTATTATGACACGCTATTCGCCAAAAATATTTGGCGAATGCGAATATTTGGTATTACTGGTTTCGAATCGCCTAATTACTTTCGCTCGTAGTGCCCCGTGGCTTAGAGGTTAGTGTGTCGGACTGCTAAGCGAACAAGCCTGGGTTCAAATCCAGCTCATAGCCACCTTTTTTTTCTGGGGTACTGCTTCTTGCGAGGAACTGACAAAACCTCCAAAAGTAAAATTTGTCTCGAAAAAGTGCATCTCATCTAGCCGTTCGGATTCGGCGGTAAATTGTAGGTCCCTTCCATTCTTGCAGATTAACAACACACACACAGGAATGGTTGAGAGTATAAGTCACTAGGCCTTGGCTCCTTAAGGAGCTGTCGCGCCAATAAATGTATTTATTTTATTTATTTATAATTACTTTCGCTCATATGCCAACAAATGTGGCGTTCTGTTATTATTAGCGAACATTTGTCTTTATGTGTCAGAATGGGTCGAACTATAGATCCTGGTGACTTTAAATAATAAAGCATTTTGTTTAGAAAAACGTGTTTTTTAAGCACCGACATCTTTTTTTCTTCTCTGTTTCAATAATGATGCTGAAACTTTGATTTAGTATTTGTTGATAAGGAATTTCATATTTCCATAGAAAAGTCAAATTTCCCCGTTGTAGGCAACACACAACACCACCTCGCAATTGAGTGAGATATAATTTTTTATAACTGTTTAAAAAATGAAAATATTTGTAATACTATTGTATTTGATTATCTAAAAGCTTACTTTGATGCAATTGTTGAGTATTTGTTGTCTTTTTCGTGGCAGAATATTTTTACCGGTACTGATTTAGAAAATGATTATAAGGCATTTACGTCGATTTTACAAAGCGCTATTGAAAAATATGTACCAGTAAAACATTTAAAACAGAATTCTAACCCTGTCTGGTTTAAAGCATATAAGTTATACAAAAACAACAAACAAGATCTTAATCTTCGAAACAGCTATCTGGATTGTCAAAAAAAAAAAAAACTATTTTTACAAATTTTTGTATCGTAACTACATATTTTCTGTTGAAAACGAACTTAAAAGAAATAGCAAGCGCTTTTGGAATTTTATAAACACTAAACGAAAGTCTATTGGATTACCAAGCTGCATGAAGTACATTGACACAACTACAAGTGAAACATCTGTAATTTGTAATTTATTTGCAGATTACTTTCAATCAGTCTATTCTTCAGAATCTGTTATAAGTCAAGAGCTTCCAGGGGTAAGTGAATGTGTGGATCTTGGGTAACTTGTTCTATGCCAAGCGGAAGTTAAGCTTGGATGTAAATTCAAGCGAAGGTCCCGATAACATTCCTCCCATACTTGTGAAAAAATGTGCAATCGCGTTAGCCCAGCCCCTAACGCTAATCTTTAATATATCTCTTTCCAAAGGCAATTTCTTGAAATCGTGGAAAATTTCGTTTTTGTCTCCAATTTTCAAATCAGGATCTGAACACGAAAAAACAAAATCTGTAAGATCTCTGCTATTCCTAAACTATTTGACAAAATAGTTTATAATAGAATTTCATTTATTATACAAGACAAAATATCAGTTTTTCAACGGTTCAGGGGTTGCTGCCTTCCTCAGAGGAACTTTATTTGAACAAAAATACAAAAATACAATACAATACATTAAGCGATAAGTGTGAATATTACACTTACTTTTTTAAGTAAAAAATTTAAAAAAAAAAAAAAAAATTAAACAAAAAAATGACACTTCGAATGAAGTTTCGTCTCTATTAAAAAAAAAAACGAAAGAAAACTATGACGATGAAGACACTAAAGAACAATAAACGGAAGAAATGTTTTGTGTCTTGTTTTCTATTCATATTATTATTGTTGTTTAGTATGTGTAATGTTTTTAAGGTATATCGTTTAGATACATGTTTCTCTGTTTGTAGGATTTTGACATCTTCGAAGTTTGGAGAATGACCACTCTCGATGCTGTGATTTGTGGTTTGAGATCAGCTGTCGAAGAAATTGTTTTGTAGTTCCTATATAGCATAGGTTGCAAAGTTCGTTCGGTTTGCCGTTGCAATTGATTTTGTAGAAAACGTCCGTTTGTTTGTCTTTGTCTGGTTTTGTTTTTAGTTTAGTATATATATGGTTCAGCATTTTGTTTGATTTGAAAGCTAAACGAACATCTTTTACATTTTTGTTGATAACTTGTTTGAAGTTTTCAGTGAGTTTTGGAACGTACACTATACTTTTGTAGAAACCATTGTTCGGATCCTCTGTTCTTGTAGCTTGTGTTTTATATTTGTGTTTTAAGATTAAACCACGAATTATGGCAGGAGCATAGCCATTATCTTTGAGGATTTTAGTTATTCTTTTTTCGTTGGAGGGGTGAAATTGTTCGCTGCTGAGAGCAAAAACCTTTTTTACGAGGTTGGAGGCAGTGTTCATGATGATGTGTTTAGCTTGGTTCGAACGAAAATTGATTATTCTGCCTGACGCTGTGTGTTTTTGATGCCAGTTGTACAATAAGCTGTCGCTTTTCCTGTGGACTTTAACATCAAGAAATGAAATCGCATTACTGTGTTCCATTTCAACAGTGAATTGTATTTTTGGGTGGAATCCGTTGAGGATAAGAAGCACTTTGTCAACTTCCTGTTTGTCAATCACAGCAAATATGTCGTCTACATATTTAGCGATGAACGAAGGTCTCTCTTTCATGGCATCGAAACATTCGTCTAGTACGTGATCTAGTACTAAGTCAGCGATTGTAGGTGAAAGAGGGTTGCCCATAGGCATTCCAAAAATCTGCTTGAAGATATCATCTTTGAATTGTAGATAATTGTTTTCCTTGAGACAAAAATCTAGTATCTCTAAAATTTTTTTCTGATTGATGTTGGTATTCTTACTTATTAATTCCCATTTCTTTTTTACTATGGTGACAGCTAGTGATATGCGAATGTTTGTAAAAAGAGACACTACATCATAAGATACTAGAACCTCGTTGGCTTTTGACTTAGTATTTTTTGATTTCTCAATAAATTCCTACGAATTTTTAATCAAGTATGTTGATTTTGTCAACGCGTACTGTAAAATCTTACCAAAAAATTTTGCAAGCTCATAACATGGTAACTTTATTGATGACGTAATGGGTCGCTAGGGCATGTATGGCTTATGGATTTTAGGTAAGCCATAGATAGATGGAACCTGTGCTGTATGTGTTGTCATTCTCCCTTTTTCTCGATCATCAATAAAATTATTGTTTCTTAGCCACTTAACTAGTTCGTTGTTGCGAGTCTGTAGTGTTGTTGTTGGGTTGTTTCTCACTCGCCTGTGTGTATTTCTATCAGACAACAGTTCACTCATCTTTCTCCCTTTGTCACACCCAGGCAACCAATTTCCTTAAACAACACAAGAACATCGTCATAGTACCAGCTAACAAAGGGAACGTCACAGTGGCAATGGAACGGGTAGAGTATGATAAAAAGATGAGTGAACTGTTGTCTGATAGAAATACATATAGGCGAGTGAGAAACAACCCAACAACAATACTACAGACTCGCAACAACGAACTAGTTAAGTGGCTAAGACACAATAATTTTATTGATGATCGAGAAAAAGGGAGAATGACAACATATACAGCACAGGTTCCATCTATCTATGGCTTACCTAAAATCCATAAGCCATACATGCCCTTGCGACCCATTACGTCATCAATAAAGTTACCATGTTATGAGCTTGCAAAATTTGTTGGTAAGATTTTACAGTACGCGACGACAAAATCAACATACTCGATTAAAAATTCGTTGGAATTTATTGAGAAATCAAAAAATATTAAATTAAAAGCCAATGAGGTTCTAGTATCTTATGATGTAGTGTCTATTTTTACAAACATTCCCATATCACTAGCTGTCACCATAGTAAAAAAAGAAATGGGAATTGATAAGTAAGAATACCAACATCAATCAGAAAAAAATTTTAGAGATACTAGATTTTTGTCTCAAGGAAAACAATTATCTACAATTCAAAGATGATATCTTCAAGCAGATTTTTGGAATGCCTATGGGCAACCCTCTTTCACCTACAATCGCTGACTTAGTACTAGATCACGTACTAGACGAATGTTTCGATGCCATGAAAGAGAGACCTTCGTTCATCGCTAAATATGTAGACGACATATTTGCTGTGATTGACAAACAGGAAGTTGACAAAGTGCTTTTTATCCTCAACGGATTCCACCCAAAAATACAATTCACTGTTGAAATGGAACACAATAATGCGATTTCATTTCTTGATGTTAAAGTCCACAGGGAAAGCGACAGCTTATTGTACAACTGGCATCAAAAACACACAGCGTCAGGCAGAATAATCAATTTTCGTTCGAACCAACCTAAACACATCATCATGAACACTACCTCCAACCTCGTAAAAAAGGTTTTTGCTCTCAGCAGCAAACAATTTCACCCCTCCAACGAAAAAAGAATAACTAAAATCCTCAAAGATAATGGCTATCCTCCTGCCATAATTCGTGGTTTAATCTTAAAACACAAATATAAAACACAAGCTACAAGAACCGAGGATCCAAACAATGGTTTCTACAAAAGTATAGTGTACGTTCCAAAACTCACTGAAAACTTCAAACAAGTTATCAACAAAAATGTAAAAGATGTTCGTTTAGCTTTCAAATCAAACAAAACGCTGAACCATATATATACTAAACTAAAAACAAAACCAGACAAAGACAAACAAATGGACGTTATCTACAAAATCAATTGCAACGGCAAACCGAACGAACCTTGCAACCTATGCTATATAGGAACTACAAAACAATTTCTTCGACAACGGATCTCAAACCACAAATCTGATATAAAATCCAATAGTTCTGGGAAAACAGCCCTGGCAAATCACAGCATCGAGAGTGGTCATTCTCCAAACTTCGAAGATGTCAAAATCCTACAAACAGAGAAACATGTATCTAAACGATATACCTTAAAAACATTACACATACTAAACAACAATAATAATATGAATAGAAAACAAGCCACACAAACCATTTCTTCCTTTTATTGTTCTTTAGTGTCTTCATCGTCATAGTTTTCTTTCTTTTGTTTTTTTTTTAAATATAGACGAAACTTCATTCGAAGTGTCATTTTTTTGTTTATTTTTTTTTTTTTACTTAAAAAAGTAAGTGTAATATTCTCACTTATCGCTTAATGTATTGTATTGTATTTTTGTTCAAATAAAGTTCCCCTGAGGAAGGCAGCAACCCCTGCCGAAACGTCGGGAAAAGCTAATGGAACATAATTGTTTCATTGCGAAAACTACAGTGACCAAAAAGCCGACGGAAGGAACCTTTCCAAACACAAACTTATTTAATTTTAGTAAAAAATATTTAGAATATGTAACGCATGTTGCTGTGCTTTATTGTTAATTTATTTATTTATTTTCTTATTCAACAGTTGCGTATAAATTTAAGTGTATTTATTGTATAATATTCATAGCCACCTACAAAAATGTACATATTCCTATTTAATAAGTCTGTAAGAGATTATGACTTGATGAAATGAAAAAAAAATTAAATAAAATAAAAGAAACTCAGTCGGGCGATGATTCCAATGTGGGTTCAATCCACATCCAACAATTTCAGAAAGTCCAGATTTCGTAAAGAAATCATTTCTAGCTTGTTGCTTCTCCGAATTAGACATATCTATCTTTATCCAAGCCAGGAAAACTTTTTGTTTTAAGCACGTCACGAATATCGCTTAAAACAACAGACGCTGCAGGTTGTGAGAGCTCCAGCTCCAAGTTATTTCCGACAGAACTTTGGTAGCTGCAACAACCGAGGAACCGCAAGGCTGATACTAGTTTTATGATTGGTGAAATTACTGAACTTTAATTTGTTTGAAATTATGAACTCATGATATTTAAAACTAATTCAAACTCATGTTTGTTAATCCAAAAATATAAAATAAATGAATAATGTAGAAGACAATTAGTTGAACAGAGGGAATAAATAATTTGGTCTTTACAAAGTGTCAGTATCTCTCAAACTCCTCCTCAATCAAATCATTATTTTTTCATCCCCCATTTGTTCGTCTTCGTTTTTATATTTTCTGAAATCTTTTTTAATAAACTTCTTTTTTAATTCGCTGAATTGATCGACATGAGTCGAACGTTCTACTCGTGAGTCATAATAGTATTGTATACAATTATACATATATGAGTGTCTATTGTTTTTTTTTTTTTTTTTTTTATATCGCATTCCGTTGTTTCGCCTTTTCTTACAATTATTTCTGTTTACTTCATTTATTTTTACTTTGTTTTTGTGTTATTATGTTTTCCAATTATTTCGCCCTACGATCACTTCGCATTTCTTTCTCTCTCTTTTTACTCGTTTTGCATTTTCGTTAAAAGTGCAATGATTTATTTAAGTCAAGGTTATCTCGTTAACGGTTTATTTCGCAATGTAGATTAAGATACTAGAATTAAGAATATTCTTAATAAACCAGATGACTATTCGGATATTGGCCTGTTAAAATCATTGGCGTCTAATTTGAAACTTTATTAAAATCTATGTAAATTTATTTCTTATCTATGTTTTTTATGTTTTTGTATAATTAAAGACTTATTTTTTTAATAAATTTATTTTTTTTATGAAAATCTTTTCCTTTTTATTTTCATTACAGTTGGTATGGCTTACGTGGATATGATTTGTATTAATTTTCAAAAAAAAGTTTTGTCTTAACAATCTGTACAATTAAAAACATTCGACTTCTTCGTTAACGTTTGCTTCGTCTTTATTTTTTTTATGTAGAGAACAAGAGCATTGAAATTCGCGCGAATTTTAATGCCCTTGGTCTCTTTACATACAAACAAAAAAATAAGGACGAAATAAACGATCTCAAAGTAGTCGAATGAACTTAAAACGAACTAAATAAAAGACAATGATTTCTTGTCAAAACAAATATAAACCAAGTACCTAATTGAAAAACAGCCTGATTTAAATGTTGAAAGAACGAAACGCGAAACGACTAAAACGAAAAAATACAAAAACGATGCACGACTGGGTCGCACGTACTTGCTCTTATGTGCCTAATTACATTGAAAAGCAAGATCTTTGACAGAAACAAGTAACATTTACTTACTTACTTAGGGGGCGCTACAGTTCGGTACGAACCTGGGCCTCAACCAACATGCCTCTCCAGCCAGCTCGGTCTTTGGCTAGCTGCCTCCAGTTTTGCACTCCAAGTTGCTTGAGGTCGTCCTCCACTTGAGCGCGCCACCTAAGGCGAGGTCTTCCTTGACTGCGTCTACCTTCTACGATGGAATCGAAGATCCTGCGAGCCGGAGCATTGTTGTCCATTCGCTCTACATGACCTAGCCATCTTAAACGTGATATGCATATTTTTTTGACCAGGTCAATGTCGCTGTACAGCTCGTATAGTTATATGTTGAACCTTCTCCTCCAAAGCCCGTTAACGCAGATGGGGCCACAAATCCTCCGAAAAATCTTACGCTCGAAACGACTAAGGATATCTTCATCCGCTTTAGATAGAGTCCATGCCTCGGTGCCATAGAGCAGGACTAGGATGATTAGGGTCTTATACAGAGTCTGCTTTGTCTTTCGAGAGAGGGCTTTGCTACTCAATTGCCTTCCTAGCCCATAGAAACAGCGATTGGCAAGAATAATTCTTCGCTTTATTTCTGACGAGATGTTGTTGTCAGATGTTATAGCGGATCCGAGGTACACAAAGTCCCTAACTACCTCAAAGTTGTACCTGTCTATTGTGATGTTTTGTCCAATCCGCCGGTGTTGTGTGTCCCTTTTTGTAGACAGCAGGTACTTCGTTTTGGCCTCATTGACTGCTAGTCCCATCTTAGCCGCTTCAGCTTCAATGCTAGCAAACGTTCCACTGACAGCTCGCCGAGTTCTGCCAATGATGTCTATGTCGTCAGCGTATGCTAGCAATTGCACAGACTTGAAAAAAATTGTCCCACTACAATTGACTTGCGAGTTTCTTATAATTTTTTCAAGTATTAAGTTGAAGAAATCGCACGATAGCGCATCACCTTGTCGGAATCCTTTTTTGACGTCAAAAGCTTCTGTGAGGTCAGAACCAACCTTGACGGAGCAGCGAGAGTTCTCCATCGTCATCCTACACAGACGGACGAGTTTTGTGGGAATGCCAAAACCTGACATGGTTCTGTATAGCTCGTCTCTATAAATGCTATCGTACGCGGCCTTAAAATCGATAAAGAGGTGGTGGGTATCGATTTGGAATTCTTGGGTGGTTTCCAGGATCTGCCGTAGAGTGAACATTTGATCGATTGTGGACTTTCCTGGTCTGAAACCACACTGATAGGGGCCAATCAGGTTGCTGACGAAAGGTTTCAGGCGTTCACATAGTACGGCAGAGAGGATCTTGTAGGCGATATTCAGGAGACTTATTCCTCTATAGTTGGCGCAGTTTAGAGGGTCTCCTTTCTTGTGGATCGGGCAAACGATGCTGAGGTTCCATTCATCAGGCATACTTTCTTCTGACCAAACTTTAGAGATGAGTTGGTGTATGCACTCCACCAGGTCATCTCCGGCCGCTTTAAAAAGTTCGGCGGGTAGTCCGTCGGGTCCAGTAGCTTTGTTGTTTTTGAGTTTAGATATTGCTATCCTTACTTCATTTTGGTCAGGTGGACGGAAGTTTTGTTTGTCATCATCCATGTTGAATGGTTCATTCTGCCTGACAGCGGGATTTTGGCCTTCATCGCCGTTTAACAGTCTGCAGAAATGGTCCTTCCATGTACTCAGCACCGACTGTGACTCTACTACGAGGTTTCCATTCCTATCTCTACAGGCTTCTGTGCGGGATTTTTTTCCTTGGCATGTTCTTTTTACCTGTTGGTAAAACTTCCGCACGTTGTTCCTGGAGTAGCATCTCTCAATATCTTCGATCGCGCGCTTCTCATGCTCTCTCTTTTTCTTTTGGAGAAGCCAGTGTTCTTCCCGTCTTTTCTGCTCGTAGAGCTCGCGAGCAGCTCTCGTCTTTCTTTGCAGCGCCGCTTTATATGCCTCTTGTTTGGCTGCATGGGCCTGCCTGCATTCGTCATAGAACCAGAGGTTTCGTAGTGGTGGTCTGGTGAAACCTAGCACATCAGTTGCGGCATCTCTGATGGCTAGTTGGCAGTGTTGCCACTGGTCTTCGGCACTTGATGCTGGCGGTACTGGATTTCTTAAGAGGTTACGGGATATTCGATCGGCAAAGGTTCTGGCGGTTTCTGGCGATTGCAGCTTTCCGACGTCATACTTCCTCACAGTATTACTCCGTTGTTGTGGTATTCGGGTTATTCGCATTCTTACCTTGGCTGCAACAAGGTAGTGGTCCGAATCGATGTTAGCTGCTCGGAAGGTGCGAACATCCAAAATACTGGAGGCGTGTCTTGCATCGATCGCAACGTGATCAATCTGGTTGACGGTTCTTTGATCTGGTTGTCGCCAAGTCTCTTTGTGTATATCGAGATTAAGAAACCGTGTGCTTGCAATGGTGACGTTATGTGCCGCTGCGAAGTCAATTAGCTTAAGTCCGTTTTCAGACGTTGTGTCGTGTAGGCTATGTTTTCCGACAGTTCCACCAAAGATTTCTTCTTTACCTATTTTGGCGTTAAAATCGCCTAGTACGGTCTTAACGTCTTATTTAGGTTTTGTCGAGGAGCTCGTAGAAGTCATCCTTGGTGGCGTCATCTTTGTCCTCTGTGGGGGCATGAGCGCATATTAGGCTAATGTTGGCGACTTCTTGCCTAAGTTTACCGCTTATGACGAATCCGCACCCAAATAAACGCTGTGGTCTTCTTGCACAATCACAGAAATCAGAAATGGTCCTTCCATGTACTCAGCACCGACTGTGACTCTACTACGAGGTTTCCATTCCTATCTCTACAGGCTTCTGTGCGGGATTTTTTTCCTTGGCATGTTCTTTTTACCTGTTGGTAAAACTTCCACACGTTGTTCCTGGAGTAGCATCTCTCAATATCTTCGATCGCGCGCTTCTCATGCTCTCTCTTTTTCTTTTGGAGAAGCCAGTGTTCTTCCCGTCTTTTCTGCTCGTAGAGCTCGCGAGCAGCTCTCGTCTTTCTTTGCAGCGCCGCTTTATATGCCTCTTGTTTGGCTGCATGGGCCTGCCTGCATTCGTCATAGAACCAGAGGTTTCGTAGTGGTGGTCTGGTGAAACCTAGCACATCAGTTGCGGCATCTCTGATGGCTAGTTGGCAGTGTTGCCACTGGTCTTCGGCACTTGATGCTGGCGGTACTGGATTTCTTAAGAGGTTACGGGATATTCGATCGGCAAAGGTTCTGGCGGTTTCTGGCGATTGCAGCTTTCCGACGTCATACTTCCTCACAGTATTACTCCGTTGTTGTGGTATTCGGGTTATTCGCATTCTTACCTTGGCTGCAACAAGGTAGTGGTCCGAATCGATGTTAGCTGCTCGGAAGGTGCGAACATCCAAAATACTGGAGGCGTGTCTTGCATCGATCGCAACGTGATCAATCTGGTTGACGGTTCTTTGATCTGGTTGTCGCCAAGTCTCTTTGTGTATATCGAGATTAAGAAACCGTGTGCTTGCAATGGTGACGTTATGTGCCGCTGCGAAGTCAATTAGCTTAAGTCCGTTTTCAGACGTTGTGTCGTGTAGGCTATGTTTTCCGACAGTTCCACCAAAGATTTCTTCTTTACCTATTTTGGCGTTAAAATCGCCTAGTACGGTCTTAACGTCTTATTTAGGTTTTGTCGAGGAGCTCGTAGAAGTCATCCTTGGTGGCGTCATCTTTGTCCTCTGTGGGGGCATGAGCGCATATTAGGCTAATGTTGGCGACTTCTTGCCTAAGTTTACCGCTTATGACGAATCCGCACCCAAATAAACGCTGTGGTCTTCTTGCACAATCACCGTAGTACACGTCACAGTTATTCATCCTCCTTTTGCCCGGCCCATCCCATCACACTTCTTGGATGGCAGTAATTTCTGCTCTGTAGCAGTATAGGGCCTCCGCTAGTTGTTTGGTTGCACGTGATCCGAAGGTCGTTGTCCTTAATTCGTTTATCCGGGTCGTCAACAGTTAATCCGTTCTTTTCCGAGGCTGTTGGTCGCTTCGCAACTTTTTCTTTTTTCCATGGCAGGGTTGTTAACCCCACGCACAACCCCCAACCTGGAGGGCCAGGCCCTTTGTTGGATTCCTTGGACGAAAGGAACCGGAGAATCCGGAGTCAGTAACCCACTTCGGGGATATGAGCGCTGCCGTTGGCCCATTAAGGGTTCATCCGCCATCATCTCTATTTCAATGCCCTGAATTGCATTGAATTGCCCCATGACCTTAACTGGTAGTAGAAGTTAGGGTAAGACCTAATCAAAGGATATTCTGCGAACAAGCAGAACAAGAGCGCCACATCAGGTATAACAGGGTGAACTGGAGAACATTCCGTACCGAAATTGAAAGAGATCTCCCGGAAGTCCCAACCAGCAGCAATCTCCCAAACAGCGAAATTGATAGTGCCATACTCCAATTCGAGACAACAGTTAACAACGCCTTGGAAAAGCTGAAGACTGCAAAAACCAGCAGAGACCGATATACGAATGTATATATATATGCTCACAGGCTGACCAGCCTACCAACATCCCAGGGACGAAAACGAAGCTATATGCCGATGACTCCTTAACATATGCAACATCCATTTCACCAGAAATCGCAGCCAGGAGAGTTGAAGATCACATAAGAAACTTGTGAGACTACTACCTTAAATGGGGACTAAACATAAATGCGATAAGAGCGAGCTTATCTGCTTCAGAACCCCAACAACAGCAACAAGAGGTCGGAGACGTTTCGCATCACGCTGTGATAATATAAGTATCAAGCTACCAGACAGCACAGTGATAAGGACAAAGACAACAACAAAATACCTTGGAGTGAATTTCACTAACCGCTTCAAATTCAACAAGCACGCTTCATGTATGCTTAAGAGAGCCAAGTTCTCCCTACATCTGGTCCACCCGCTTCTTAGGAGAAGAAATGGAATAAGCACTAATACTAAGCTCCTCATCTATAAACAGCTGATCCGTCCAGTTCTGTAGTACGCTTGTCCTATTTGGTTCACCATATCACCAACATATATGAAGAATATCGAAGTTTTCGAAAGAAAGATACTCCGTAGCTGTACAGGTCTACACCGAAACCCCATTACAAGAAAATATGTCCCAAACAAGAAGCTATATGAAGACACCAAACTGATCCCAATAAATCAGTTCATGACACAGCTCTTCAAAAATATTTTGAGGAACTTGGAGGACCACCCCAACTTGGAAATCCAGCAACTACTCCAGCAACAACTAGAGCCCAACCATCGCTACCTCAACATTCGAGCCATCACAGACGACCGATTCGAGGATATTATGAACAACGACGGAGCCCCGTTTTAAGAGAGAACCAGCAACGGGCACAACAGAAGATAAACAACACCGCATCCTAACCCCAATTTTTTAAAACCAAAGACAGTTATTATAATTAAGAATTTCAATTAAAAGATTATGCAAAAATAAATATGAGCTGAAGTACGCCGGGCCCCTGTTGTTGAGCCGACATGATTTATTTTAGTTGTACGAGATAGTTGCAGCAACTGTACATCACCTGTTTGATGCCTTTCAGTGCCTACCCTATTCATACAGCACCCAACCACCCAAGTTACATTTATGTTAAAAATAAAACAGTTTGAACTTATGAAATGTATCAAAACCACAATACTAAACGGTTTTTTGTAAAATGTATTATGAACATTTTAGGACCGCTTTTGATAAAATCCTGTTTTTGAATTTTTTTATTTTTTTTTTTTAATTTTGGTATGCAGTTTTTTAGAGTTTATTAATATATATATATATAATATTATATATAATATATAATCATAAACACACATGCCGCTTGGAGTGGTAGAAATTCATTTAAAAATATAGTTTGTAAATTGATTGTAGATTTGTATAGACAGTAAGTAGATAGTTCATACCTATACAATGTGGAAATATAAGAAAAGGTGGAGACTATTATTTGCGTTAATTTGTATGTCTAGTTGTCTAGGAGTGTTTTTGTTAAAAATATATATTACTAGCGGGCCTGGCAGATGTCATCCTGCATTTCTTTAAATTCTTTTGATTTGTTTACCTAAACTTGTTAAAACGTTTTTTATAATTATTAGAAGAATTACACACCAAATTTCATTAAAAAATCCCACTTTTTTCGGGGGGTTTTCCCAAAGTTTTCTTTCGTAATTATTTATATATATACATATGTATATTTATTATATATATATTTTTTTTTGAAATTCTGAGTTTGAATTACCTTAGTTTTTTACTTGTTATTTATAGTTATAGTTATGCATTCGTAGTGCCCCGTGGCTTAGTGGTTAGTGTGTCGGACTGCTAAGCGAAAGAACCTGGGTTCAAATCCAGCTCATAGCCACCTTTTTTTCTGGGGTACTGCCTCTTGCCAGGAACTGGCAAAACCTCCAAGAGTAAAATTTGTCTCGAAAAAGTGCATCTCATGTGCCGTTCGGACTCGGCGGTAAACTGTAGGTCCCTTCCATTCTTGCAGAGTAACAACGCACACACAGGAATGGTTGAGAGTATAAGTCACTAGGCCTTGGCTCCTTAAGGAGCTGTCGAGCCAATACATTTATTTATTTATTTATTTATTTAAAAAAAGAAAAAAAATCTAAGAATCAAACATGACATTACGATAATAGGGAAGTCGAAAAAAGTGGTTCAGAAAATTCTGTCTGTCTGTATGTCCGTATCGATTCCTACAGCTTAAATGGTTGGGCTGATTTGATTCAAACTTGGTATATAGTATTTTTAGAGTAGGTACTCTACCCGACTGTTTTTCGAATTGGCATTCTAGCTCCAAAACTAACGGTACCTGCCATATAACTTTTAATGAAATATTTATTTTTCTCGAAAACAGCAGATTTTGATAAAACTTTCTGAATAGTGTTTTCGATGCAAAATCTATCTTTTAGTTTTGAGGCTGGGTGTACCTCAGACCAGAACTCAAAACTCAAGTAAACGTACTTGTGTGTATTGGTGCACAAATAAAATTCTCTTTTTTCCGTGCTCTAAGCTCAAAGGTTCATTCAGACTTCAGGTGAGGAGCATGGACGTTTTAAAACGTAAATATTCCTTCTCTTCGTATGCACTATTTTTCCTTGCGTTTATTTGAGAACGAAAAAATGAAATTCATGGGCATGGCCACTAACAACAAACTTACCTGCCTCTGGCCTGACTCTAGATATAATTAGAAATGAAATGACCTATTTTTGTTTTTTTGTGATGTTGGCCCTTTCTGTGGCTCTCCTAGTCCATAATGGTGTTGGTGTGCCTAGGAATTTGTTGTATTTTTTTATTTTCAATTAGCTACCCGAAAAAAACTGGACCTGGAGAGCAAAATTAGTTCAAGTTGATATGATAATTGCATTGTTGGCCGACCTATATTTTTTTTATTTTGTCTGTCTAGAAGACCGGCCTAGATCAATTTAACGTGTTGTTGATGTTGAACGAAGATCTTTTGTAAATTTTCATAAAATATCTAGACAATTTTTTTTAATTTATTTGGGGCCAAATTGTATAATGGAAAATCAATCCATATTCTTAGACTTACAAGAAATCACCCAAAAACAATGTCCAATTTTTCATTATGAAAAATTACCCAATGTGAAAATAGAAATATAGCCCTAAACTACATTGCTGAATAAGACACTATCAATACAAATGGGCTTATGTGCTTAACTATATTGGAAGGCAAGATCTTTGATTGAAACAAGTAACATTTACGTACAAAAATAACACGTTCTGAACTTATAAATAGTGTCAAAACCACAAACCTTAACGGTTTTTAGTAAATATGGAGTATGCCATCACACTTTTGTATAATAATGAATTTATGAAAAAGTATTTCGAAAATTTTAGGACGGATTTTGATATATTCTTGTTTTTTATTTTTAGTTTTTTAAACAATTTTTTTTTAAATTTTGGTATGCAATTTTTTAGACTATATTAATATACATGTGATTATGAAATTCAAAATGTTTTTTTATTAGTTTTAAAAATATTGATTTAAAAAAAAATCAAAAATAAATTTAGATAAGAACAAAAAAGTTATTCAAAATGTTGATATGCAGAATTAATTCGGCTATCTAAATCTTCTCAAATATAAAATAAAATTTGATAAAATTTCATCAAAATCGTTAACATGGGCCAAGGTACACCATAGTAAGCCTTTTCTTAAATTACCGATAAATTATATAAAAAAATTGAGATAGGCCCCTACTGTAGAAATATTTTTTTCTTAGAATATACCCGAGAATTATGTCCTAAAATCTTGAAAACGAATTAAGGGACACCATGTATAGAAGAGCATAAGTAAGAAAATATAATTATCCACAAATGTGTAAAAAAAAAGCCCCAAACCGCTGAAATAATAAAAAAAAAATTTGTTTGCTATTGTTGTTTAGCTTATAATTTTGTGTGGCCATTTTTCGTATTCAATTCGAATCTGTTTTATTTTTAGAGCTTCCTTTCCCTAGCTTTGAAGTTAGTTGTCACTTTAAAAATTGGACCGTTTTTATGGGTAATTTTTCATTAGAGCCAAATTTCACGTACCCATTCAGATCATGTTATTCTTCTACGTATATGTTGTATACTACTTGTATCTGTCAAAGATCTTTGATCTTGTATACATACAAACCAAAATAATTTGTTTACATAGAAAACGAAATGAACTTTTCCACCTTTCCTTCTTTGCGAAAAAAATACAACTCATCGCATGAGTGTGACACCAAACGCCTTCCTTTTCTGCAAAAAAAACCAAAAAAAAACAGACCCACAAAAAACTTCCCACCGCAATCACTTTACCAATAATATGTATCCCTTCACCCATCCCATCCATCAGTCTCAGTAGAA
Organism: Platycheirus rosarum; assembly: GCA_963971375.1. Taxonomy (NCBI): domain Eukaryota; kingdom Metazoa; phylum Arthropoda; class Insecta; order Diptera; family Syrphidae; genus Platycheirus; species Platycheirus rosarum. The sequence goes on from OZ020508.1 coordinate 112,018,384, forward strand.
TTGGAAATGACAAATGAGGCAACTATAATCAGAGACTGAAACACAAAAAAATATCAGAACCAGCCAGAACACATGTAATAACAACAACAACAAATAGAAGAGAAAAAAGTAAAAGAGCAGAACAGCACCAAATTCTGCTGCGGAGATCGTTCGAACTACAAATTTATTTGTGTGCGTTAGCAATGAAATTTCTATGGAAAAAACTCAAATTAGACCATTTTTTAAAAATTAATATAAAAAAACTATTATCGTTACATACTGTTTATTAAAATTTTCAAAAACATTTTTTTTTAATTTTTAATATTTAAAAAAAAAAAACTTATTTTGTTTTTTGAATATTTTGAAAACGAATCTATAGATTTCTTTAAATTGACATACTTAAAAAAAATTAAAATATTTTTTCAAATATGTTTTTCAAAAAACTGGTCGAACGATTTTGAAATGAAAAATTCATAAAATAGAAAACAGCAAAAGAAATAAGATGGCTTACAACATTTTTTCCAAAAAACGTTAAGAATAGTGTTTTTTTGATTTCATAAAAATTTATTTGTTTTATTTTCCCCCAAATTTATTATGTTATTATTATTATTATTTATTTTAAAGCATTTTATGATCGTAGCAGCATACAGCATACAGCATAAATAATAAGGACGCCAATGATAAACACATACACACGCAAAAACAACTAATAAATACAAAATATAGGTACCTACTGAATGCAAAAATTTCAATCAAGAAAACAAAATTGTACACCTGCATACAAACAACAAGGGGCGAGATAGACCCCCTCCTGATAAAAAATGTTGGTATTTTGTCCCTTTACAAGAATCCGTTATTAACGTGCGGCGTCAAAGTTATCGTACTCTTGCCTCGTAATGTCATGTTTGATTGTTCTCAATGTTTTTATTTTCATGAATCCTAAACTTGCCTTATAGTAACTTTAATCGCAAGTAAAAATTCACCTACCCGTTTTCAAAATATTGATTTTTAAAAATATTAAAAACACAAGTTTTCGAAAATATTTTAGTGTAAGATTACTTAAACACCGTCATAAATTTTTTTTTCACCAAAATTTCATGCACAATTAACTATTTACATAGAAAATTCATGGAGTCGTTTTTGAGAAAAATAAGCTTTTACGCAACGGTTATATGGCAGGTACCGTTGATATTTCAGCTAAAAAGGAAGTAAAAGAAATTCTCTGTCGAACGTCAAAATAAACTTATACCTACCTAGGTATTCCAAATTTAAAGACGATTTACCAAACTTTTTGTAGACGGACAGAATTTTGCTAGTGACTTCAAATATGTTTCTCTATCATCGTAATGTTATATTTGATTGTTATCTCATTTTTTTCTGCACGAATGCATAACTTGTACTTAGTACCTACCTATAATCGCAAGTAAAAAATAAGCATTAAACAAATGTAAAAAACCCGAGGTATTTTTAGCAATTCTATAGAAGATTAGTTGAAAGAAATTGTTTGGTTAAACTATGCATTTCTTTCCCGCGAGCTAAGCTGGGTAGGACAACAAGTACCTATTATATAAACCTCAAACAAACAAAATATCTTTTTTACTATCTATAAATCTACAATCACTTTACAAAAGAATTTTTGAATGAATTTCTACGCATTGTTCATTCGATAGGTACCTACACATACATATGATATTTTATGTAAGTACCTACCTATCTGAATGGAAAGCAAAATTCAAAACAAAAATCCATTTCTGCAAGGACGTGTGTATAAATACAGCAAAAAGTAAGTTTGTGTTTAAACTTCAAGAATGTACATACATATGTGTACCTACATTTTTTGAAGACCTTAATAATAAACAAAAATTAAAAATCCTAAAGAATTCGAATCAAGTCAATGATGTATGTATGTATATGTACAAATATGACAAATATGTATATACATAGCTAAGTAGTACCAGTGCTCGTACAAAACTTGAAATTCCTAAAGAATTCGAATCAAAAGTCTGGTCAATGACGTACGTATGTAAGAACCAGTTCCCGTCCATATAAAAAAAAATGTAAACAATGAAAATGTTGGATGGTGTATAAATCCCAACAAAAAATTATTCGCCGCAGCTAAGCCAAACCCTTTTTCCAATTATTTCATGTTCGCCTTCTTTTTTTTCCTGCACATGCGCAGGAAACTAAGCACAAAGCATAACACTAAAAACCATGCTCTTTATTCATCTATCAAAACTTACCGAGTTAGAAAACACACATGCCTCTTGGAACGCCACCGTCCAAAGGTCATGATAGTACTACAGCAGTTTATATACAATGCACGTCTCATGATAGTACTATAGCAGTTCATATACAATGGATAGTACTATAGCAGTCTATATACAATGTAATTGCAAGTAAAAACGAAACAAACCATACCCACATATACATATACATTATTGTGTCGCAATTAAGTTTCAAAGTGTTGGAACGATATCTAATTTGTTTATTTTTGTGAAAAAACAGTCAAAGAAAAGTTTCTTTTGCTTTTTTGTTCAATTTTCTTACAAATGATAAAACAAGTTTAAAACGAATATAATTTCTTTGTGCCTGTCCAGATGTGTTGTTTCCACAACGTTTTGTCGGCCGTTTCTAGGCCATGGGGGTGAGGAAGAATAAGACAAAATACTCATCACGAAAACTGAATTTTTTGCTTAAGGTGCCTTTCCATACGGTGATTTTTGAGTGCACTCATGGCACAACAGCTGTGTCCATATTGTGTTGTGATACTGCCTGGCCACATTGACGGAAGCGCACATGCAACTTGAATCAAAATGTAAAAGAGAATGAATGATTTTTAATAAGAAGGAAAGAGATGGGCTAAAGAATCCAAAGTCTGCACGAATCTCATAATTTATTTTAAAACTCTGTGCAGTGACTCAAGTTTCCGTCTCATATCGTTTCATTGTTGACAGATAAATTCATTTGCATTTTATCGCCGTGATGGAAAGTTCAAACGTTTCACTTGAATTGTATTGATTTGAGTGCTTTTATCATAAAAAAAATATATGTGTATAGATAGACATATAAAAAAATGTTAAGAAATATAAGCTTATCAAACAAAACATATATAAAACACTTTTGCGAATAGATTCTTAGCACAGACATAACCTTTCTTTGTAGAGAAAAGCTGTGTTTTACTTTCCAGACATTCCTCTCGTGTCAGTTTATCTCAGTGTGCAGCCCGAGTTTGCAGTGATGCAATTGCGCGCTTCTGTCAATGTGGCCAGGCACATAACTCATGTACTATTGCTCAAGTGTGACAAGGAAAAATTATAATAAAATATTCTTGGCTCTTTCACACCTACAAACTCAATAATAGACAAACGGAACAGTATAGAAATAGAACTGTACTATCCGCATAAAATTCAGTTCGGTTCATGAGTATCTGCACCCTTCGCCACTTCACCCTTCCTGTCTTGAATCAAAATGTAAAAGAGAAGGAATGATTTTTAATAAGAAGGAAAGAGATGGGCTAAAGAATCCAAAATCTGCACGAATCTCATAATTTATTTTAAATCTCTGTGCAATTCACTTAAATTGTATTGATTTGAGTGCTTTTACTCATTAAAAAATATATGCGTATGGATAGATATTAAAAAAATATTTAGAAATATATGCTTTTGCCAATAGATTCTTAGCACAGACACAACCTTTCTTTGTAGAGAAAAGCTGTGTTTTACTTTCCAGAGGTTCCTCTCGTGTCAATTTATCTCAGTGTGCAGCCTCGAGTTTGCAGTGATGCAATTGCGCGCTTCCGTCAATGTGGCTAGGCACTAAAAGAGATGGAATGATTTTTAATAAGAAGGAAAGAGATGGACTGAACAATACAAAATCTGCACGAATCTCATAAATTATTTTAAACTCTGTGCAGTGTCTCAAATTTCCTTCTCATATCATTTCATTTTTGACAGATACATTCATTTGCATTTTATCGCCGTGATGGAAGGTTCATACGATTCACTTGAATTGTATTGATTTGAGTGCTTTCACTCATAAAAAAAATATGCGTATAGATAGACATTAAAAAAATGCTTAGAAATATAAGCTTATAAAACAAAACACATATATAACACTTTTGCGAATAGATTCTTAGCACAGACACAACCTTTCTTTGTAGAGAAAAGCTGTGTTTTACTTTCCAGACGTTCCTCTCGTGTCAGTTTATCTCAGTGTGCAGCCCCGAGATTGCAGGGATGCAATTGCGCGCTTCCGTCAATGTGGCCAGGCACAAGCACAACAGTTTCATTTCCAATCCATTCCGATTTGTTCATTATTTTCTTGTCGTCAAGTTGGAAGGTATTCTTTCTTCGTTGCTGTATTTTTTTTTTTTTATTTGAAATTGAGTGTTGTAAGCGAAACAGATTGAACCAGCAACAGCAACAGCACCACCAACAGCAGCCGCCATTATTTTAGAACCAATGTATTTCAATTAATTTTATTTTATATCATTTTTTTTTTAATAATGGAAGAAAAACTTATGGAAATGGTAAGAGAAAATAGATTTTTAAAAAAACATCGACTCAAAAGAAAAACAATATAAAGAGATTGCAGATTCGCTAATCGCTATGTGTACTATACTGACACTTCGTATACTTTTTTTTATGACAAAAAGTGTCAAACAGAAGTAAGAAGACGATGCTGGTGCTGGTGGCAATGTGTTTCAATTTCTTTTGCTGGTCAGCGTGCTGTTTGCTGCTGACAGTGCTGGTGCTGTTGCTGGTTCAATCTGTTCATAGTTTTTACAAATGTTGACATCTTTGGTATTTTGCCTCTTGTTATTTTTTTAGATCGTGGACAACTTCCTTTTTTATTGGTTTGTGCCTAAGACAAGCTAAAGGCACTGGAATGAAAAAAGGGATTTTTTAAAATCTCGTAGAAAAAGGGGTTTTAGTTTATGTACAGATCTCTTCAAATATTACGGATTTTATTAAGAAACTTATGAATTATGATCAAATAAAACACTACTAAGGCAGTAGATAAGGTGTTTGACATTTTTTCCTATCATTCTTATTCTTCAAACTATATACGTCCAAATTCCAGTTGCGTTCTAAAAGGCAATGTGTCTTTTAAGACCAACGTTCCTTTTTTTATTTATTTCTCCTAGCTATTTGATCATTGTGTCGATCCTAAGCTCGTTGAAGACGGATGTCGAGGTGCGCGCACAATTAGTTAAACGAAGTCCAAACAAATAATTGTTGCGCGTTGTTATCGCGAGTGCTTTAAGGAAAAAAAAATAATACACGCTCGTTGAGAAATTAGAAAAAAACCCCTCGCGTGTGCTGTAAAAAAAAAAATAATAGTGTTCACTCGCGTCGTAGGATGAATGAAAAAGATGCCCACTCGCGCTGAAGAAGAAAAAAAAAATAAATAAAAACGCATTCGCATAACAAATTATCCTCTATTCTGTCCCAAGACCTTTGTGCTTAACTGCCTCTTTCTTATCTACTGTAGGCATCGTATGACCATACAATGCTTGCGGTAAATAGATAAGGGCATCTGAATTTGTCTTATTGTGCTGAATGTTTGGATTGATTTTTTGTAAACAGGCTGTCTTATGGGCATAACACCTAAGACAGTTTGATTATTACAGAAGTTAATTTTGATTTTCACTGCGCAGTTCGACTTAATCAGAGTTGTGTTTTGTATGTAAGTATTTTTAAATGGTAAGTGATTTTTGTGTCGTGTATTCAAATGTTCGTGGTTTAAGAAAGAATTTCTTTCACGTGTACGTCTACACTGTTCAACACAGGCCAGCTGTTTTGGCATTAAGTGAAACTCAGGTTGGAGCAAATACTGATTTATCAGAATTTGCTCTACATGGGTATAGCTTGGTGCCATTACTCTTTTCTCATCATGGTCTCGTGGTCTATGTTAGGAATGATATTGCTTGCCAGAGCCTTCCCCAATATGGGCAATGTTCCAACACGGACTTTAACTTCTTATGGCTCAAATTCACTGTCCGCAAGCATGTCATTCATTATTGTTTTATTTACAGGAGTCCAAATCTTGACAGTAATTCGACTTGTAACGAGTTTGATGCACTGTCTGATTCCATCTCGAAAATTGTTTCCCTTTGTCCTCGCACTGAAATCGTTATTGCGGGCGATTTCAATGTACACAATTCCAACTGGCTCCGCTATTCTGGTCAGACAACACCCGAAGGAAGGTATGTCGAGCTCTTTGCCGGGTTACATCACCTTACCCAATTGATCGATGTGCCAACGCGTATACCGGATGTTGCTGGGCAAGCAGCCCATACTCTTGACTTGTTTCTTACTTCTCACCCTGATAAATATACCATTAGTGTAACTTCTCCATTTGGCACTTCAGACCATTGTATCATTTCAGCTAATTTCTCATCCCCCACCCATCCAGTTAAAGAAAAACTTCCCACCAGGACCGTTTGGCAATACGAGAAAGCCAACTGGGACGGCCTGAATTTCTTTTTCCGAAACTTTAACTGGTCACTATGCTTCCTCGATAGTGACATTGATGCCAGTGCTGAAATGATCACAAATGTGATTCTTCTAGGGATGCGTGCTTTTATTCCTAACAGAGTAAAAAGCATCAAACCTAAAGAAAAGTCTTGGTTTAATTCTGAGTGTAAAGAAGCTATCAGGCTCAAAGAAGTAAGTTTCCGATCTTACAAAGCCAACCCTACAGAGGAAAATCGGAAAAAGCACAAACAAGCAAGGAACTCATGCAACTCCGTTATAGAAAGAACCAAATTTTTGCATGACCAAAAATTACGGCAAAAAATTCTGCAGTGTCCCAAAGGCAGTAAAAATTTTTGGTCATTTGTAAAAAATATAAAAAACTCCTCGACATCTTCGGTTCCAACGCTCATCGACAATAACAAACCAATTGTTTACTCTTCAGAGAAGGCAAACTTGCTCGCCGCCCATTTCGCTGCCAGCTCCACGCTGCCTCAAAGCAACGTTGCCCCTCCTGTACTTGAGAATGTAAATTTTTCCATGGGACACATTTTTTTCCGCACTCGTACAGTAGCAAGAGTTCTCAAAGATCTCGATATACACAAATCCGCTGGCCCGGATGGTATACCCCCGATTCTTCTGAAGAGGTGTTCTTCCACACTGGCAAAGCCACTGCGTAAGCTTTTCCATCGCTCCTACTCTTCTGGAATCTTTCCTAGAAGATGGAAAACAGCATTTGTCCAGCCTGTCCCTAAGAAAGGTGACCCATCCTCCCCCTCCTCCTACCGACCCATAGCACTGACATCCCTTCTTTCTAAGGTCATGGAAACACTGATTAACCGTCAGCTTAAGGAATATCTCGAAGATCGTAAGCTTCTCCATGACCGTCAGTATGGCTTCCGCAGCAACCGTTCCACTGGTGATCTGATGGCATATCTCACCGAACAGTGGAACAAATCTTTACATCGCTTTGGTGAAAGTAAGATTATTGCTCTTGATATCTCCAAGGCATTTGATAGAGTTTGGCATGAAGCTCTCTTATCGAAAATGCGTGCTTTTGGGATCGATAATACTCTTGTTCGTTGGATTAGAAGCTATCTTCTGGACCGTTCAATACAAGTTGTATTGGACGGATTCAAGTCTGATTCCCATAAAATAAATGCTGGTGTGCCTCAGGGCTCTGTTCTGTCTCCGACTCTTTTCCTCATTTTTATAAATGATCTTCTGTCTGTTACTTCTAATCCACTTAACTGTTTTGCTGACGACTCTACCCTCAGCTTTTCATATTCGTTCGATAATTCACGTCCTTCGCCTTCGGACGTACAATTGCAACGGTGCCGTATGTCAAGCTCATTAAACTCCGATTTATACAGCATTGTCAAATGGGGTAATAGAAATCGTGTGGAGTTTAATGCTTCGAAAACTCAATGCTGTCTTCTGTCGTTAAAGCTAAACATTCCCCCAATGCCATTGTCCATGAATGGCACTTACATCGAAGAAACCGAAAAGCTCTCAGTACTCGGTATGTGTGTCAACGACGACCTCCGTTGGAACGACCATATATTTGAGATCGCTAAGAATGCTGCAAAGTGCTTAGGTTTTCTGTATCGGTGTAAGAAGTACTTTTCCCCATCTGATCTGGCTACAATTTATAAAGCGTTTATACGCCCTAAACTCGAGTATAACTCCCACCTCTGGGCAGGTGCTTCGCAAACATCGCTTCACCTGCTTGATAGAATACAAAATCGAGCGTTAAGATTGATAGGTAATAGAACTGCCGCTGAAACAATTGCCCCACTCGAACACCGACGCAATGTTTCATGTCTTTCCTTATTTTATCGTTTCTTTTACAAAAAATGTTCACTCGAAGTAGCCAGTTGCATTCCTCCCCTTAAAAGTTTCTCCCGTAATACTCGTCTCGCAAGGAATGCTCATCAGTTCACCCTTGAGCCTAATTTCGGACGTACCGTGAAATATAGGGATTCTTTTTTTAGCCGAACGACACGAATCTGGAATAGTTTACCCGGCGGGATTTTCCCTTGCCATTTTGATCTGCAAACATTCAAAACCAATGTTAATCGGCACCTCCTATCTCTCCCCTCCCTATCTTCGTAATGCCCGCGCAGTGTGTTCTACATTAAAAGGGAAACACATAATCCCTTGTGCGCGCGTTAATTATAAAAAAAAAAAAAAAAAAAAAAATTAATAATGATAAAAGACAAACTTAATAAAAATCCTCACAAAATGGCCAGAGATTGAGACCTATTCCTTGTGACGACTATAAAGGTGTGTCCACACCAAAAAAACATTTGTTTAAAAAACATTTCTGAAATGTGTCCCCTTTGCTTTTACAGAAATTTCTGTAACATTTCTTAAATGTTTATGTTTCCCATTTTATTTATCCAGTTCTGTACTTCATGATGTAAAAAAGGGGCAATCATAGCGTCGCGTTTTGTCATCATGAACAAAACACAAACAAATAAAAACAACAAAACCTGTCAAATAGATTAAAATGCATGAAAAAAAGAAAGGTTTTTTAAATGTTTCTGAAATGTTTTAAAAAACATGTTTCTTTGGTGTGGACTGCTGGACACACCTTAAGGCTTTTTGTTAATTTTGCAGTATGACAGTCCAAAATCGCAACAAAGTTTAGGTTCTAAAGATTTTACGAACTTGTAATTTACCAAACTCAATAAATTCATGAGTGTTTTTTTTGTATTTATTACTTGGTGGATTAATTGTGGGATATTCTAAACAACGCGGAGAGAAAAAAGGAAATTTTAACATGCCAACGTGAGAAAACCTGCTGCCAAAGTCTGGGATCACTGGATGAATTGTCAAAATTGAGATTTAATTTTTTTCCTCAATTGTACAAAATAACTGAGACTAAAATGGAACCAACTTGAGGTAGGCAACTAGCAGTCCCTATATAATACGTCCATGAGAAATACAATGATACACAGAAATACCGTATACTGGTATGATGCATACAAAATTTTCCTAGCGTCACGATCATGTTTTATTAGCTTTGTTCGATGTCTGCCCTGGGGCGCACTGGTGTACACTGGATTCGCACTGAGGTGTTTTATGTGACACTTTTTTCGCCCCAGTGTTTTTGCACTGTGTTCGATGTCAACCCCGAGCACGCACTGAGTGCACACTCTCACGCCCCAGGTTTTTGGTCGGTGTAAGAAATCAGTGCTGTCAAAATTCAAATCAGCTGTTGGTGCTTGGTGGTAGAAGTTTAAAACAAATTTTATTTTACAAATTTGGAGTGCAATATCTGATAAATATAAGATATTTTGTAGGTTATTTTGCAATTATTAAGTTATTTTTGTGATTTTTTCTTAAAATAAATCAACGAAAACAAGATATGGATCAAAGATCTCGAAATAGTAGGTATTATTTTGGGAGCGCGTGAGTTATTAGAGAGGTACAAAATAATATTTCGTGGTACAACTTCTGCGAGCGTTTTCAAAATTTAGCTAAAACAAAACCGAAAATCAAAAAATCAGATTTGTGAGTTGATAATAATAAGAGTCATTGGTACTTAAAACCATATATGTAGGTACCTGTTTGATTTATTACTCAAAATCGTACTACTTTGGATTTTTTTTTATTTAAATGTGGTCGGTTGTAACTAGCAGAAACGACATAAACCCTTGAAGATATACTATTCAGTAAAGAGAAATCTTTTAGTTACTTATCCAATTTGTTACAATTTGTGTTACAAGAAACTATTAACTAGCAATTTAAAGTGATTACCCACAAGCTACACTGCAAATTCCTAGTAACTAGCGTTTCAGGGGAGGAATGCAACTGGTTATTTCGCTAGAGCATTGTTTATGGAAGTAGCGATAAAATAATGAAAAGCAGGAGACATTACGTCTGTGCTCCAGAGATGTAAATGTTTCTGTTATTGTTCGATCGCCTATCATTTTTAAAGCTCTTTTTGTATTCTATGAGCGGTTTCTTATTCCCCATTGTACAATGCTGTCAAGATCAGAATTTAATGAACTTATCATATGCTGCCGTTGCAGTTCCACATCCGAAGAACGAGTATGTGAATCTGGAAACGAATATGAAAAGCTGAGAGCACTGTCGTCAGCGAAACAATTGATAGGATTAGTTGTTTCACATAATAAGTCGTTGATAAATATAAGGAATAGAGTCGGAAACAAAACAGAGCCCTGGGGCACGCCAGCGTTTATTTTGTAAGAATCAGACTTAAATCCGTCCAATACAATTTGTATTGACCATTTCGAAAGGTAATTCAATTACTAATCCAACGAAGAAGAGATCCGTCGAGTCCAAATGCACGCATTTTCGATAAAAGAGCTTGATTCCAAACTCTATCAAATGCTTTATAAATATCAAGTGCAATAATTTTGCTTTCCCCAAAACGATGGGGAGATTGGTTCCACTTTTAGGTGAGATATACCATCAAATCACCAGTGAAAGCCGTACTGCCGGTCATTTAGAAGCTTTCGGTCCTCAAGATATTTCTTTAGCTGAAAATTAATCAGCGTTTCCATGACCTTGGAAAGCAGGGACGTAAATAAAATTGGTGGATAGTTTGAGGGAGAAGAAGATTCGTCTTTTTAGGGATAGGCAGGAATGCTGTTTTCCATCCACTCGGAAAGAGGCCAGAGGAATAGGACAGATGAAAAAGCTTATGCAATGGTTTTGCCAGCGTTGAAGAACACCTCTTCAGAACAATAGCGATGATGTGTATGTTAAGATCTTTTAATACTGTACGAGTGGAAAAAAAGATTGGTCCCATGAAATCGTTTACGCTCTCGAGTACAGGCGAAGTTCTAACACCTGCTGGCAGCGTTGAGTTAGCAGCGAATCGGGCTGCAAGCAGATCTGCTGTTTCTTAAGAACTGACAACAGGAGTATCATTGAAGACAAGTGTAGAAACCGATGATGGCGAGGAGTTTTTTACGTTTTTAACAAATGACCAAACATTTTTACTCCTTTTGGGACATTGTAGTATTTTTTGCCGTATTTTTTGTTCATGTACAAATTTAGTCTTGTGGTTTTGTTGGCTTTATAACATCGGAAACTTACCTCTTTCAACCTGATAACCTCTATAGAGCTCGAATCAAACCATGAGTTGTTTTTATGTTTGATACTTTTTTGACCTATTCTGGACAAAATTTCTCATACCTAAGAGGATAACATTTGTTTCCATAACTGCACTGGAGTCTATATCGCTACCGAGGAAGCAGAGCAACCAGTTAAAGAACCTGAAGAAATTCACCCTTATTGTAATAGGCGTTTTTCTTAAACGCCAATTGTCACTTTTTGTGTCGAGTCACTTTCTTGTCGTTTTAGTCGGTATTGCGTTGCTTGAACGCTATTTTTTGCAATCCACATACATTCCACATAAGCAGCTGATTATGACAGATTGATATTCAAAAGAATAAATTATCCTTTTAAATTCGAATGATTTGTAAGGAAATTTAAAAAAAGCAGAAATAAATAGCATTGGACTTTTTATTTTGTTAAATAACAGTGCTAACGTGAGCAATGAAGAGGATAGGGTGGACGAAAGTAAAGATTTGTAATGTACTTTAGGTTTATTTAACTAATAATAAAAAATAGCAACACTATAATGCTCTGCTTTAATGACTGTTCTGATTGATTCGCAGAAGTCTTGCACGAGCCCCTCAGAAAGAGGACGTACGGCGGATGAGCCCAACCAATTTTACCAACAATGGCGTCAACAATCAACGAAGCAGATATCCTAATGAGCTACTTCGACGTATTTGGAGATAAGGTCATTGGGACAATTCAATGCAAGTCAGGGCATTTAAATAGAGATGGTGGCGGATGAACCCTTAATGGGACAACGACAGCACTCATATCCCCGAAATGGGTTACTGACTTCCAAGAAATCCAACAAAGGACCTGGCCCTCCAGGTTGGGGGTTGTGCGTGGGGTTAACAATCCTGCCATTGAAAAAAAAGTTGCATAGCGAACAATACCCTCGGAAAAGGACGGATTAATTTTAAAGCTCCTTTTCGGTTCTAACCGTTGGACCTAAGAAATTTGCAACCCATTCCTATTTTTTTTTGTCATCTGTTTGGGGGGCGCCTTTCCTAAAATTTGTTGCTAAAGGATTTAGTTCCATCAATTCTATGAGCCGTTTCATTTGGTCTGGATTCGTAACTTTCACCCTTTAAATTAAATAATAAATTTATTGGCGCGACAGCTCCTTAAGGAGCCAAGGCCTAGTGACTTATACTCTCAACCATTCCTGTGTGTGTGTTGTTACTCTGCAAGAATGAAAGGGACCTACAGTTTACCGCCGAGTCCGAACGGCTACATGAGATGCACTTTTTCGAGACAAATTTTACTCTTGGAGGTTTTGTCAGTTCCTCGTAAGAGGCAGTACCCCAGAAAAAAAAGGTGGCTATGAGCTGGATTTGAACCCAGGTTCTTTCGCTTAGCAGTCCGACACACTAACCACTAAGCCACGGGGCACTACCTTTCACCCTTTAGTAAACAAAATAAATTGCACGACTGGATTACGTGCAATTGCTCATATGTGTAGTCACATTGTAGAATAAAATTTAAGAAAATTAAAGTTAACATCAGAGCATTTATTCGATTTTTGTAACTTTTGATTATTCGAATAAAGTACGTCAAATTGTATTGAGTGAAATAATTTAAACGCCATTTTATTTCTTTAAGAAATGTTAAAAAGTGTGATTTTTTTCAAAATCTCAGGAGCGATTTTTAAAAATAAAACGGCTTTTTTTTACCAACTATTTTAAGATACTAAAAAAAGAATAAATAAAAAATGCAAACTTAAGCAGTCCTACCACCGTCACTGCCGCGACATCGTGTCACAGCTAGCAACAGTGACTATCACACGAATGACCCATGTCTGTCCTTGTTGTCCCAAAATACAATGAACGTCAAAGTGTGTCACTGTTGTCCCTGTATATCGGTGTCACTGCAAGGACATGCAAAACAGTGACCATCACACGACGTGACAACTCTCAAACAGCTGATCGTTGACGGTGAGCCTAAACTGCTATGACATTTATCATTATCAGCAGTGACGATCACACGGCGTTACTCAAATGAGTCCCTGTGTCTTGGTTGTTTTGGTTAAATATAGACGTGAGTTTCTGAAGTGTTTCAATTACCTAAATTAATTTAATTTAAAAAAATAATAAAAAATACATTTCCAATTACAGTGATTAAAGGCAAAAGTGAAAAGTCAAATAAAGTATGTCCACCTCCACATGAAATATGGTAGAGGTGGCGATTCTTTCAGCCTACATATTGGAAAGCAGCAGTGACGATGACTCCGACAACAACCACCACCACCACCAAAACTAATGCGAGAATTAAGAGGTGAGGAGCCACAGCACTATCGTCCTGTCAAACAACCGCGTTTTGACGCCGCGTTTTAGCGCCAAGTTTCAACGCCGCATTGTAATATACTGCAATACATATCCCATGTCACAAAGAGTACGTTTTCAACGCCGCGTCGAGTTCAACGCTGCGTTTTTTTTTTTTTTTCTATAATTTACACGCGCGAAAGGGGTTTGTGTGTACCCTTAAAATGTTTAAACACCGCACGAGCATTAGGGAAATGAGGAGGGAGAAATGAGGAGATACCGATGCACATTAGTTTTAAAGTTCTGCATATCAAAATGGGAGGGAAAAACAGAGCCTGGCAAAGCATTCCACATTCGTGTGGTACGACTAAAGAAAGAATCTCTATACTTAATAGTACGTCCGAAGTTAGGCTCAAGGGTAAACTGATGGGCATTCTTAGCAGTTCGAGTATTACGGGTTAATCGTTTTAGGGGAGGAATGCAGCTGGCTATTTCGCTAGAGCATTGTTTGTAAAAATAACGATAAAATAACCAAAGGCACGAAACATTTCGGCGGTGCTCAAGAGATGTAAACGTTTCTGTTATTGTTCGGTCGCCTATCATTTTCAAAGCTCTTTTTTGAATTCTATCTAGAAAACTCAAGTGGGTTATAGGAGCACCTGCCCAAATATGGGAATTATACTCGAGTTTTGGTCGAATATATGCTTTATATACTGTAGCCAGATCAGACGGGGTGAAGAACTTCTTGCATCTTCGAAGGAAACCTAAACACCTCGCAGCATTCTTTGCGATGTCAAATATGTGGTCATTCCACAGAAGGTGGTCTGTAATGCACATACCGAGAACTGAGAGGTGTTCTGTTTTTGTTAATACGCTGGGTCAAGACGAGGCGTTGAAATAAATAACAAATAATTTTTTTGACGCCACGTTAGAAAAGATCATTTTTTTGAGCATATATATATATATATATATATGATTATTATTATATTGTAGTGCGCCGTAGCTTAGTGGTTAGTGTGTCGAACTGCTAAGCGAATGAGCCTGGGTTCAAATCCAGCTCATAGCCACCTTTTTTCTGGGGTACTGCCTCTTGCGAGGAACTGACAAAACCTCCAAGAGTAAAATTTGTCTCGAAAAAGTGCATCTCATCTAGCCGTTCGGACTCGGCGGTTAACTGTAGGTCCCTTCCATTCTTGCAGAGTAACAACACAAACACAGGAATGGTTGAGAGTATAAGTCACTAGGCCTTGGCTCCAAAAGGAGCTGTCGCGCCAATAAAAATAAAAAAAAAAAGTTTATCTATGTGTACAAATTGAGATATTTTCAATAAATATATTAATAACCCTCAATTAAAAGGCTTCGTTAAACAGAACGCGTTTTTAACGCGGCGTTGGGATCATTTTACGGGGCGTTGAGATTATTTTACGTTATAAATGCGATATTAGAGAACGTCAAACAGAGAGCTATCCGCAGTGCGTTTCACATTTGAATCTTGATTTTCATTTTTTCACCAAATGCCAATCAGGTTATTTTTTTCCATTTAGAACAATATTAAATGACACAAAATAAGTAAAAATAACTTATATATATAACAGAATAACTTATTTCACCAAGCACAAAATATTAAAAAAAATCTTTCTAACGCGGCGTCAAAAAAAAAAAAAAAACAATTTGTAATCAATCACAACGCGGTGTGGAACTTGACGCGGAGTTGAAAACGCGATCTATGTGACATGGGATATGTATTACTGTAAATTAAAACGCGGCGTTGAAACTCGGCCTGAAAACGCGCTCTGTTTGACGAGGCCTTAAGTCATTTAAATTATTGTTTTGATATTTGTTTTATATATGTATATATATATATATATATATATGTACTTCTGAAGAACGAGATATGGGAAAAAATCGGAAATGAACTATTTCTGCAACGTTGCGTTAAAACGCCGCGTCAAAATAATCTCAACGTCAAGTTAAATACTCTCAACGTCGCGTAAGAAACGCACTCTGTTTGACAAAGCCTTTAATTCTCAAACCAAATCAAAAATAATCTGCTCTAACGCGGCGTCAAAATAATAATTTGTAATTTATTTCAACGCCGCGCTTAGACGATGCGTATTGCCGCCGCGTTGAACTGGACGCGACGTTGAAAACGCGCTCCTTATGATATGGGATATGTATTGCTGTATACAACGTGGCGTTAAAACACGGCGTAAAAACGCGCTCTGTTTGACGAGCCCTTTAAACTTTGACGTAACACGTTTGTCTTTGTTTGAGAATAAAAATTCTAGGAACGACCTTAAAATGTTTTTTCAAATTGAAAACAATTCAAAAACAAGTTTTTTTTAGTGGTAATGCATATTTTTTTCTTGATGTTGTTTAAATTTTGCAAATTTCTTTGAAATAAAATGTTTTTTTCATCATCTCGCCGTCAACTCATATTTTGGGTATACGAAATTGCACCATCAAAGCTATTGAATAAGTGTGTTCAACTCTGAGCGCCCAACCGAGACCAACAGTAACCTGTCAGAAATTCCTGCCAGGTCACTGTTGGGACAAGAATGTCAAAATAATCTTAAGTTCTATATTTGAAGACGATTATACCAACCGTTTAGGCTGCAGTCCAAAATACATCCGTACAGACAGACAGACGGACAGAATTTTGCCGGTAACCCAAATATATTTCTCTATCATCGTTTTGTCATGTTTGATTGTTATCTCAACATTTTTGATCTGCACGAATGCATAACTTGTATTATAGTACCTATAATTGCAACTAATAGTTAACACTAGAAAAAGAAACAGTAAAACATTAGAAAAACTTGCATTTTTATTTAATTTTTTGAAAATTTACCGTCGCCAGAAAGTGGCGTTTTACTTGAAGTAAAAAAAAAAACAAAATAATAATAGCGATGAGGGTGACATTTGTCGATGAAAAATTTAGATTCCACTGAACGCCAAGATCAGATTTGATCAGAATTTTTTCCTACTTGAGTTTCACTTAGTGCCAAAACAGTTATCTTGTTACGAAGTATAAACGTATGCAGCACAGACATTTTTCCTGAGCCCACGAATGTTGGAATAATCAACCTTGAAAATACTCCCTATAAAGTCGGTAGGTTGAAGGGAATAAAGATACTCCTTTTCTTCGTACGGGATGGACAAATACTGTTTTCCTTTCAATTGCATAGAAGCATGTAGGATTGGACAGATATGAAAGCTCATGCAGTGGTTTTGTCAGCACAGAAACTTAATCTTGCAACTGAACAAGTGAAAAACAGTTGACCCATGAAACCATTTTACGATCTCAAGTACAAGAGGAGCCATACAACACTGAGTTAGCAGCCAACAAAAAAATGCTTTGGATTGATAACGTCGTTAGCTATAGAAAAGGAGACAAATATCGTAGACTCAAAGGCTTTTTAGTAAACGGGCAAATGAGAAAATCCAATAAACATTAAGTATAAATTGTCAAAGCTAAAATATAGTAACGGAGTCAATGACAAACTTACTTCATTGATCCAAGTAGAGAGCTAAGTCCGCCCATTTGGCCAACGCCTCCAAACAACTGCATTAGCTGCTGTTGGGACATATTGTTCAGCATGTACTGCAAGTCTCCGCTATCGCTGCTACTTCGATTTGCCGATGGTGGGTTGTTCATCAGTTCGTTTACGCGTCGGCAATGTTCTTCGTCTTTCTCAGTCTTTGGTTCTTGCATCCAAAAGAACATCCTCCGGGAGGACGTCTTGAACTTTAACACATAAACGCGACCGGTTTTGCACTGTTCAACGCGTTTAAATTCGAAGTCATCAGGAAAAACTATCAAGTCGTCCTCAACCTGGGGTCAAACAAATAAGCGAGGCTTTTGATTTTTCAATACAAAACAAGACTGCTTGATATTTTCTTACCTTTCCAGTGACGCGATCCTTCCAACAAAAATGCATAAGTCCATCCTCACTTTGATTCAGATAGACCAAACCCTTTCTCACATCGGGATGTACCATTTTACCAACCATATTCATGCGACCAGCACGGAATTCTACCAAAGAGGAACCAGTGCCACCAGATGACCCACTTAAACCGCTTTGACGCCCGAACATGTTGTTAGTCGATTAAAAATTAAGTTTATTTTATGTTGTTTGGAACGCGTATATTTTGAAGATTGTTACTTAAAATGAAATCGATTAATTCTTTTTTAGTATGTTAAAAGATTTTTCTTTTTTGCACGAAATGGTAGTTTAATCAGAAGCCAGAAGGAGGAAGGCGAATGACAAGCAATTTTCTACAAGGCGAGAAGCAACAACAATTTTAGAAGATGGCGACTTGGATGGTTCTTGCATAAGTCATCTTTTCAAAGCGATGAAAAAGTGCTGGTTAAGGGAATGTCAAACTGTTTTTGTTTTGTCTGTAATGCTATGTTTTCACCAAAGTATAGAAAAATAAATTGCACGACTGGATCGCACGTACTTGCTCATAAATGTGCGGTCACATTGTAGAATAAAATTAAAAAAAAATAGAGTGAACATCAAAGCATTTATTCAATTTTTGTGACTTTTGATTGTTCGAATAACGTACGTTAAAATGTATTGGGTGAAATAATTTAAACGCCATTTTATTTCTTTAGGAAATGTAAAAAAGTGTGAATTTTTTGTTCAAAATTATAGGAGCCGTTTTTAAATAAAACGGTTTTTTTTAACAACTTTTTTAAAAAAATTAAAAAAATAATTAAGCACAAAAATAACGTACATTTAAAAACAAAATTTAAGAAAAAAATCACTTACCCGTTTTCAAAATATTGATTTTTGAAAAAAAAAAAAAAAATTAAAATTATTAAAAATACAAAAAAAAAAGTTTTCGAAAAAAAATTACACGATCCAACATTTTTATTGTTTACATTTTTATTAGGAATATGAAAACTGGTTCTTACATAAGTATTTATACATGTGGGCGTCATTGACCAGGACTTTTGATTTGAATTCTTTAGTCGAGACATACACGGCACGTGTTTGCCTTGCATGCTTGGAGTGCGAAAGGGAAAGATAATGAAATAGAAATAGAGTTACCCGAACATGCACGGGTAGAACTGTCCCTGCAACTTTTTTGACGTTTCTCTTTGGCTGTATTTTTCGTTCTTCTTATTTTGCTTCATATTTGTTTTGGATGTTCCTCAAACAACACATTACAAGAAGATAACAACGTATGTATGATGGCCGCAGAATTTGAATGGTGTATGGAATTAGTTTCTTTTCATTTATTTCTCATTTATTCATTAATTCTATAAGTTTTTATTAATTTATTTCATTTAAATATTTTTTTTTTAAATACTGATCCCTGAAACAGAAAGTAAAATAAAAGATAACTGTCAAAATAATGTGTGCACGTGCTATACCGAATACAAGTTCAAAAGGAAATAAGCAAGAGTTACGCGTTAATTTAATGCACCGTGTAAGTCCCGACTTAGGTTTTTCAAGTTTTGTACGAGCACTGGTACTCATCTACATACATATATGTCATATTTGTACATATGTATTTACATACATCAATCATTTTGATTCGATTTTTTTAGGATTTTCAATTTTTTTTACTATTATGAAGTTTGCCGTCTTCAAATAATATTCACATACATTTTTGAAATTTAAACACAAACTTACTACTTGCTGTAGATACAAACGTCCTTGCAGTGGATGGATTTTTGGTTTGATTTTTTCTTTCCATTCAGATAGGTACCAAGTACCTACATATACATATACATACATATTCATTCAAAAATATTTTCTATTGATTGTAGATTTAAAGTAACAAATATCTTTTGTTTGTTTGAGTTTTATATAATATGACCTACCCAGCTTAGCTCGCGGGAAAGAAATTTATAGTTAAACCAAAATATTTCTATACAAATATATTGCAACAACAAAAACTATTGCCAGTTGTTTGCTGTTGTTTTTTGTGGAGTTTTTGTTGAATTAAATTCAATAAAAGGTTTTTGTGTCATCAGTTAGACCGTTCATGCTTTTCTAAGACGCAACATATTTCTTTCAACTAATCTTCTATTGAATTGATAAAAATACCCCGAGTTTTTTGCATTTGTAATACCTAATTGTTTAATTTTTACTTGCGATTATAGGTAGTTATTGCAAACTTAACAAAAAGCCTTAAGTCTACACCAAAGAAAAATTGTTTTTAAAACATATCAGAAACATTTAAAATTCCTTTCAGAAATGTTTTTTTCTTTCCGAAATGTTTTTTAAATGTTTATTTAAGTCTGGACGCTTCGCGAAACATTTTTGAAATGCCTATCTGTTTCCCCTTCCGAACAGAAATCTTTCTTTATTTTCATGCAATTTAGTCTAGTTGACATGTTTTGTTGTTTTTATTTGTTTGTGTTTTGTTCATGATGACAAAATGCAACGCTATGATTGCTCCTTTTTTACATCATAAAGTACAGAAACATTTAGGAAATGTTTCTGAAATGATATTTAAGCAAAGGGGAAACATTTCAGAAATGTTTTTTAAACAAATGTTTTTTTGGTGACACAGCTTTATAGGATCTTTATTTACTTTGTCTTTTATCATTATTAAAGAACAAATAGTTAGAAGAAAGAAATAAAAAGGAATGTTGGTCTTAAAAATTGCATTTTTGAAGGCAACTGGAATTTGGACGTATGATAGGAAAAAATGTCAAAACACCTTATCTACCGCCTTAGTAGTATTTTATTTGATCATAATTTATTAGTTTCTTTTAAAATCTTAATAAAATCAGCAATATTTGAAGAGATTTGAACTAAAACCCCTTTTTTCTACGAGATTTTAAAAAATCCCTTTTACTTCTAGTGCTTTTAGCTTGTCTTACGCACAAACCAATAAAAAAGGAAGTTGTCTACGATCTAAAAAAACAAGAGGCAAAATATCAAAGATGTCGCACACTTCTATGGATGGAATTCAAGAGTGTCAGTTATGTTTTACCGGTAAATGCGACTTTTTGAATTTTTGAAAACAGATGTCGCGAGCTTCTATGTCAACATTTTAAGCAGTAATTTTTTTCCTGAAGTGGGTTCGACATATTTTTGACAATTGTTGTATGAAGCTGACATTAGACTAGCAGTCCATACATAATACGTCCATGCCAATAAGTTTATTTTGACATTCGAAAGAGAATTTTTTTCATTTCTTTTTTAGCTGAAATATTAACGGTACCTGCCATATAATCGTCAAGTAAAAGCTTATTTTTCTCCGAAACAACTCCAAAATTTTTGTATGTAAAAAATCAATGTGCATTCAATTTTGGTAAAAAAAGATTACAACCAAAATTGATATGCAGGGCAATGTAAGTAGCCTAAGTAATATTACACTAAAATATTTAAGAAAACTTTTTTTTTGTTTTTAATATAAAAAAAAAATATTTTAAAAAAATCAATATTTTAAAATCGTTTAGGTGATTTCTTATTTTCGATTAAAGGTACTATAATTAATTAATTACTAGGCAAGAGTACGGTAACTGCGGCGCCACAAATTAATAACCGATTCATGTAGAGGGACAAAATACAAATATTTTTTTACCAAGAGGAGGTCTATCTCCTCAATCAATCGATCAATAGACACCCTTTTAGGAAAGAGGGGCCATTTTGTAAAAAAGCACTTGCATTTAAAAAAAAATATATATATTTAAAAATAACCCCAACACTTAAAATAATGTGCTATAACTTTTTTCAACCAACATTATTACATATATTTTTTTTCCACCAAAATATATACAATACCCATTCTATATGAAATATATAGTACTATCGAGATGGGTGTTTCACCTAGAGCAATCTAGTTTCGCTATCTCTTTATTTCGCATTGTAGACTTTTAGTCTATGTAATGTTAGAAAAAGACAGAAGGGAAGATGTATATATGTAAAGTGTTAGCAGTCAGAAGGAAGCAAACCATCAAGACTTTTTCGTGTTATTTCTTTGTCATTTTCTTAAGAATAACTTATAATGAGAGAATGAAAAATAGAAATTTAAACAGGAATGTGAGGAGTTTTCATTTCTGCCTTGAAAATACACTGTTTTAGGGTGTTTTTTTTATAGATACGGCAACAGACGATTTTTACCGTTTTAACGATTTTTGCTGAAATTTGATTATTGGTTTGGTTTTTTTGTATAACTTTGAATAGTTACCATGTTTGATTATTATATGAACTCCAAAAATTAAATTTTAATTGAAGTGCCTACATATTTATTTATTTTACAAATAAAACACATTGTTTGAAAGTGTTTGTACCACTTATCACGTCAACAAATATAGTACTAATTCTACTACTAACTACTAAATATAGTAACAAAACTTCGATAGTACTTAATTCTAGTACTAATTACTAAAAATCTAGTACCAACGATAATATTGTACCTACAACATAGTACCAATCGGCACCATTTTTGTATTTAACTAGCCTTCGAAATTGAACAATATACATTCAAACTTTAAACATTCAAATCCGGATATGGCAACATTGGTAACTGATTTCGGTATAAGAAATACAGAAAATACAGAAATAACAAAATGTTTTGAAAAATGCAAAATCCAAAAAAATTATTGAAAACACACAATCTTGGTTTGTTTACGAAAAATTTAAAGGGTCAAAAAGTCCTCTATAGAATGTCAAAATAGCCTTAAGTTCTAAATTTGAAGACGATTGGCTTAACCGTTAAGGCTGTATTCAAAAAAAAAAAAAAAATACATACGAACAGACAGGCAGAAAGAACTTTGCTAGTAACTATCATCGTAGTTCCAGGTTTGGTTGTTATCTAAAAGTTTGTAATCTGCACGAATGCATAACTTGCATTATAAATCCTATAGTCGCAAGTAAAAATGGGTTTGGTGAATTTCAAGTTTTTCGAAAACTTAAATTCATAATATTATCTAGATTTAAGCGTTCAGTTACATATGAAAGGACAAAAATGCACTTGCCTTATGCAAGTATCTACCTATGCATCGTTATAGTATCCATAATTACGAAAGAACATTTTGGGAAAACCCTCCGAAAAGTCTGATTTTTGTCTGAAATTTTGTTTCTTTGTTGTCATAACAATTATATAAATGTTTTAATGAGTTTAAGTGAACAAATCAAAAGAATTTAAAGAAATACAGGGCGACATTTTTCGGGCCCGCTAGTAATATACATTTTTAACAAAAACACTACTACACAACTAGACATACAAATTAACGCAAATAATAGTATACACCTTTTCTGATATTTCCACAAATGATATTTTTTAGTATACAAATCTACAATCAATTTACAAACAATTTTTTTAATGAATTTGTACGCATAGTTTGCACTTAATTTGTACCTATCTGAATGGAAATCAAAATTCAAAACAAAAATCCATAAAGGCCGTTTGTATATATCCAGGAAGAAGTAAGTTTGTGTTTAAATTTCGAGAATGTATGTGCATATTTTTTTCAAAACATAATAGTAAAAAAGCATTGAAAATCAATAGAATTCGAATCTCTGGTCAATGATTTACGTATGGTCAATGATTTACGTATGTACAAATATGTATGTATATAGGCAAGTACCAGTGCTCGTACAAAACTTGAAAATCCTAAAGAACTCGAATCAAAAGCCTGATCAATGACGTACGTACAAATGTATAAATCCATATGTAAGAACCAGTTCTGGTATTCCATATAACAAAAATTACACAATGAAAATGTTTCATCCTGTACAAATCCTTTCAAAAATTTATTCAACTCAGCGAAGCGAAACCATTGTAAATATACTACCAACCTATATATCCATACATACTTACTTCTTTATGAACAAAACACAGCACCGCAACCGCAACAAAAAATCTTTCATCTGTCCATAGAATGAAGGTAAGCAAAACATGTCTTCATTCTTCAACATCAACATTCAATTTAACACATCACATTTTTTTTCCTTTTCTTTGTCCTTCTTTTCTATTTCTAAAGTTAAGAGTTTCTCTTATCTTTGTTCGTCTCTTTCAGCTCACCGAGTCCAAGAGCCACTTGGAGCGCCACGGTTCACACGTCGCCATGATAGTACTATAGCAGTTTATATATAAGCACCAAAGTAAAAAGTAACATTCAAATTCTAATTATTTGTTCGTAAATACTGTGATGTGGCAACAAGTTTAGATATTCGGAGGATACATTTTGTAAATTAACGCCATCTGTTGGATTCATTGTGTACAACAACCAACATTCATTGTGTACAACGACCATTCGCCTAAAAGTATGCTACATATTTGCAACATGTTTTAACTGAGTACTAAATCGAACTTGAAGTACTAATTCGAGACTCGAATTGGTACCGAAAGCTTAGATTGTGCCAGAACCAGACAGAAGCTTCCAGAAGCTTGTAAACTTGTATAAATACAAGAGTAGATTGCATTGAAAGTTGAGTTTATTTTCGAAAGTGGAATTGTTAAGAACTGGAAGCGTTAATAAAAAGTGATTGAATTGAGATTAAATAAAAAGTGTTGAATGATAAAAACGTATTTGAATTGTGAATAAGTGGAATAAGTTAAATTGGTGTTATTTAAACTGAAAGACGTTGTGTTTAATAAAATAAAGGGATTTGTTGTATTAATTTGGAATTTTGATTGATCTATATCACTTTAGAATTCTTGGTTTGTAGCAAGATTTACCACAGTTTGCACTGCATATGACTACTACTACTACTACTTATTGTTTTTAAGTAACAACAAGCGCAATATTAGCTGCTAATTAAATAACAATACTAAGGGTCGGCCCCTTAAGTTTGCATCATCCCTAGCATTTGAGAGAACAAATTGGTAGTTGCGAATAGGAATCTGATTGCTACGATACGAACTGTGAAGCTTTATTCGGGTTCCACATACGATCAACACTGACGATTAATTATTCTCAGGTGAATAACTTAGTGATTGATAGCGACGAATAAGAAAATGGCATGTGAAAGAAATGTCAAAATTAATGTATTGGTTACGTTCACTTCGGATAAATTATCTTGCTTTCGTTGTAAAAGGCCCGACCCATAGAATCCGTTGCGTCCGTTGCGGCAACGAATCCTGTGACATTGCCGCATGCGATGGAAAGAGGTGACCAAATGAATCCGTTGCATTTTTTTTTGACACCAAATGTAAAACGAAGTAGCGATGGGTCACTATCTATATCCATAATATTAATAATTATGACTACATCCGTTCTCAGAATATTTATTAATAAACAATTTGCTTCAATATTCATATTTATGTTTTAATTAAATTTTCTGGCGAAACCAATTTCTTTGTACTTCTAGCTTGCTCTTTTTATCTCTTTTTTACGATGCCATTGAAAATGACTGGGGAAATATAACAGCAAGTTGTCAAATGGCATTCAAACAATTACAAACAAAAATCAATATCATTTCATGTTCGTTTTACCAAGAAAAAATTTAAATCTGAAAATTAGAAACAAATCTAAGAAAATTTCAGCATTTATTATTTTATATACCCTTCTTTTTCCTTAGCACAATTTTCGCTGCTACTTATTGTTATTAATGTAACAACAAGCGCAATTGTTTAGCTACTTAAATAACAATAAGTAGCAACAAGCGCAATTTAAACTGCTACTTAAATAACAATAAATAGCAGCAAAAATTGCGCTAAATAGCAACCCATGACTAGAAAACAATTGAAACTTCAAATTGCTTTTGACATTCAATGCCATCGGATTTTCCGGAGAGAAAAGTTAAAAGTTGGTCTACTTGATACGGTGGATCCGGCACATGAGATTCCTAACGGAACGGATTCTATGGGTCGACCCCGTAGTGAGAATGCGATGCTCTCCTGAACCCACTTCAGGAAAAAACAAATTAACTACTTAAAATGTTAACGAAGAAGCTCGCGACATCTGTTTTTAAAAATTCAAAAAGTCGCATTTACTGGTAAAACATAACTGACACTTTTGAATTCCATCCATAGAAGTGTGCCACATCTTTGGTATTTTGCCTCTTGTTTGTTTTAAATCGTGGACAACTTCCTTTTTTATTGGTTTGTGCATAAGACAAGCTAAGAGCACTAGAAGGAAAAATGAGATTTTTTAAAATCTCGTAGAAAGAGGGGGTTTTAGTTCAAATCCCTTCAAATATTGCTGATTTTATTAAAAAAATTAAAAGAAATTAATGAATTATGATCAAATAAAACACTACTAAGGCAGTATATAATGTGTTTTGACCTTTTTTCCTATTATTCTTATTCTTCAAACTACATACTTCCAAATTCCAGTTGCGTTCTAAAAGGCAATGTGTCTTTTAAGACCAACATTCCTTTTAATTTATTTCTTTTAACTATTTGTTCATTAATAATGATAAAAGACAAAGTTAATAAAAATCCTGACAAAATGGCCAGAGGTTGAGACCAATTCCTTGTGACGACTATAACGGTGTGTCCACACCAAAAAAACATTTGTTTAAAATCATTTCTGAAATGTTTCCCCTTTGCTTAAATATCATTTCAGAAACATTTCAGAAATTTCAGAAACATTTCAGAAACATTTCAGAAATTTCAGAAACATTTCTTATATGTTTATGTTACTCATTTTATGTATCCAGTTCTGTACTTCATGATGTAAAAAGGAGCAATCATAGCGTCGAATTTTGTCATCATGAACAAAACACAAACAAATAAAAACAACAAAAACCGTCAACTATAGACTAAAATGCATGAAAATAAAGAAAGATTTCCATTCAGAAATGTTTCGCGAAGCGTCCAGACTTAAATAAACATTTCAGAAAGAAAAAACATTTCTGAAAAGTTTTTAAAATGTTTCTGAAATGTTTAAAAAAAATGTTTCTTTGGTGTGGACACACCTTAAGGCTTTTGGTTATGTTTGCAGTATGATAGTCCAAAATCGCAACAAAGTTTAGGTTCTAAAGATTTTACGAACTTGTAATTTACCAAGATATAAAAAACTAATCTCAATAAATCCATGAGTGTTTTTTTGTACTTATTACTTCGTGGATTAATTGTGCGATATTCTTAATAGCACGGGGAAAAAAGAGGCTGCCAAAGTCTGGGATTACTGAATGAAATGTCAAAATTGAGGTTTAATTTTTTCCCGCTAGTGTACTGAGGAGGGCTAGATTCGTCCAAAATAACTGAGACTAAAATGGAACTACCAGTCCATATGTAATACGTCCATGATTAGCATGTATAAAAACAGCTGATTTCTAGGTAATTCAAGAACATATGGAAATCGAAAGAAAATCCAAAGCTATCCTAAAATTTGTTGGATACTTCTCTCTGAAGGTTTTTAAACCTTGAGACTAGAGCACTGCGACTTTCGTTGATTCTCTTTTGTTGCCTGTCCTTGTCGCAGAGATACTTTTAAACGTAGCGATTGTGTTTGCAACTCTTCACTATGTCATTTCTTGAATTCCTTTTCATTTCAAGTTTCCAGAGTGAAAATTGTCAGCTGATGTACTGTTCCTACGCGCTACCTGCTACAAAAAAACATCACATTATTCGTTCATGGCGAACAAGCAATGAAAGGGATTGACAAAAATGAATGATTTCCCGAATAAGCACAAAGAAAAAAGACCGATAGTCGCGTGACTCGAGCTAATCGTGCGATTCTACCCCGGCTACCACATGCGTCTTTCTCCTAAAAGCTGAAGCAAAGTGTGCTTTTACACGTTGACTGCCCAGTCATAAGTTTTTTCAAACTTCTCTTTGTTTCCGTGAGTCTAAAGCGCGAAACAGATTGAACCAGCGACAGCACGAGCACCGTCAACAGCAAACTGCACGCTGACCAGCAAAATAAATTGAAACACATGGCTACCAGCACCAGCACTGTCTTCTTACTTCTGTTTGACACTTTGTGTCATAAAAAAGTATACGAAGTTTTCTTTTGCCCCTGAATTTAACTTGCTCAAAGTTGGTAGCAATGGAACAGCAACAGCAAATTTAGGACTTTGGTCTAACGACGCTGGTGACGTTGCTGGTGCTGGTCTAATCTAATTTGAGCCATTGAAATACATTGGTTCTAAATTAATGTCGGCCGCTGTTGCTGGTTCAATCTGTTTCACGCATAACGCTTCTACACTGTTGAATTTTACGTTTGATTGGCTTGACTCAAATTTGACATTCCTCTTGCTCTTTTTTTCTGCTTGAAAAGTACTCTTTTATACACATAGGCATATGCCGCAGCGCGACTTAGTATTTAGGCGAAGGAATTGAGAAGTGTAGTGGGGATCACAATGACGCAGGGACTGAGAATTTGTTGCGATTCTCTCATTCTCGTTTGTTATTTTCATTGCTTGCTTTATTATTATCTTCCTCAGTTTGTGGTTATAATTTATGTGTATAAAAGGGACAAAGGGGGTATTTTTTTATTTTTGATATGAAGCAATTAATAATAATAAATTAATATTCTTTTACGCTCGAAGTGCTCAGTTATGTCGCATTCTCTGTTCAACAAATATTTTTTCCAACGAAATGTGTAAGGAAAAGCATAAACAAATATAAAAGAAATCGCTCATAGCTAAACCGACTTTACAAGCATTGCGGTTGCGTCAACCGACTTGTTATGGGGTCAAAAACAAGCAACCGAGCAAGGAGTGGAGGCCAGAATTGGGCAACAATTACTCGCCCCGACTTTACCGGGGTTAAAATTGAGCAAGAAAAATAAACTATAATAAACGAAAACGTAACACACACAAAATTAAATTACGACGATTCGACGTACACCAAATGATTAAAAGGAGAAGTCATTTTGTTTTTTTTTATGTTATTTTTTTTGACGTTTAATACATAGCGTCGGCCAGGTAGTTTCTTTGTGAAAAATAAGACATGGTGCTGTCAAGTCCCAGTCCAATTTCGGAGAGGGAACAGATAAATGGTTAAACAGCTGATTATGAATTATTATATAGGTCAAGTCGTTGAACCCATGGTCTTCAAATCTGCAGGTAAATAAGGGAAAAACGGCAAAGGCAGACAAAACGGCAGACAGGAAAAACGGATAAATTCGAAAAACGGAAAATTGATTTTTTTCGAGGGTCGGATGATTTAGGCCTCGGAAAGAGATTTCAAAGACGAATCATCTAAACTTCGGAATAGTGGTGCAATTTAAATAAAATTGACATTTGTTATTACAAAGAATAAAATATATAAAGGTTGTAGTGCGGTTTTTATTCGGAATTTGCAGTATAATAATGTATCGTTTTTTTTTTATTTTAAAGTTTTTGTGTTCTCGTTTGAAGCTGGAAAATTGGATTTATAAAACAGGATTTTATTTTTGTATATTTTGCTCGCGGTTTAGGTTTGTGGGCGAAAAAACAAGGTGCATTCCGGCGGAGGTCTGAGACGGATGTCGGATGCGAATATCTGGAATCAAGAAGTGTAACCGAGGGAGGAAATTAAATACTGCTGGAGTAAAAGCCTGTGAAAAGAAACCCGGGCCAACAAGTAATTTCGAAAAAGATAAAAAAAAAATAGGAAACTTTTTTAGCTAGGGCTAAAGGCTTTAAACCGAGTTAGACGGAAAGCCACAGTACGAACAACCGTTCCGTCGGGATTCACCTGATATAGAAATATATATATGTATAAAAGCCGCTTATAATGTGAACCGAAAATATTATCTTCCAAATAAAAATACGAGGAAAGGGTTCCTAAGCTTGAAACCAGGATTCCATAGGAAAAGCTGCTATAAATTGAAAACGTATACTTATATATATATGTGCCTATAGAATCCTTTGTGGGACCTACGAAGATATAACGACGGATTTCCGTAAGGACGATCGAAACCCTAAGTGCTGGAGCAGTTTTTTTTATCTTAATTAATATTTTTTTTGCATGTTTTTCTTTTCGTATAATTATTTTCCTTTTTTATTTATATTCATGTATATAATTAAGTGAAAGGCGTGATATTTCGTTAGAGAATTTTTGATTATTGATTTTGATTGATTGTTTTAAAATTTGCGTGGAGTGATAACCAGGGTGATTTTTTTGTTTTTGGGGACGGAAACCAGCGGATTAGGGTTGCCGTCTGACAGGTTTTCTCGTGCCTACCTGCCGTTTAATGGGCAAAATTTTGTCGCTCTCAACCCCTTCTGTCACCTTATAGAGCTCTGTCATGGTAGAATCTGGGGGGAAGGATAGTTAAAGTAATTAAAGATTAAGTTTAACTGGGCCATATATACTGTTTTTTTTCTTAGATTCCCTCTGTTTTTGAAACTGATAGTCCTTTTCTTGTACATTGTTTGAGTAAATGCAAGTAAAATGGACAAGAAGTAAGTAAATTAATAAACACATACCTACATATATGAAAAAAAAAGTTAATTTCAATCTCGCTCTCGAGTATAAGAGCGATCGAGGTTTGAAGCATTTGTTTCTACTGGTTATTTATCTAACTGTGATATTTTGGCCTGGGGTTCGACAAATAAAACTCAATCAAAATTCCAAAATAATACAACAAATCTCTTTATTTTATAAAACACAACGTCTTTCAGTTTAAATAACACCAATTTAACTTATTTCACTTATTCACAATTCAAATACGTTTTTATAATTCAACACTTTTTATTTAATCTCAATTCAATCACTTTTTACTAATGCTTCCAGTTGTTAACAATTCCACTTTCGAAACTAAACTGAACTCTCAATGCAATCTACTCTTGTATTTATACAACTTTAAAAGCTTCTGGAAGCTTCTGTCTGGTTCTGGCACAATCTAAGCTTTCGGTAACAATTCGAGTCTCGAATTGTTTCGTCAAGTTCGATTTAGTACTAAGTTAAAACATGTTGCAAATATGTAGCATACTTTTAGGGGCATGGTTGTTGTACACAATAAATGGTGGTTGTTGTACACAATGAATCCAACAGATGTCGTTAGTTTACAAAATGTATCCTCCGAATATCTAAACTTGTTGCCACATCACATTGTCCCCCTCTTAGTTTTGTTCGTCCCGAACAAGCACATCATCATTGTTTCCGTGGTAACGATGCAGTCGATCCACATGGACAATTTTCATTTTTGCTCTTGGTCCTCGTTGGATTCGGAAAACGACGTCATTAATGCGCGTAACTATTTGGTAGGGACCTTCCCAGTCCTGCTGAAGCTTGGGCGATTTTCCCTTTTTGCGATGTGGGTTATAAAGCCATACCAGATCTCCCTCATTGAATTCAGGTGCTGTTGCTCTCGCATCGTATCTGGTCTTCATGCGGTCACTCGCAATTTTTATGTTGTTTCTTGTTCTCTGGTGAATGTCGTTGATCCTTTCTCTAAGATCTAACACGTAGTCCTCTTCGCATTTTGGGTCTTCAATAGGAAATCCGAATCTTAGCTCACTTGGAAGCCGGGCAGTTCGTCCAAATAGAATTTCGGATGGAGTGTATCCAGTTGTACTATGAACCGCATTCCGGTAGGCCATAAGAAATAAAGGAATTCGCCGATCCCAATCCCGTTGGTTCTCGTTCACGACTTTGGACAGATGTTCCTTCAAGGTCTTGTTAAATCTTTCTACCATTCCATCAGACTGTGGATGAAGAGGTGTTGTCCTTGTTTTCTTTAACCCGAGTGATGCGCATACTTCCTGGAATACCTTCGACTCGAAGTTTCGCCCTTGGTCGGAATGCAATTCCATAGGCACCCCGAACCTGCAGACCCAGTGGTCCACTATCTGCTCGACAACGGTCTTAGCTTCTTGATTGGGTATCGCAAAAGCCTCCGGCCACTTGCTGAAGTAGTCCATGACAACAAGGATGTAACGGCTACCGTTTTCAGTTTCCGGGAACGGGCCTGTGATGTCAACGGCGATTCTTTCAAACGGGGCGCTCACGTTGTACTGGTGCATTTTACCTCGTGTTTTGACTTTGGGTCCCTTGCTAGCTGCGCATGTTGTGCACTTTCGACACCAGCTCTCTACATCGTTTTTCGCGCTTAGCCAATAAAAGCGTTCCCGTACCTTTTCCAGTGTTTTGTTGATTCCCAAGTGCCCACCGGATATTCCAGCATGCATTTCTCGTAGGATCTCCTCTACTTTCGATCGTGGAACCACAAGCTGCATCTTAAAGGATCTTCCATCCGGCATTTCCCATTTTCTTCTCAAAACACCATCTTCCACATGGAGAGAGTCCCACTGCGCCCAGTATGCCTTTAAAGTAGGACTTCTGTCGGAGATGTCTCTTGCGTTTGGTTTCTCCATAGATTCCTTCCATGCAAGGATTGGCTCGATGTCAGGGTCTTCTTTTTGTGCATTACGAATTTCTTCGGCACTCCAACCCTCTACAGGTTCGGCTCTTATTCTCTGGACAGATATACCTTCATCCTTTTCCTCTTTTCGCGCACAATGTTTGCAACTGGGCTCACATGGTCTGCGGGAAAGCGCGTCCGCATTGCAGTGCAGTCTTCCTTTGCGATGCTGTACTTCGAAGTCGTAAGTCTGCAATCGTTCGATCCATCTTGCTACTTGCCCCTCAGGATTTTTGAACTGTAGCAACCATTTTAAAGCGGCGTGATCGGTACGCAGGATAAATCTCTGTCCATACAGATATTTATGGAAATGTTTTGTCGCCAGTATCAGAGCAAGGAGTTCCCGTCTGGTTACACAGTAGTTTCTCTCTGGTCGCGACAGAAGTTTGCTGAAATAGGCTACCACTTTCTCCTGCCCATCGTGTATCTGCGACAGAACTGCTCCAACACCCACGTTACTAGCATCCGCGTCCACAATAAATGTTTTGCCAGGGGTGGGGTAAGCTAGTATTGGTGCCTCACAAAGTCGCTGTTTTAGATGTTGAAAGCTTCTTTCGCACTCACCTGACCATTTAAATTGTCTACACTTCTCAGTTAGCTGGTGCAGACACTTTGCGGTTCCGGCAAAATCTTTGACGAACCTCCTGTAATAAGTGGCGAGACCTAGAAAGCTCCTCAGCTGATGTTTATCTTCGGGAACTGGCCAATTTCTCACGGTTTCGATTTTCTCCGGGTCAGTGTTTACTCCATTTGATGATATCACATGTCCCAAATATTTCACCTCAGCTTTGAACAGAGCACATTTCTTTGGATTTAGTTTCAAATGTGCAGTTCGAAGTCGTGTAAACACCTCCCTCAAGTTGTCGCGATGTTCAGCGAACGTCTTTCCCACAACGATGACGTCATCCAAGTACACCAGGCAGGTTTTCCATGTCAGACCCTGTAACACACGTTCCATTAAACGCTCAAAGGTGACTGGAGCGTTACACAAGCCAAATGGCATAACGGTAAACTGCCATAGTCCATTTCCCGTTGTGAAAGCGGTCTTTTCTTTGTCTTCTGGATGGATCTGTACCTGCCAGTAACCACTTTTCAGATCGAGGGTGGAAAACCATTTCGCTCCAGAAAGGGTATCCAAGGTGTCATCTATTCGAGGCAAGGGGTAGCTGTCCTTCTTGGTGACATCGTTGAGCCTCCGGTAATCCACGCAGAATCGAGTGCTGCCGTCCTTCTTTTTCACTAGTACAACGGGTGATGCCCACGGACTTTTTGAGTTTTCGATTAGACCGTCTTTTTCCATGGTTGATATCATCTCATCGACTTCCGACTGTTTTGCCAATGGAAGTCTTCTAGCAGGTTGTCGGATCGGTCTGCTATCGCCGGTGTCTATTCGGTGCTGTACTAGGTGTGTTCGACCATAGTCTCCATCCTGCGTGATAGCATTCTGAAGTCGGAGCAATAGTTCCTTTTTCAGCCCCGAAGTCTGAAGATTTCGTTTTCCTAATTCTTCTTTCAACTCAGCTGTTGTTAATTGTTCTAACTTGCGACCCATTTTATGTAACTGAAACACTATTTTCGCAACACAGTCAGTTTTATTTTAATGTCTCTTCTAGAAAGATCTTTTTCCAACACTATTTTTAACAAAAATGCTCGCTATTCACAGTTTTATAGCACAATCAGTTCAATAGTTTCTGGAAAATTCCACTTTCACAATTAAATGAGTCACCGAAACTGTTTTAGAAAATGTCACTATGGAATTTTCTAGCACTTTACTGAGTTTTATCCCACTTCTGACACCAATGTGATATTTTGGCCTGGGGTTCGACAAATAAAACTCAATCAAAATTCCAAAATAATACAACAAATCTCTTTATTTTATAAAACACAACGTCTTTCAGTTTAAATAACACCAATTTAACTTATTTCAACTTCAACTTATATTCAACACTTTTTATTTAATCTCAATTCAATCACTTTTTACTAATGTTTCCAGTTGTTAACAATTCCACTTTCGAAACTAAACTGAACTCTCAATGCAATCTACTCTTGTATTTATACAACTTTAAAAGCTTCTGGAAGCTTCTGTCTGGTTCTGGCACAATCTAAGCTTTCGGTAACAATTCGAGTCTCGAATTGTTTCGTCAAGTTCGATTTAGTACTAAGTTAAAACATGTTGCAAATATGTAGCATACTGTGATATTTTGGCCTGGGGTTCGACAAATAAAACTCAATCAAAATTCCAAAATAATACAACAAATCTCTTTATTTTATAAAACACAACGTCTTTCAGTTTAAATAACACCAATTTAACTTATTTCACTTATTCACAATTCAAATACGTTTTTATAATTCAACACTTTTTATTTAATCTCAATTCAATCACTAATGCTTCCAGTTGTTAACAATTCCACTTTCGAAACTAAACTGCCCTTTCAATGCAATCTACTCTTGTATTTATACAAGTTTAAAAGCTTCTGGAAGCTTCTGTCTGGTTCTGGCACAATCTAAGCTTTCGGTACTAATTCGAGTCTCGAATTGTTTCGTCAAGTTCGATTTAGTACTAAGTTAAAACATGTGGCAAATATGTAGCATACTTTTAGGGGCATGGTTGTTGTACACAATAAATGGTGGTTGTTGTACACAATAAATGGTGGTTGTTGTACACAATGCATCCAACAGATGTCGTTAGTTTACAAAATGTATCTAAACTTGTTGCCACATCACATTGTCCCCCTCTTAGTTTTGTTCGTCCCGAACAAGCACATCATCATTGTTTCCGTGGTAACGATACAGTCGATCCACATGGACAATTTTCATTTTTGCTCTTGGTCCTCGTTGGATTCGGAAAACGACGTCATTAATGCGCGTAACTATTTGGTAGGGACCTTCCCAGTCCTGCTGAAGCTTGGGCGATTTTCCCTTTCTGCGATGTGGGTTATAAAGCCATACCAGATCTCCCTCATTGAATTCAGGTGCTGTTGCTCGCGCATCGTATCTGGTCCTCAGGCGGTCTCTCGCAATGTTTATATTGCTTTGGGTTCTTTGGTGTGTGTCGTTGATCCTTTTAATCGGGGCGCTCACTTCGTTCTGGTGCATCTTAGCGCTTGCCTTGACTTTGGGTACTCTACCAGCTTTGCACGTGGTGCACTTTCGACACCATCTCTCGACATCTTTTCTTACAGTTAACCAATAAAAACGTACCCGTACCTTTTTCAGTGTCTTATTGATTCCTAAGTGCCCGTCGGATTCTTCATCGTGCATTTCCCTTAAAATCTCCTGCACTTTCGACCGTGGCACCACAAGCTGCATCTTAAAGGATCTTCCATTCGGCATTTCCCATTTTCTCCACAAAACACCATCTTTTACATGGAGAGAGTCCCACTGCGCCCAGTATGCCTTTAAGGTAGGACTTCTGTCGGAGATGTCTCTTGCATTCGGCTTATCCATAGATTCCTTCCATACAAGAATGGGCTCGATGTCAGGATCTTCCTTTTGTGCATTACGAAATTCTTCCGCAGTCCAACCCTTTACAGGTTCAGCCCTTAGTCTCTGAACAGAAATACTTTCGTCCTTCTTACCGTTCAAACACCTAGGATGCGCTCTTTCTGAAGATGGCCGGAGAATTTCATCACTGCTTATGATCGTCCGAAGATTTACAGCATTCTCGTTTCCGTACACCATTGGAATCTCGACGATTGAATACCTTAACACCTGCATTCGAAAGTCTAGGACTACTTCATGTGCCTTCATAAAATCCACACCTAGTATGCAGTCGTCGCATATGTCAGCTACCAAGAATGTATGTGCGAAGGTCAGCCCTGCCAGTTCTATCTTCAGAAGTACCTCTCCGTATACTTTTGCTTCTTCTCCCGTAGCTGCCTTCAGACTGTTCCAGCTGGTGTTGTGTAGCCAGGACGTCTGGACAAGGCCTCTTCTAATTATGGAGGCCGTGGCACCCGTATCGATAGTGGCCACACATTTTCTGTTGGCGATGACGGTCTCCACCGTCAAACTCTGGTTGCAGCGTTTCGTTTGGGCAACTTGGATAACGGTCCTGGGGGCGTTCATTTCATCAACCGACTTCTGCTCTGCAAAGTTGGTTCTTACGCGCTTTCCACACTGATGTATCCCCAAATCATGCCCGGTAGGGTAAGCGATATCCCTGTCAGTAGGCCTTTTTCTCGTGCTATGTGGGCAGCTTACCTGTGGAGATCTGCATTGTCGCTGTAGGTGTCCTACCTTGTTGCAATTCCAGCATCTCATTTGACCTCGAGCAGTGTTCGGGTTTTGTCTTTCAATGTCGACACGTTGACATGGGCACTCTAGCGTAGCCATTTCCCTGACGCGATGGCTACCTTGCGAAGCTTGGTCTGCTGCTTCCATTGTCAGGGCAAATGCTAAAGCCTCAGCGAGCGTTTTCTTACCTGCCATTCTCACAGCCATTTGTAGTTTTCCATCTGCAATGGCATTAGTGAACGCATCAGTTGCCAGTTCATTTATGATTTCCCTGCTGGTATTGGGATAAGACAAATTTGCCAAGCGCTCGATGTCAGCTTGCAATTGTTGTAGCGTTTCACCTCTTGTCTGGACCCTTCGGCGCAACTGGACTCGGTAAACTTGCTGCATGTGGTCGTCGCCAAACCTCATCTCGATTGCCTTGACCATGGCATCATAATCATGATGTTTGTCTTCAGGAATGGTCTGCAGCAATTCGGCAGCTGTTCCTCTGAGCGCAAGCGTAAGAGCAATTGATTTGTCTTCGCTGTCCCAGTTGTTCGTCAAGGCGGCAGCTTCGAACTGCCTCTTATAAATTGGCCATGATGTTTGACCATCGAAGACAGGGGGCTGCATTTCCTTTCTTCGTGGACCGTCGCTCGAATATTCCCGAACCTTCTGCTTTTTCAAAGAATCAAATTCCTTAGCCAGATGTTCGTACTGTTGTTCTACACTTTCTACTTGCTTTCCGAACTTTTCTTCTAAGCTTTCTATTTTGGCTTCAAATTTCTGATCTACTATTTGAAGTCTTTCGCTTAGTTGATTCTGGAGAGTTTCTAATGAATTCTTTTGTTCATCGAATTTACTTTCGAGAACTTCCTGGAGAATTTCCAACGAATTCTTCTGCTCATTCTTTTGTTCGTCGAATTTCGACAGAAGCAACTTCATGAGAGCAGGCATTTCATCGGCTGTACTTACTGTGCATTCTCTCCCTTGCTCTTCAACATCGAACAACATGGTATCGGGGTCTCCACCATCCTGAGTGATAGCATTCTGAAGTCGGAGCAATAGTTCCTTTTTCAGCCCCGAAGTCTGAAGATTTCGTTTTCCTAATTCTTCTTTCAACTCAGCTGTTGTTAATTGTTCTAACTTGCGACCCATTTTATGTAACTGAAACACTATTTTCGCAACACAGTCAGTTTTATTTTAATGTCTCTTCTAGAAAGATCTTTTTCCAACACTATTTTTAACAAAAATGCTCGCTATTCACAGTTTTATAGCACAATCAGTTCAATAGTTTCTGGAAAATTCCACTTTCACAATTAAATGAGTCACCGAAACTGTTTTAGAAAATGTCACTATGGAATTTTCTAGCACTTTACTGAGTTTTATCCCACTTCTGACACCAATGTGATATTTTGGCCTGGGGTTCGACAAATAAAACTCAATCAAAATTCCAAAATAATACAACAAATCTCTTTATTTTATAAAACACAACGTCTTTCAGTTTAAATAACACCAATTTAACTTATTTCACTTATTCACAATTCAAATACGTTTTTATAATTCAACACTTTTTATTTAATCTCAATTCAATCACTAATGCTTCCAGTTGTTAACAATTCCACTTTCGAAACTAAACTGCCCTTTCAATGCAATCTACTCTTGTATTTATACAAGTTTAAAAGCTTCTGGAAGCTTCTGTCTGGTTCTGGCACAATCTAAGCTTTCGGTACTAATTCGAGTCTCGAATTGTTTCGTCAAGTTCGATTTAGTACTAAGTTAAAACATGTGGCAAATATGTAGCATACTTTTAGGGGCATGGTTGTTGTACACAATAAATGGTGGTTGTTGTACACAATAAATGGTGGTTGTTGTACACAATGAATCCAACAGATGTCGTTAGTTTACAAAATGTATCTAAACTTGTTGCCACATCACAATACTTTTAGGGCATGGTTGTTGTACACAATAAATGGTGGTTGTTGTACACAATGGATCCAACAGATGTCGTTAGTTTACAAAATGTATCCTCCGAATATCTAAACTTGTTGCCACATCACATAACTTTAAAAATGATAAAATGATTTTGTTTTATCTTACTGTATTAGCGTTAAAAGTGTTCTCGTATGTATTAAATTAAATTATTTATAGTTCAATTTATTTATTTAACTTTTTTATATAATCATACCGTTATTTTTTGTATTGTTTACTATTTGGTTGTGTACTTTTATTGGGTTATAAAAAGAGGATGTACATCACGCTTTTCAGAAGATTTCGTCTGTTTGATTGATGATAGTTAAGTGCGAGTGTCGCACAATGGCGTGCTAAACATCTTTTTTCAGGGGGTGGGGGAAGGTGGGCACTACCGAGGGGAACTGAGGACTTGACAGCAGCCGGAGTACCCAAAATTGGGGAATCCACAAATATTTTGGACCGACAGATTCCAGGTTGGGATGGAAAAAGGTCCCCCCTGCGATAAAACCAGGGGGGCATCCTGAGTGTGGTCCTTTATAATGTGGTACAAGTATGGCACGATGTATGTTTTTTTGAAATAGGTGAGGTCCGTGGGGGCAAGTTCCCCCCCCACATCCGGCGAGCTTAGCCGCGCATGCCAGCGTGCCTACGCCTCCGCGGTGGACATTCTTTCCATCCCTAACCCCTCCTACTAACCTTTCCTATATCTAGCCTACATTGTTTTTATCCCAGTTGCCAGTTCCATGTCCTTTCTCCTTCCCAACCCTTTAGCTCCTACTTCCCTCTCCTCTCCCCTATCCCAGTATCCTTCTCGATTCCTATCCTCCCTTGTCTTATCCTACACCTCCCACCCCGGATTCCTCTTCCTTGGTCCTATCCCACTTCCTACACCCAGTACCAGTACCTTCCCTCATGCCTATCCCAAGCCTATCCTATCCTATCCTACTATTACCTCCTTCCACTACCTTCTCTTACCTCCTATTCACATCCAAATGTTGCTTATTTTATAACAAAGAGAAGTTCGAAAAAACTTATGACTGGCCAGTCAACGTGTAAAAGCACACTAAGTCTTGACTCACATAAGAGCAAAAGAGATAGCAAATTCGAAAGTTGAGAAGAAAAAACATTTTACCCTGTGATTCGAGGCTAATTTTTTCATTGACTTTTTTGGCGTTTTTCTTCTCTCTTCTTTTTATCATTGTGCTGCTTTACTATGTTTTCGGTGCTTGTAGAATCGTTTTCGCTGTGAACGACTTCTCTCATATTTGTTTATGCTTTTTCTTACATATTTTTTTGGAAAAAATAATTGTTTAACAGGGAATACGACATAAATGAGCAATTCGAATGTAAAATGTATTATTAATTGCTTCGTGTCAAAAATAAAAAAATACCACATTTTCAAGCAGAAAAAACAGCATAGAGGACTTTGAGTCAAGCCAGTCAAGCTAAAAAGTCGACAGTGTAGAAGCGCGAGACTTACGGAAAGAAAATAACAAAGAGAACTTCGAAAACAGTCATGACTGGCCAGTCAACGTGTAGAAGCACACTTATGGGAAGCGAAGGGAGAATTATCTTCTCTTTTGTTTATTTTTTTCTATGGGTTGCTGGCTTTACTCGTTCACAAGAAATCTGTTTTTTTTTTACATTCAACAAACCCAGGTTTTTTTTGACAATTCTTGGAGTTGTCAAGAAAACTTGGAGCGACCCTGGGTAAAATTCAACGCACAAAGCTTTTATAACACTCTATGCCTATGTGTTTGGGTTTGTTCACAAAAAAATCCGGTTTTGGGTACCCATTCCAATCCAAAAGGTAGAAATCTGTACGTATCCAATTTCCCATTTAACGTCATCCAAAAAAAAAGAAAACATTAAAAAATATCCCCCAAAAAATCCTCACTTGACATTTCGTTTTGAACAACTTCAACAGGAAGAGAACAAATTAAGTTTTCTTTTGGTTAGTCTGTTTCGTTTTCATTTTCTTCATTGTCATTGTCATAGGATTTCACCAAAAAACAATGTTTTTAACATTTTTACGCGAATTTAAATTAAATAAAACCAAATCTACCATTTAAAAATAAATTCTATAACCAACCAATTAAACAATTTTTGCAAAAATCGTGTAGTTTTCTTCACAGAATCATAGAACTCAATAACCAACAGGATGTATAGTTTTGATGGTGACTACCGTCGAAGGCCTGAGCAAAACTTAAGTGGAGCTTCGCAAAGTTGTGATCGTGAAACCATAATTAAAAAGGCCCAAATTGAAAGACAAAAACGTACTGAATTGCGCAATCAAAATAATGGAGCTGTTGTTCTACAGTCCTACACAAGAAGTTTTATTATGCGGCAGAGGCAAAAAAAGCTGGAGCGAGAAAACTTCGATGAGTTTTTTAAGGCCCACAAGGATAAGTTAACCGAAGACGAAAACCTGGCATATTTGCTTAGACGAATCTTATTCTTTTATTCAAATAAAGTATCCAGAGATTGTGAGCGATTGGTAAGTGAAGGATTGGCAGCAGGATGTTCCTTTATCTTGTTAAAGTATACAATTCTTATAAGTTAAAATTACAAAATTTCTTACTTTTTTTAACAAATCTTGCTCGACCAAATACAATTTTTTAGCAAGCGATACCGTCAAAAGTTTTGTCTGCGACTACATTATTCCTTCAGTAATGTATCGGGTTGAGCGTGGCTGTCAATTTGCCTTAGTTTTTAAGGGATCTTTATTGTAGGAATCGTACTGAAAATTCATATTGTGGCTTAGATTAACGCCTTTATCTAGCATATAACATGGGAATGGATTTCTAAGAGTTTTTAAAAAGGCATTCCCGAACTTGAAAGAAGATTCCTTCTGGCCGTAGATGATGAACTGACTTCTGTTGAAGCTACAAATGATGAGAAATAAGGCATTCATAGGGTTAGTCACTTGAACTATTCGGGTCATACTTCTCTTGACAAAAATATCGGTGCTTGAATTTATAAGCCGAAGTTATATTGTGAAGACTATGATTATCTAAAATTTTTTGATAAAGATTTCCTCTATGCATTTTTGATCATTCGAAATTGAAATACTTGCAATTATCAATTATATCTTAAAGACTTAACTATATTGTCTACTAGAAAAGTTTCAAGTTTCTTACAAAATTTAAACTTCGACAAGTAAACAAATGTTTAATCTTAGCAAAAAGCCGTATTTCTAGTCATTATTGTATTTTACCACCCGGCCCGTTTAAACTTTTCAACTGAAAATTCAAACAATAAGAAAACAATTTGTGGTCAAAACGAAAACAACAGAAGTGTTGCCCATCATCATCATTGGCGCTAAAACCGAGATCCGGTCCGGGCCTCCTTCCAAAAGTTCTTCTTCCCGATTGCTGCCCGACGCCATTCAATTGCGCGCACCCACGGCTTCGGGCGTCCTGGTCTACGCCATTCGTCTAATGCAAGTAGTCACGTTGTCTTCTACCTTATAAAAAACTGTAAAAGACTCCGAGCTGGTTCCTCTTCGCTCAGCTAGGTGCCCAGCCCACCGGACTCTACTGAGCTTTATTTTTTCCACAACATCTGCTTCGAGGTAGATTTCATATAATTCATGATTGTATCTTCTCCGGAATCGTCCTCCCTCGTACACGGAGCCAACAATCCTCTCGAAAGCGGATACGAGATCAGAGTGACTTTTTGTAAGCACCCAAGTCTCGGATCCGTATGCGAGAACTGGTAAGACCATAGTCTTGTACAGCAGCAGCTTGGTTTATATGCTAAGATTTCTGGATTTAAAGAGCCTTGACAGACTATGGTAGGTTCTGTATTTCTTCCTCCATATTATTGTGTTGTCCTTAAAAGCATATAAATAAGGAGTACTAATGCAATGTGCCCCGTGGCTTAGTGGTTAGTGTGTCGGACTGCTAAGCGAAAGAACCTGGATTCAAATCCAGCTCATAGCCACCTTTTTTTCTGGGGTACTGACTCTTGCGAGGAACTGACAAAACCTCCAAGAGTAAAATTTGTCTCGAAAAAGTGCATCTCATGTAGCCGTTCGGACTCGGCAGTAAACTGTAGGTCCCTTCCATTCTTGCAGAGTAACAACACACACACAGGAATGGTTGAGAGTATAAGTCACTAGGCCTTGGCTCCTTAAGGAGCTGTCGCGCCAATAAATTTATTTTTTAATGCAATGATTCCGCGGTTGAGTGACAAGATGAATCAAATGATTCGAATCTTTTGAAT
Organism: Platycheirus rosarum; assembly: GCA_963971375.1. Taxonomy (NCBI): domain Eukaryota; kingdom Metazoa; phylum Arthropoda; class Insecta; order Diptera; family Syrphidae; genus Platycheirus; species Platycheirus rosarum. The sequence goes on from OZ020508.1 coordinate 112,060,839, forward strand.
AGCTGATTAGAACGGTTATTTTCATTTGAATTTTTCACACAAACTAATTCCTGTCATTCTCTCTTCTCATTTCAGATTGAACTTTCTCAGTATTTGCTTCGAAATCCATCAAAAATTCTTGAAAACTCCGTTACTGGATTTATTTGGTTGCATCGTCTTCGAAAAATCATGATCATTTGTATTGAACAGCTAACTGTACCGAATTCTTCGCAAGCCATTCCAATGCGTATGGTTGAGACTTTCACCTCAGAGAGTATAGTCGAACGATACATTGAAGATAACGAGCGAGTTCGGCTATATTTGGAACTCATATTTCGTTACCTTGTCGAGAGGAATTACTTTAAGAGAATTCGTAAAATTTTAGAAGAGAAATGTCCGCCACTTGACGGCGAGACTCTACATGCTCCGAATCAAGTTACCGAAGCACTATTTCAAATGATTATGAGACCACTGGTATTGGTGAATCGTGGCTTTCGCTATGGGAAGGTCATTTGTCAGTCGTTCAATGAACATGTTCTCAGTAAAAGCTTCTCAGATCCCATTCGAAATTATATTCTTCCATGTTTAGCTGAGCAACCCGAATTTCCATTTAAAGACATTTTACGTTCTTTGGAAGCATTGATTCCTGTTGCAACTTTTTTGGAAGGAGGAGTTGATAAGATGCAAGTAGATGGGGAAGATCGAGATGATGGAAATCCGATGTTTAGCAGCTTTTTACTTAACTCAATTTTGATTTTGGACAGAAATCAAATAGGTAGGTTGAATTATTTTTTGTATATTCTATATATTGTACCTCAGACATTAATATATATAACAAAGAAAATCAATACATACCAGAAAACAAAGTACTAATCATTTTCAGTGTTTAAAGTTAACTTACTTCTTACTTCTCAACCTGATAATGTAACTTCGCCATTTGGCACAATGGACCATTGTGCCATTTCAGCAAATTTCTTGTCCTGCTCTCATCCAAATAAAGAAAAACTTCCCACCAGGACCTATTGGCAATACGAGAAAGAACTGGGACGGGCTGAATATTTTTTTCCGTAACCGTAACTGGTCACTATGCTTCCTCGATAGTGACATTGATGCCAGTGCTGAAATGATCACAAAAGTGATTCTTCTAGTAATGCGTACTTTTATTCCTAACAGAGTAAAAACTATTAAACCCAAAGAAAAGTCCTGGTTTAGCTCTGCGTGTAAATAAGATATCAGGCTCAAAGTAGTTAGTTTCCAATTCTTCAAAAAGCCAACCTTTCGGAGGAAAATCGAAAAAAAGCACAAACAAGTTAGGAACTTATGCAACTCCGTTATCAATAGAACCAAATTTTTGCATGACCAAAAATTACGGCAAAAAATTCTGCAATGTCCCAAAGAAAGTAACAATGTGTGGTCATTTGTAAAAAAATATTAAAAACTCCTCAACATCTAATGACAAACCTATTGCCTCTTCAGAAAAGGCAAACTTGCTCGCAGCCCATTTCGCTGCTAGCTCTACGCTGCCTCAAAGAAACGTTGCCCCTTCTGTACTTGAGAATTTAAATTTTTCCATGCGACAGATTTTTTTCCGCACTCGTACAGTTGCTACTGTACTGTAGAGTTCTCAAAGATCTCGATATACACAAATCCGCTGACCCGGATCGTATACCTCCATTCTTCTGAAGAGGTGTTCTTTAACACTGGAAAAATTATTGTGTAAGCTTTCACTCGCTCCTACTCTTCTGGAATCTTTTCTAGAAGATGAAAAACTGCATTTGTCCAACCTGTCCCAAAGAAAGAAGACCGATGCGCACCCTCCTCCTACCGATCTATAGCACTTACTTCTCTTCTTTCTTAGGTCATGGAAACACTGATAAACCGTCAGCTTAAGGAATATCTCAAAGACCGAAAGCTTCTTCATGACCGTCAGTATGGCTTTCGCAGCAATCGTTATGATATGATACCATATCTCACCGAAAAGTGGAAAAAACCTTTACATCCTCATTTTTACTTGCGATTATAGGGACTATAAGGCAAGTTTAGGATTCGTGAATATAAAAAAATTGAGATAACAATGAAACATGACATTACGATCATAGAGAATTTAAAAAAAAGTGATCGAGAAAAAATGTCTGTCTGTCTGTCTGTCAGTATGTATAACGAGCTGCAGCCTAAGCGGCTTAAGCGATTGTCTCCAAACTTAGTAGTCCAAGAGCCCAGTGCCCCCAGACATAACTTATTTTCTAAAGGACAAAATGTGGGACATCAAGTAATGTATATATGTGTATTGAATGCCAGCATACTTGCTAAGTTGGCAAGACGGCCAATTCACAGGTACCAGGTGAGAAAGGTAAATAAAAATATTGTTAAATTAACTTATTTTCTAAAGGTTGATTTTTATACATATTGCATCAAATATTATTTCAAAATAATATTGAACTTTTTATAGAAGAAGAAAAGTATTGGTCAAAAATGATGTCGTATCTAATAGCTTTAAGTTGGGTGGCCATATGAAGCATCTTCTTTGAGATAGCTCCAAAAGTTTTTGGCACACTTTTCATTGTATGCAGCAAAAAAAAACCCGTCAATTAACACAAGGTCTGTTTGAGAAGGTGGATTGTGTTGAACGTCTTTTTCTATATATTCGGTATTATAACAAAAAAGCAATTTAAACTTTTTTGTCTGTCTGTCTGTTTGTTCAGGCCTATCTCGAGAACGGCTAGACCGATTTTGACGGGACTTTCACTGGCGGATAGCTGATGTTGTAAGGAGTAACTAATTTTATTTTTATTACCCCTCTTGGTGGCGCTGCGGTCGCATTTTTTCAAAATTCTTAGTTATGGACCAATTTAACTCAAAATCACAACATATGTACACATATATATGTTATATTTATAACATTTAAATAAAAATAACGTATATATTTCATCCCTAAAAAATACCTGCCCGAGAGATAGAACAATTAGTTTTATATAGCTAGTAGTAAGTGTCTAATTCGCTGAAAAGCACGAGCATAGTATCGTCGCTTTCGTACTAACGGCCCTTAAATAACATATATAGTTATTTATATAAGTTATGGCCGACGGAAAGCGTCTGGCAATGTTTTAATATTATTAATATTATTATTTAATAATATTTTATGCAATATGTATAAAAATCAACCTTTAGAAAATAAGTTAAGTTGACAATATTTTTAGTTACCTTTCTCACCTGGTACCTTTGAATTGGCCCTCTTGCCAATTCAGCAAGTATACTGGCATTCAATACACATATAATCACTACATGATGCCCACACTCTGTCCTTTAGAAAATAAGTTATGTCTGGGGGCACTGGGCTCTTACTCTATAGTGTGAGTGATTATTTTGGCATTCCCCAGAGAGGAAATTGAAATTTTATTTTTAATTTTATTTTGTAATAATATTTTATGCAATATGTATAAAAATCAACCTTTAGAAAATAAGTTAAGTTGACAATATTTTTAGTTACCTTTCTCACCTGGTACCTTTGAATTGGCCGTCTTGCCAATTCAGCAAGTATACTGGCATTCAATACACATATAATCACTACATGATGCCCCACATTCTGTCCTTTAGAAAATAAGTTATGTCTGGGGGCACTGGGCTCTAACTCTATAGTGTGAGTGATTATTTTGGCATTCCCCAGAGAGGAAATTGAAATTTTATTTTTAGGCCTAAAAATAACGGTACCTGCCATATGACCGTTTAGGAAAACCTTATTTTTCTCAAAAACGGCTCGAAGGATTTTGAAGAAAATTTTTGAGAATTTTTTTGTTGGTATTTGCTATCATTTGATTAGAACCAAATTTACGGGAAAAGTCTATTAACGCTACCTTTCATGTAACGGTTTTTTTTTAATTTTGGGCTTTCTCGGTAACGGCTATTTGGATTTCTGTCAAATTTTATATTTGAGAAGATCTAATTAGTTTAATTAATTCTGCATATCAACATTTTCAATAACTTTTTTTTTCTAATTAAAATTAATTTTTCATTTTTTTTTTGAAAAATTAATATTTTTAAAACTAATCCAAATTTTTTTTTTTAATTTTATAATCACATGTATATTAATAAACTCAACAAAACGAGATTTCAAGGCTATTGATATGGAAGAATTATTAAGGGCAGTGACATTAACCTCTTGGTCGAATCTTTATCTCTTTTCTTCGGTTGACGAACAGGTTCAATTTTTCACGAATAATGTCAATTATTTATTTAATACTCATGTGCCAGTGAAAACTGTCTGTCCGAAATTAGAAAAATGGGTGGTTCAACTTCAAGATTGAAAAGCTAATTCGCGAAAGAAATATGGCTTACAAACGTTGGAAACGATACAGATTGGCAGCTTTTTATAAGCATAAATAAATAAAACAATCTAAAAGAAGGTTTTATATTTTAAAATTCAATAACCAATTGTCTGATAAACTGGGGAAAAACATTAAGAACTTAGGTATATCTAAAAAAAAATAAAAACAATTCCCTAAAATGTGACGCAAATGAATTGAACGCTCAGTTAGTTCGCACATTCCCTAGTCTGTCTTCGGTAGATAATCCCGAACCATCCCTCGACTTCCATAGCTCTCTGGAAGTAAATGGTTTGTTAAGCTTCTGCAGGGTTGAAGAATTTGATGTTTTTAAAGCGGTCCATGAAATAAAATCAGAAGCAGTTGGTTAAGATGGTCTTCATCCAAAGTTCCTCAAGATAATATGCCCCTTCATATCACCGTATCTTACGCATATTTTTAATTCTATACTCACAACCTCCTGTTACCCCAAAATCTGGAAAGTTTCAAAAATAATAACCGTTCCTAAAAACTCTAAAGCTGATTGTAAGGAATTCAGGCCTATAGCTATACTCCCTTTTATATCAAAAGCATTTGAAAAACTTCTAAGTCAACAAATCTCTAGGTATTTGAACTCAAATCGATTGCTTACGCCTGTTCAAACTGAATTCAGGCTAAAACATAGCTGTTCTTCCGCTCTTCTTAAAGTTGTTGATGACGTGCGATTGCAAATTGACTCTGATAGGGCTACAACTTTGGTACTGCTCGACTTTTCTAAAGCTTTTGACTCTGTTCCCCATAGTAATCTATTAAGAAAACTGAAACACAGTTTTTTCTTTGATAGAACGGCTATAAAACTTATTGAGCAGTATCTTATTGGCAGAACAAAGGCTGTATCGATTAACTCTAAGCTATCCGATTTCCTCCCAATACGAGTAGGAGTTCTTCAAGGGTCTATATTGGGTCCACTACTTTTCTCTGCTTTCATTAACGACCTACCATTTACTCTTAATCACTCTAAAATAGTCATGTATGCTGATAATGTACAAATATATTTAAGTTATCATCTTGGTATGGTAGAAGATGCTACGTATCGCCTGAGTATGGATTTGCTTAAAATTAATCATTGGGCTGAGGAAAATAGGTTGCAACGTAATCCAAAAAAATGTCAAGCTATAGTGATTAGCAAAAATATAGTTGATACCACCTGTTTGCCTCAAGTCCTTTTAGGGAATTCGAAAAATCTGGGTTTGATATTTAATCAAACTTACCTGGGATGACCATATTGCATGTGCTCTAGGAAAAACTTATGTAGCTCTTCGGCCCTTTATGTTTCTGGTAACCTACTTGCCAGTGCACATTAAGTTAATTTGGTCAAAACGCTAATTTGTCCGATATTATTTTATGGCAGTTTAATCTTCTGTAGTTTAGATAGTGTATGAGCGAAAATTATGTGTAGCTTTTAACAATGTTGCTCGTTTTGTCTATAACCTTCGAAGGTTCGATCATGTTTCACGTTTTACTGGCACTATCTTCAATATGTCACTGCGTAATTACCTTGATAGTAAGATTTTATTTTTTTTTGTTTAACTTGATACAAACAGAAACACCTGAATATTTGTTCGAAAAACTAGCCTTCTCGCCATCACTAAGAAGTAGGGTCCTAATAACCCCATCATTTAGGTATTCTATTTCCAAATGACAATTGTTCGTCTACGCAACTAGACTGTGAAATTCTCTTCCTGTCGAATTGAGAAGGATAAGCAGCTTGCGAACTTTTACTAAGTCTTTAAATGATCATTTAAAGTGCTAAATTAACTGAAGTTTTTATATTATTTATTTAAATTGTATTTTTTTTACTAATTTGATCAGTTTATTTTCTTAATTAATGTCCCAAATGCGTGCATTTGAACTCGATGAATCTCTTCTTCGTTGGATTAGTAATTACCTTTCGAACGGCTCAATACAAATTGTGTTGGACGGATTCAAGTCTGCCATTCATAAAATAAATGCTGGTGTGCCCCAGGGCTCCGTTTTGTCTCCGACCCTTTTCCTTATATTTATTAACGACTTATTATCTGAAACAACTAATCCAATATATTATTTTGCTGACGACAGTACTCTCAGCTATTCATATTCGTTTCCAGATTTACATCCATGTTCTTCGGATGTGAGATTGCAACGGCAGCGTATGATAAGTTCATTAAATTCAGATCTTGACAGCATTGTACATTGGGGGAATAAAAAATTAGGTAGAATTTAATGCTTCAAAAACTCAATGTTGTCTTTTGTCGTTAAAGCGAAATATACCTCCAATGCCATTATCCTTGAGTGGCACTTGCATCGAAGAAATCGAACACCAATCAGTTCTCGGTAGGTGCATTACAATTACATACCACCTTCTGTGGAATGACCACATATTTGACGTCGCCAAGAATGCTGCGAGGTGTTTGGGTTTCCATCGAAGATGCAAGAAGTTCTTCACCCCGTGTGATCTGGCTACAGTATATAAAGCATCTATTCGACCAAAACTCGAGTATAATTCCCACATTTGGACAGGTGCATTTTGATTTAACTTTGTGGGCTTGAATAATTTCTTGTTTTCAATGTCATGGAACAATATTCTGGAAGGTTTGAACTTGAATAAAGCATTCGAACAGTTTTTTTTAATTTTTTGAAAAGTTCAATAAACGAGTCTACACCTAATAAATCCATTAAATCATTTTCTAAGCCTCTCTGGTTTACCAAGAGGCTGATAAATATGAAAAACAAAAAGAATAAGATAAGAATAGATAAGCGTTGTATTTTGGTGAAAAAATTAAAATGGTGGGCTAAAAAACAGTACCTTCATATAGGACGGTTTTTTTAATTCGACTTCTCGTGAACTGGTTACCCGATTACAACCAAAATTGATATTCAGGAAGATGTAGGTAAGTTTTGTTTTTAAATTAGGGTTATTTTTCTTGTAAATTTGCATTCTTTAATTATTTTTTTGAATTTTTGTATGTTGTCAAAAAACCGTTCCTACGATTTTGAAAAAAATCACACTGTTTCATATTTTTTAAAGAAATAAAATGGCGTTTAAAATTTTCCTCTGAAAACTCTTTTACGTACTTTTTTGGACAATCAAAAGTCACAAAAATAATAAAAACCTTGGAGTTCTTCTTTATATTTATCAAATTTTATTCGACGTTGTGACCGCACTTTAGAGCAAGTACGTGCAATCCAGTCATGTAATTTTTGTTGTTATTTTGAGAAGTCTCTGTGTTAATTTCCATTTCCGCGAAAATGCTGTAATCGATGATATAGACATTTTTGATAATGTCTAGGCTTAACCTAAAAAAAATTGATGTTTGTTTTGCAAATGAATGATGAAAGAATGATGATTTCAGTTTTCAATTTATGTTTATTTATTATCGTAGATTGTTATTCATACTTGTATTTTTAGTAAAATTAATTAATTTATTTTGTTATCTAAAATAAATAAATTTATTGGCGCGGCAGCTCCTTAAGAAGCCAAGGGTTAATGACTTATATACTTAACCATTTCTGTGTATGTGTTTGTTAACAAATTTTTACTCTTGAAGATTTTGTCAGTTCCTCGCAAGAGGCAGTACCTCCGAAAAGAAGGTGGCTATGATCCGGAATCAAACCCAGGCTCTGCGCTTAGCAGTCTAAAACTCTAACCACTAAGCCACTGGGCACATTTTGTTATTTATTTAAATGAATATTGTAATTAGTCTATAAGAGTTTATTTTCTGTTTCATGAAATAAATAATAAATAAATACTAAAAAAATGCAAATACACAAATAAAGTCTCATAAGTTTTCTTTCCGAGTGGCTTAAACTATTTTTAGATATTTTTTTACTTTTAAGTGACAAAATATAAAAAAACTTAAATTCTGTTATACACATTTCATCAGATAAATTTCAAGTCTTAATACTTATTTTAACTTTTCCAGACAATCTTAAAGAGAACGAAATATTGAGCAGCTATATAAAAGTTATCTCAGAAGTTTCACCTAAAATTCTACTTCTTCCGAAATCAACAATAAGATCAACACTGATGTCAAATGACCATAATGCATATGACGAAGATGATGATGATGAAGAAGAAGACGATGAAGACAGTGAGTTGGCAAAACAACGTGCTTCTCGTATGAATACAGACCAAGGAAAGGATTACATTCAAACTGGTCTACCTGCCGTAGAACGAGATTGTCTTCTTGAAGTCATTGAACTGCTGAACGATTCTAAAAGAGTCCATATTATTGTTGATAATATCGAGCAGTACATGAGTGATACAGATGTGTTGTATGCTTTCAGTAAAACCTGCCACAACTTGATGATTTACAATAAAAATGCGATATTTGATTATAAGTGAGTGTTACTCTTTTTTGCTCTTTCGTTTTCATTAATACTTGTTTTTAGATTACTCTACACTTTAGCTTTTATGCCAAAATTTATTCGTGCTGTATGGTTTACACTGGCATCACAATCAAGTCAGTTGGGATTTTCCTCACCACTTAGTCTCATATCAAAGGGTGTTGTCCGTAAGTTTGGAAAAATCGAGAAAAAATCTCCAATTACACTCATTTACTTTCTCGTTTAGCTAAACAAAAGGGAATTGAACGGACTATACCACTTTTAGCTACTTTCTGTTCCCTTTTTGGTCGTTTAGTGCCAACCCTCCATGACACAGAATTTTGCGAAGACAGTATGTTTGAAAAACCTCAAACCCTAAGCAAACTTATGCCATTCAAAATCGATGAAATTGTTCAGCTAAGTAAGACTCTGAAAGAGATTTCTTTGGGTCTCGTAGAATTGGCATTTCCAGAAACGAGATCAAATCTGAATGAGCACTACCGTTGGATTCTTGGTCGCAGTGAGCTCGAGGACAAGAAAATCAAGCAACAAAAACAAATTTGGGCGAATCTGTTAAAAGTGACTGTTTCGGTGCTCAATCAGATACATACACGTGATCTGCGTCTGGGTTTCTGTCCAGATACTCATTGGACTGTGAGCAAGCTAAATTTACCCCTTGATAGACCTAGTGATTTACCCTTGACCAGAGGAAGTCGCACAAGAGGTATTCGGCCCTTTCAGCCAATTCGCGATTTTACACGAGAAGATTTTGAAAATGGCCCACCAATGTCTACAAAACAAATACGTTCTATCACTATTCTGAGAGAAATACCATTCGTAGTGCCATTTAGCAAGAGGGTTGGAATTCTACAGGGCCTAGTAGCGGCGGATAAAATGAGAGTGCAAGGTAATCTGCAAGCATTCCTGCAAGGACCATCAATTATGTTGACAGTTCGCCGTTCACATTTATACGAGGATGCTTTTGATAAATTAAGACCGGAAAATGGTACCATAATGAGATTTGTCTTGCATTTGATATAATTTGTTGTTGTTTTTTTTAAATCAGAACCAGATTTGCGATTGAAATTTCGGGTTCAATTTGTAAGTTCGTTAGGTTTAGATGAAGCCGGTATAGATGGCGGAGGAGTATTCCGTGAATTTTTATCAGAGCTTATCAAAACATCATTCGATCCTAACAGAGGATTTTTTATGTAAGTTTTCAAAATCAATTATTACACCAGCTTCTAACTAGTTAAATGAACTATGAAAATGAAAATAGTTATTTAAGAGTTATATGCTTTTAAATTTAACATTTAGTTCGAAATTTGTGGTCTAGTTTTATTTATTATTTTATTTATAATTTATTAAAAAAAAACAACAAATAAGAATCGCATGCATTCGGGCATGCTTATCATCACTTACAATCAGCGTTTAACAGTACAACAACAAATATTTAACCATTATTTTTTTTAGGGTCACCACCGATAACAAACTCTACCCTAATCCTAATGTTGCTGATCTCTTTCCTGACTTTGAACGACATTACTATTTTATCGGACGAATTTTGGGAAAGGCGATATATGAAAACCTCCTTGTTGAACTACCGTTGGCCGAATTCTTTCTTACAAAATTGGCTGGCAAGTACTCGGATGTTGATGTTCATCAACTGGCATCGCTCGACCCCGAGTTGTATAAAAATCTGCTCTGCCTTAAAGACTACGAAGGTGATGTTTCGGAGCTAAACTTAGATTTCACAGTTGTAACGAGCTCATTTGGCCAAACGCAAGTTCAAGATTTAAAACCTAACGGCCAGAGTATCCCTGTGACTTCTTCTAACCGCATCGAATACATTCAACTTATTGCTGATTATAAATTAAATAAACAAATTCGCCAACATTGTGTTGCGTTTAGGAAAGGTCTCTCTAATGTCTTGCCCGTGGAATGGTTGTATATGTTTAGTAACAAAGAGTTGCAGATTCTTATATCCGGGGCTGAAATTCCAATAGACCTGGAGGATCTTAAGAAACATTGTAAATACGGCGGAGAATATAGTCCTGAACATCCAAGCATAGTTTGTTTTTGGGCAGTTTTGGAATGTTTCACGGATCTGCAGAAGCGCCAGCTACTCAAATTCGTAACAAGCTGTTCGAGACCGCCACTTTTGGGATTTAAAGTAGTGCATTTAATATTTTTTTTAATTGTAAAAATAATTTGAGCATTTTTGTTTGAACTATTTATAGGATCTTGATCCTCCGTTCTTCATTCAAAATGCCGGTGATATGGAACGTCTTCCAACAGCCAGCACCTGTACCAATCTCCTCAAGTTGCCGCCATTCAAGACTGAGGACCAAATGCGAGAGAAACTCTTATATGCGATTCAGTCGAATGCTGGATTTGAGCTTAGTTAATTTAAAGTAGTAACAGTAATGCTTAGTTTATAAGAAGTTCGTGTGATGCTTTTCATAGTTTCAGCAACCTTTCCAACCATTTAGAGAAGAAAAATCATAAAAATGATCCCAACGTCTTTTGGATTGATTCACAAACAAACACATACACCAATCATCATTTTATGTTCCTTAAAACAAATATGCTGTATAAATATACTTTAAAAAAGTGTTTTTTTCTTTTCTTTTTGAATACTTATTTTAATTAATTCTATATACACTGATACACTATAATGATACATATATTATGCTTCTTTCGAATTGATACATGAAATCTTTATATAATAAATGTATGTCTTAAATTTAATCTACAAAATCATAAAATTAAAACGAAAACCTTATTCGCTAGATTTAATTGTAAAATGATATTGAAAACGAAAAAATAATATTATATTTATTAAATGGGAAAAATAGAAAGGAAGACTTTTATTTGGGAAGGCGGGAGACTTTGGTTCACTAAATTATTATTTAATATTGTAGCCGTTTCCATAAATTCTAAATCGGCTCTTATAATTAATTATCTTACACAAAACGTCTAGATTTGTATCAGGTAGCTTGCAATGAAAATCAGTCATTTGAGGAATTAATGGTTATTCTATCATCCACATCTTTTTCTTATTTATCAACTATAGTAACGTTTAGTATCACTTATTATTTTTCGATAAATGTAACGAGGGGCCTCTGTGGAATACAAAAGATCTATATGATTGAAGCCTCGAATTTCGGTTAATGTGAAAGGTGTGTTCTTCAATTGGAGTGTAAGCCTGATTACGTCCTGCAAAAAAAGTAAATATATGAATTATTTTCAAGAAAAAAAAAATCATTCCAAACACAAAAAGCAAACCTGAAACTCTTTTTTTTGAAAAGTTATACAAATAAATTCAAACATATTACAAATGAATCCTTCATTTTACAATAGGTTAGGTACTAAAGGCAAGTTCAGGATTCCTGAATATAAAAAAAAATTGAGATAGAAATCAAGCATGACATTACATTCGTAGACAAGCTTAAAAAAGTTATTGACACAAAATGTCTGTCTGTTCGTCTGTATGTATAACTATCTGCAGCCTAAGCGGTTTAAGTTTAAGTGATTACCTTCAAACTTGGTAAGTGTTATTCTTTTGGCATTCCTAAGTCAGAGGGCATATTAAAATTTTATTTTTAGAGCAAAAAATAACGGTACCTGCCATAAAGCCGTAAGGGAAAAGTTTATTTTTCTCGAAAATGGATCAAAAGATTTTGATGAAAAATTTAAATATCATATTGGTAAGTATTGGCTGTCATTTTATTAAACCCATATTTTACTGGTAAACTTATCCCACAAAAAACATTTTCATGTAAACTGTTGCTAAGAAGAGACCATTGCACTGTCAAAATAGATCCCATGTAGACATGTAGAGCCAAGCTTCTAACTCTATAAGGCTAACTTCACAAACTCTACACCTTAGTCAAAATATGTGGCTTGGCCCTTGGCTGCTTCGTTACTTCCAGAAGTATTGTATAACAGACAGCAATAAACAGTGAAAACATTTTTACTTGCATTATAGGACTATAAGGCAAGTTTAGGATTCGTGAATTTTTTTTTTTTGTTTTTATAATTAACGCGCGCACAAGGGACTATTTGTTTCCCTTTTAATGTAACACACTGCGCGGGCATTAGGAAGATAGGGAGGGGAGAGATAGGAGGTGTCGATTAACATTGGTTTTGAATGTTTGCAAATTGAAATGGCAAGGGAAAATCTCGCCGGGTAAACCATTCCAAAGCCGTGTTGTACGGCTAAAAAAAGAATCTCTATATTTCACGGTACGTCCGAAATTGGGCTCAAGGGTGAACTGATGGGCATTCCTAGCAAGACGAGTATTACGGGCGAAACTTTTAAGGGGAGGAATGCAGCTGGCTACCTCGAGTGAACATTTTTTATAAAAGAAACGATAAAATAAGGAAAGACATGAAACATTGCGTCGGTGTTCGAGAGGGGCAATTGTTTCAGCGGCAGTTCTATTTCCTATCAATCTTATCGCTCTATTTTGTATTCTATCGAGCAAGTGAAGCGTTGTTTGTGAAGCACCTGCCCAGAGGTGGGAGTTATACTCGAGTTTAGGGCGTATAAACGCTTTATAAATTGTAGCCAGATCAGATGGAGAAAAATACTTCTTACACCGATACAGAAAACCTAAGCACTTAGCAGCATTCTTAGCGATTTCAAATATATGGTCGTTCCAACGGAGGTCGTCGTTGACACACATACCGAGTACTGAGAGCTTTTCGGTTTCTTCGATGTAAGTGCCATTCATGGACAATGGCATTAGGGGTATGTTAAGCTTTAACGACAGAAGACAGCATTGAGTTTTCGAAGCATTAAACTCCACACGATTCCTATTACCCCATTTGACAATGCTGTATAAATCGGAGTTTAATGAGCTTGACATACGGCACCGTTGCAATTGTACGTCCGAAGGCGAAGGACGTGAATTATCGAACGAATATGAAAAGCTGAGGGTAGAGTCGTCAGCAAAACAGTTAAGTGGATTAGAAGTAACAGACAGAAGATCATTTATAAAAATGAGGAAAAGAGTCGGAGACAGAACAGAGCCCTGGGGCACACCAGCATTTATTTTATGGGAATCAGACTTGAATCCGTCCAATACAACTTGTATTGAACGGTCCAGAAGATAGCTTCTAATCCAACGAACAAGAGTATTAAAATTATAACATAAGATTATCTTGACACTCTATAACCGTTAATTTAAAGCTTATTTTTCTCTAAAACGGCACCAAGGATTTGTTAAAAAAAAATCTGTGTACTTTCGGAGGTGTGGTTTATATTTTGGTGAAAAAATATAAGTTGGTGGTTACAATCAAAATTGTTATTCAGGAAGATGTAAGGTAGCCTAAGTAATTTTACTTCAAAATATTTTCAAATATTGTTGTTAAAAAAACCGTTCCTACGATTTTGAAAAAAAAATCCTGCTCCTTCAATTGTTTTAAGGAAATAAAATGGTGTTCAAAATATTGCGCTAAAAACTATTTTACGTACTTTGTTTCGGCCAATCAAAAGTCAAAATAAAAACTTTGAAATTCCCTCAATATTTTTCAAATTTTATTCGGGCTGTGACCGTCGTGCAATTTATTTAAGGAAGAATTTCTGTTTGAATAAGAGTATGGCAACCATCTGAGAGCTTTAAAATGGAGATAGCTTATTGAAATCCATAACAGTAAGAGTGAAAGGCAAGTATCCTATCTTCCCTGTACTGAAAATATAAATTGAACAGTGTATAGTAAACATCAGAAACAGCCTTTTATTAATCCAAAGCCGCCATCCGTCAACGTACTCGCTTCGTTTTAAGAATATTAATTCAAAACTATCCATAACCGCAACTTCCCAAAACGTAATTCACATGTTAACAATAATTAATTAAAAGTGAGACTGAACTTCAGATAACGTGCGTAAGGATTATTAAAAGGTAAAGATAACATATACCTGCCGGCTCAAAGTTTTCAGATTTAGATACAACTAAAAGTTAAGTTAAGCTAAGAAAACCTACATACTTGTGTACATACTATACTTGTTAACAGGACAACTAACGCAATGGTTAAAACTAGACTTATGAAATGGAGCACAAGATTCCCCTGGTACTGACCATACCAGACGCTCAGAAGAAGGTTATATTTCAGATTTAAATAGTGACTACTCACTGGACTGGACGCTGCGCTCGAGGCAGATATACATAAATATTTCGAATTTAAGTCACGTTCGACATAAAACATTATTTTCAATTTGCTCTAATAAGTGTATGGGCTGGTCGATCTGATCGGAATAAAAAGACATTCTTTCAATTTTGAGTATTTTTTTTTCGTATTTGAAGACGACGCGACGCTGTCAGGGGGATAAAAACAAACATTCATACATACATACATACATTACAGTTTAAATATTTAAAGTCATTTGAATTAGGAAGAGAAACGTGCAACAACGATTGGTGTTCCATACGAGACGAGAACATGAGATGTGATTGAAATAAAGATTATAAAAGGGACATTGGTAATATTTTCTTAAAGTTATAGGCTTAAATATTTGGGTTGAGGTTTGAAAATAAAATGATTGATAATGCCGGATAAAAATGTTTTTTTTTACGAATTGTTTTTTACTTGCGAGTATAGGTACTACAATGCAAGTTATGCATTCATGCAAAAAATTGAGATAACGATCAAACATGAGATTACAATTACATATTTAAATTACTGGCAAAATTTTGTCCGTCTGTCTGTCTGTACGGATGTATTTTAGATTGTAAGATTGTAGCCTAATTGTGGCCTGCCTTCAAATTTAGAACTTAATGTTATTTTGACATTCTACAGAGGAGTTTTTTTTTAATTTTTTTTTTAGCTCAAAAATTAACGGTACCTGTCATATAACCGTTATGTAAAAGCTCGTGTACTACTATAAGAAAGCATTATATTTTGTTGAAAATTTTTTTATTAATATGGTGGCCTAAAAACTGTACCTCCCATAGGACCAATTTCTTTTTTCTTCGACTTTCTCAAAAACTGGTGATCCGATTACTATCAAAATTGATATTCAAAAAGATGTAAGTAGCCTTAGTAATGTCGCATTAATTTTTTTTCGAAAACTTTTTTTGTACTTTTAATAATAACAAATTTTTTTTTGAGAAATCAATATTTTGAAAACGGGTGAATTTTTTTAAATTTAATTTTTAAATGTATGTTATTTTTGTACTTAGTTTGTATTTTTGAATTAGTTTTTTTTTAATTTTGTAAAAAAAGTTGTAAGAAAAACTTTCAGTCACAGTGTATTTAGAGTAGGTACATATTCTTCTTTTTCCTCACCATTCTTCATTTTCTTTTTTCTGATAATTTGCACGTGCGAATGGGTTTTTTTATATATCCTTAAAATGTTAGAACACAGTACGAGCATTAGAGAAATAAGAAAGGATGAATGAGGAGATACCGATACATATTAGTTTAGAAGTGTCAAAATGAGTTCATGCCATACCCTTCCCACGAAAGAACAAATTAACTCTTGCAGATCAGCAGGAGTCAAATAAGACTGGTCACAGGCTTCCTTACTGGACATGCTCTGTAGAGTGAAAAAAAACCTGATGAAATACCACAAGATAGCACCTGTAGAATGTGCAATGAAGACAAAGAAACCGCAGAACATATCCTATGTGAGTGTAACTGTCTTTTAAGAATCGTGATTATTTTTTTAGGTAAATTCTAGCTTGAAGCAGCAGATATACCTTTCAGCTCACCCAAAGAGTTAGCTGCACTTCTCAGTAAAGCAATATCATAGATGAGCTCTAAACAAGAGGATATCACAAAAACAAAACGAAAACAGATCCTGGCAAAGTATTCCACATTCTTGTGGTACGACTAAAGAAACAATATCTGTTCTTAACAATACGTCCGAAGTTGCGCTCAAGGGTAAACTGATGGGCATCCCTAGCAGTGCGAGTATTACGATGGAATTCTTTCAGGGGAAGAACGGAACTGGCTATTTCACTGGAGCTATTTTTTGGCTACTTTGTAGGTTTTAGGGACATAACTGCCACGTATAACATAATAAGTTTATAATTTATTTTTTGCAAACGTCCACCATAAATCCACAATTTTTAGTACGTTGTTCTAAAATAAAGTTATTAGAATGAAGTAAAAGGGTCCCATATATACATATGTACATATATATACACACATAAAGAGTTAGGTAGGATTGGGGCATGCTCCCCTATGCAACCCCTCTGCTAAACGACACTATTGAATTTGAAATTGGTCCGAAGTTGATATTTGATATAATTATGTACATATATATGTAAAGTTTTTTGAAAACAAAAAAGATTTTGTATCTAAAAGAAACTGCATATGTACTACTCAACAAATTTTGGACACATGCTAATGACAAACCTATTGTCTACTCTTCAGAGAAGAGAAACTTGCTCGCAGCTAGCTTACAGCAACGTTGCCCCTCCTGTACTTGGAAATGTAAATTTTTCCATGGGACAGATTTTTTTCATATCTCACCGAACATCGCTTTGATGAAAGTAAGATTATTATTGCTCTTGATATCTCCAAGGCATTTAATAGAGTTTGGCATGAAGCTTTCTAATCGAAAATGCGTGCTTTTGTTCGTTGGATTAGAAGCTATCTCCTGGACCGTTCAATACGGGGACGGATTCAAGTCTGATTCCCACAAAATAAATGCTGGTATGCTCCAGGGCTCCGTTCTGTCTCCGACTCTTTTCCTCATTTTTATAAATGTTTTGCTGACAATTCTACTCTCAGCTTTTCATATTCGTTCAAAAATACACGTCCTTCGCCTTCGGAGGTACCATTGCAACGGTACCGTATGTCAAGCTCTTTACACTCCTATTTATACAGCATTGTCAAAAAGGGTAATAGGAATCGTGTGGAGTTTAATGCTTCGAAAACTCAATGCTGTCTTTTGTCGTTAAATCTAAACATAGGTTTTCTGTATCGGTGTAAGAAGTTTCTGATCTGGCTACAATTTATAAAGCGTTTATACGCCAGCGGTAACCCTATTGCATCTTGACTACAACTTTAGACAACCTGTACTTGAGAACGTAAGACCAATAAATTTATGCACTATTACAGTTGCAAGATTAGTCCATAATCTTGATGTCAAAGTATATCGTCTTTGGCTTTTATCTACGTTTTTGAAGCCTGGACTCCAGGACGCCACTTCTTTAAAATATTCGAAAAATGACACCTTTTAAAATTTTAAATATTTTTAATAAGTACTAAATTTTTGTTGAATAATTTTCTTGTAGATTTGCTTGCATTCTTCTCTGAATTAAACCTTTTTTACTTGCGATTATAGGGACTGTCTGTCTGTCTGTCTGTTTATCGTTCTGTCTGTCTGTCTGACTGTCTGCCTGTCTGTCAGTATGTATAACGAGCTGCAGTCTAACCCGCTGAAGCGATTATCTTTAAATTTGACGTGTGTGATTCTTTTGGCAGAGGGAAATTGAAATTTTATTCTTAGACCTGCCATATGACCATTAAGGAAAAGTTTATTTTTCTCGAAAACGGCTCCAACGATTTTGATAAAAAGTTTTGAGAATTTTTTGTTGGTATTGGCTATCATTTCATTAGAACCAAAATTACGGGAAAATTTTATTTACAGTAACTTTCATATTACGGTTTTTTTTAATTTTGGGCTTTTTCGGTAACGGCTCTTTGGATTTCTGTCAAATTTTATATTTGAGAAGATCTAGGTAGCTAAATTGATTCTGCCTACCAACATTTTGAATCACTTTTTTTCTAATTTAAATTTATTTTTTGAAATAATTTTTTTGAAACTAATCAAAAAAAAAATATTTAAATTTTTTTAATCACTATATTAATAAACTCTAAAAAACTGTTTACCAAAATTTCAAAAAAAAATCAAAAAACTAAAAATAAAAAACAGGATTTTATCAAAACCGTTCCTACAATTTTTGAAATACATTTTTCATAAATTCGTTGTTAGTTATTTGTGATGACGTACTTCATTTTTACTAAAAACCGTTAAGTATTGCGGTTTTGACGTGCCCATTTTTTTTTGGTTTGAAATCGGTTATTAAAAAAACCATTTGCAACCTGCCCTGTATTACAAGATGAGAACCTCGAAGATTGGGTTCCTGGTCCAAATATTGTTCAGAACTATAGGTATAGTGTTCCAAACAACTAATATTCCTACAGTTTATACGGGACTCTTTTTTTCAGCTAGGACTCTTTTTTTGACTACTTCAAAAATCTTTCAGAGGTTACCCTGCCTGTGAAACTAAAAAGAAGAGGTGCAGATATTATACCCGGTATAAAAGGTTCGCGGATTTACTTGTCAATAACCTGTTGATGCTAACAATAGTAAAAGCCTTGTAAATGCGTTTTAAATTTTGTGCAAATTTTTTTTATTTCTTTTCAATATCAATCTTTGTAAAAATCGTTGTTTCGTACATACCACGGATAGAAGCATTTCATTTACGATGGCTCTGAGGGCTTTGTTTTGATATGATTGCAGTGCTTATCCACAGCTTGGTGTGTTTCCACCCCAAACTTATATTCCGTGCGTCTTTACAGGTTTAAGCACTTGCTTGTAGTAGTAGTTGTGTAGTATAAGGAAATATTTGTTTACTTTTTAATGGATGTAAGTACACTGCGCGAGCATTAGAATAATAGTGATGGGAAGGACAGAAGGTGTCGATTAACATTGGTTTTGAATGCTTGTAGTTCAAAATGGCAAGGGAAAATATCGCCGGGTAAACTATAAACTATATTTCACGGTGCGTCCGAAATTGGGCTCAAGGGTGAACTGATGAGCATTCCTTGTGACGAGTATTACAGGAGAAACTTTTAAGGGGAGGAACGCAGCTGGCTACTTCGAGTGAACATTTTTTTTTAAAGAAACATTGCGTCGGTGATCAAGAGGGGCAATTGTTTCAGCGGCAGTTCGATTTTGTATTCTATCAAGCAGGTGAAGAGATGTTTGCGAAGCACCTGCCCAGAGGTGGGAATTATAGTCGAGTTTAGGGCGTATAAACGCTTTATAAATTGTAGCCAGATCAGAAACTTCTTACACCGATACAGAAAACCTATGTTTAGATTTAACGACAAAAGACAGCATTGAGTTTTCGAAGCATTAAACTCCACACGATTCCTATTACCCTTTTTGACAATGCTGTATAAATAGGAGTGTAATGAGCTTGACATACGGTACCGTTGCAATGGTACCTCCGAAGGCGAAGGACGTGTATTTTTGAACGAATATGAAAAGCTGAGAGTAGAATTGTCAGCAAAACATTTATAAAAATGAGGGAAAGAGTCGGAGACAGAACGGAGCCCTGGAGCATACCAGCATTTATTTTGTGGGAATCAGACTTGAATCCGTCCCCGTATTGAACGGTCCAGGAGATAGCTTCTAATCCAACGAACAAAAGCACGCATTTTCTATTAGAAAGCTTCATGCCAAACTCTATTAAATGCCTTGGAGATATCAAGAGCAATAATAATCTTACTTTCATCAAAGCGATGTTCGGTGAGATATGAAAAAAATCTGTCCCATGGAAAAATTTACATTTCCAAGTACAGGAAGAGAAACTTGCTCGCAGCTAGCTTACAGCAACGTTGCCCCTCCTGTACTTGGAAATGTAAATTTTTCCATGGGACAGATTTTTTTCATATCTCACCGAACATCGCTTTGATGAAAGTAAGATTATTATTGCTCTTGATACCTCCAAGGCATTTAATAGAGTTTGGCATGAAGCTTTCTAATCGAAAATGCGTGCTTTTGTTCGTTGGATTAGAAGCTATCTCCTGGACCGTTCAATACGGGGACGGATTCAAGTCTGATTCCCACAAAATAAATGCTGGTATGCTCCAGGGCTCCGTTCTGTCTCCGACTCTTTTCCTCATTTTTATAAATGTTTTGCTGACAATTCTACTCTCAGCTTTTCATATTCGTTCAAAAATACACGTCCTTCGCCTTCGGAGGTACCATTGCAACGGTACCGTATGTCAAGCTCATTACACTCCTATTTATACAGCATTGTCAAAAAGGGTAATAGGAATCGTGTGGAGTTTAATGCTTCGAAAACTCAATGCTGTCTTTTGTCGTTAAATCTAAACATAGGTTTTCTGTATCGGTGTAAGAAGTTTCTGATCTGGCTACAATTTATAAAGCGTTTATACGCCCTAAACTCGACTATAATTCCCACCTCTGGGCAGGTGCTTCGCAAACATCTCTTCACCTGCTTGATAGAATACAAAATCGAACTGCCGCTGAAACAATTGCCCCTCTTGATCACCGACGCAATGTTTCTTTAAAAAAAAAATGTTCACTCGAAGTACCCAGCTGCGTTCCTCCCCTTAAAAGTTTCTCCTGTAATACTCGTCACAAGGAATGCTCATCAGTTCACCCTTGAGCCCAATTTCGGACGCACCGTGAAATATAGTTTATAGTTTACCCGGCGATATTTTCCCTTGCCATTTTGAACTACAAGCATTCAAAACCAATGTTAATCGACACCTTCTGTCCTTCCCATCACTATTATTCTAATGCTCGCGCAGTGTACTTACATCCATTAAAAAGTAAACAAATATTTCCTTATACTACACAACTACTACTACAAGCAAGTGCTTAAACCTGTAAAGACGCACGGAATATAAGTTTGGGGTGGAAACACACCAAGCTGTGGATAAGCACTGCAATCATATCAAAACAAAGCCCTCAGAGCCATCGTAAATGAAATGCTTCTATCCGTGGTATGTACGAAACAACGATTTTTACAAAGATTGATATTGAAAAGAAATAAAAAAAATTTGCACAAAATTTAAAACGCATTTACAAGGCTTTTACTATTGTTAGCATCAACAGGTTATTGACAAGTAAATCCGCGAACCTTTTATACCGGGTATAATATCTGCACCTCTTCTTTTTAGTTTCACAGGCAGGGTAACCTCTGAAAGATTTTTGAAGTAGTCAAAAAAAGAGTCCTAGCTGAAAAAAAGAGTCCCGTATAAACTGTAGGAATATTAGTTGTTTGGAACACTATACCTATAGTTCTGAACAATACTTGGACCAGGAACCCAATCTTCGAGGTTCTCATCTTGTAATACAGGGCAGGTTGCAAATGGTTTTTTTAATAACCGGTTTCAAACCAAAAAAAATGGGCACGTCAAAACCGCAATACTTAACGGTTTTTAGTAAAAATGAAGTACGCCATCACAAATAACTAACAACGAATTTATGAAAAATGTATTTCAAAAATTGTAGGAACGGTTTTGATAAAATCCTGTTTTTTATTTTTAGTTTTTTGATTTTTTTTTTGAAATTTTGGTAAACAGTTTTTTAGAGTTTATTAATATAGTGATTAAAAAAATTTAAATATTTTTTTTTTGATTAGTTTCAAAAAAATTATTTCAAAAAATAAATTTAAATTAGAAAAAAAGTGATTCAAAATGTTGGTATGCAGAATCAATTTAGCTACCTAGATCTTCTCAAATATAAAATTTGACAGAAATCCAAAGAGCCGTTACCGAAAAAGCCCAAAATTAAAAAAACCGTAATATGAAAGTTACTGTAAATAAAATTTTCCCGTAATTTTGGTTCTAATGAAATGATAGCCAATACCAACAAAAAATTCTCAAAACTTTTTATCAAAATCGTTGGAGCCGTTTTCGAGAAAAATAAACTTTTCCTTAATGGTCATATGGCAGGTCTAAGAATAAAATTTCAATTTCCCTCTGCCAAAAGAATCACACACGTCAAATTTAAAGCGGGTTAGACTGCAGCTCGTTATACATACTGACAGACAGGCAGACAGTCAGACAGACAGACAGAACGATAAACAGACAGACAGACAGACAGTCCCTATAATCGCAAGTAAAAAAGGTTTAATTCAGAGAAGAATGCAAGCAAATCTACAAGAAAATTATTCAACAAAAATTTAGTACTTATTAAAAATATTTAAAATTTTAAAAGGTGTCATTTTTCGAATATTTTAAAGAAGTGGCGTCCTGGAGTCCAGGCTTCAAAAACGTAGATAAAAGCCAAAGACGATATACTTTGACATCAAGATTATGGACTAATCTTGCAACTGTAATAGTGCATAAATTTATTGGTCTTACGTTCTCAAGTACAGGTTGTCTAAAGTTGTAGTCAAGATGCAATAGGGTTACCGCTGAAGATATGCGTAGGAACTGATGGCGATGTTGAATTATTTATATTCTGTACGTATTACTAACTATTTTAATTTGGTCTTAGGACCGTCCAATACTTTCTTCTAATTTAGTGTTCGTGTAAGAATTTGGGGAAAGAAGAAATAGAAAGAAAAAGTTTTTAGTTACCTAATTCAGCGAACACAAATTGCGTAAGTTTGTAATAACTGATGCTGATTATAACTCATTATCAAAGAAAGACTTTTTACAATATTTTGATCTTTCTTATAACTAATATTTCAAAATCATAAAGATAATCTATGTAACATAAAATATTGGAAATCTTTAACTTTCAAAAAATTACCCTTTTCTCTGCAAGAAATCTGTCGAGTTCATCAGGCTTGCTTGTCTTAATTTGTTTTCTGAGTTTCTAACAACCCTTTCAAACCATTCATTTGAGTTCCACTTCCACATAACATAACTCACCTGCTTAGCATTTAAAAAGTCCTTATTTCCATAAAACAAATTCAATGGCACCCGAACATTCCGCAAATTGTATTCCGGTGGGGTTTTCCGCTTGTATCGACGATAGTTTTCCTGCTTTGATTTGTAGTCGAATTGTTGGAATTTTCCTACAACAAAAGAAGAAACACATGAAAACAAAATTCCAAATAAAATTTAATAACTCCACCTGAATTGATAAGCTGTCCGAAGTGCTGAAATTGTTTCCTTGAGATACCAGCTGGAGTTGTTTCGAATATTTTTGGAAATAGCCCCTAGACGAAGAGAAAGAAAACCCCCACAAGAATTACATTCAAGGAGAATTAATTTCAAAATGTTCTTTTACGTAAAAGTAGGTTTATAGATGGCACTCTATCGCGTTGTTGGAGGAATGCGAATGCGAGGCAGACAAAAAATTCTATTACTTAAGAAATAAGACTTTTATATATCGAGCCCTAACCGACATTTTATCGTAAGCGACATTTTTTTTACAAAATCAAGTTAATAATGCAGTTCGATAGCTTACGCTTTTATTTTACACATGAATCCTTATCATTAGATTTTCAATATGACTTTTTAACAAAGAGTTACAGAGACAACAAAATTTATCGTAACCGACATTCATATATTAGGCTCGGTCGGTTTTGAAGCTCAGGAAAAAATAAAAAAAATTGTTTCCTGTAAAATATACAATTTGTCGCTTACGATAAAAAAGCGGTTAGGGCTCGAAGAACTATTCAACAAAAAGAAAGAGGAAAAAAGGATTTTAGCAAAGAATATAGAATTATAGAATTATTATTAGTTCTATATTCTTTGATTTAAGACAGCATTTTTTCTTGCTGCTTCTTCGATAAAATGTTTCCCATATCTTAGAATTTCACTACGGAATTACCCATTCTGTTCCTGATGTCGTCCATCTCGATCCAGAACAACGTTCCTAGTTGGACATTTTCGGAACCAAGCGGAAAATGTTAGAAGATGCCCTCAGACCAAAACCAGCGAAGTCTGGATACATGAACACAACAGACTTTATATCCCAAAGTAGCAACATTCCTTTGTTTATTTGAGTCAAATTTTTTTTCCTACAATTGTTGTTTCCACTCAACGCAAACGGGCAGAACAGCTTCTGGTACATTTGATTTGAGAGAAATGGAACAAAGAAGGGGGAAATAAGAGAAAAAATCGGTAGGTAGTAAGGCTATAGCTGCAGAAGTCGACTAAGAAAAGGACAATCCCCCTCACCCGGAGTTTTTCGTCCAGGTCTACCAACATGATGGAATGGTTCATTCTGAATTCCTGGTGGATCTTTTCCTGTGAGGGCATATTAAATTTTAATGTTGTGAAATGTACTTTAGGATTAAAATACACTTTTGTGTGATTATAATCAGAAGATATTGTTTGCTAATGGAGTTAGGACAGATATACTTCCTGGCATGAAGTTGAGAACAAATAGAATTTTGTTTCAGCTTTGAAATAAAAAATCAGAAGTGAAAGCAAAATAAAAACAGCATTGTGAGCAGAATAAGAACGCTATAAAGAGAAAGTTAATAAGAAATAATTATAATCCCTTTCTTAGAGAGGGTGCTTTCTTAATGAGTTTTTTTCTTTGAATTTATGCTTCTTTTACAATTTTATACAGGTTGTTTGGTGATTAGGATTACAATACTTATATAATACTTAACAGGTATCCTGAGGCCTTTTTTCTGCTTCATTTTATGTATATAGAAGTGATTGTGATTTCTCAGATAAGCACTGATGTGGATTAGTAAGATAAATTCTTAAATATAACTGTTAAAGGGTATCTTGATTATTATCTAAACATACTATTGAAGCAAAATGCACTCGAATTATTAATTTTCCGGTTGCATCTCGGGAGACAGGAGGTATTAACGATCATATTTTTATCAATTAAAGAAAAACTCGAATTCAATGATGACTTCCTTATTCCTAATTGGTAATTTAAGTTAACAAAATGTGGATTAAATTTCCTAAGAATAGTTTCGTGGTAATAATTAATACATTAATTAATTCATTATGGTGCAGAAATAAAGAATAGAGAATGAAATCGAAGAAATAAAAGAAGCAGATAGCTTCCGGACGAACATTAATTGGCGTTTGTTGTGTAATTATACACTTTCGCGGTCACCTGGTTTTTTGGTTGTAAATTAATCAAAACTGGACCGATTTTCATGAGTCTTTTTAAGAACCATTGCAGAATTATACAAATTGCCCTTGTTCTCCGAAAAAATTAAAAAAATATGAATTAAAGGAATTATTATTGCAAAAAAAAATTATTCTTCAATACATTAAATGTGTTTTCCTAAAAAATATTTTCAACTACTATTTTCACTTCACAACTTGATTAAACATTTTAAGCCCGACTTTACTTATTTAAATTTTGATCGAACTGAAGAAAGGATATATAGCGTTAGAATGCCTTTGCATCTGCAGCGGCAAGAATAAATAAATAAATTGCACGACTGGATCGCACGTGACTTGCTCTTACGTGCAGTCACATTTTGAATAAAATTTGAAAAATATTAAAGGAAATTCAAAGTTTTTGTTCAATTTGATTGTATGAAAAAAGTACGTAAAATAGTTTTCAGCGGAAAAATTTAAACGCCATTTTATTTCTTTAGAAAATGCGAAAAAGCTTGTTTTTTTTAAATCGTAGGAATGATTTTAAAATACAACGGTTTTTTTTAATGAATTTTTAGATTTTATGCGATCATTGGCATACTGAAAATGCCTCATGGCAACTTGGTCGAAATATTCCTAATTTTGACTATGAGAGGCGTGAAAAGCATCTAATAAAAAAAGTGTATTTAATAACAGTAATTACATTTTTATTGAAGACTCTTACTTCTTAGGGCAAACACAGTTGATAGAATCGGTCCCGAATGGTTTTTGTGGAATAATAGAGACAGCAGGCTGGTTTCTGGAAGCCTTCTCCTCGCGGAGTTCTTTCCTTAAATTGAACATTTCTTCAGTCAATCTAACGAACATTTTTTTAAAAGTTGCCTGGTTTGCTTGCATAGCTAGTTAGTTGGTTTCCAAAGCAGTTTTTTTGTCACTATATTTTTTTTTCAATCTTATTGTTTTTACTTGCGATTATAGGGACTATAATGCTATTTTATGATTCGTGAATATAAAAAATTTAAGATAACAATGAAACATGACATTACGGTCATAGAAAAGTGTAAAAAAGTGATCGACAACAAAATGTCTGTCTGTCAGTATGTATAACGAGCTGCATTAAAATTAATAAATTTTTTTTTTTTTTGAGAAGTCAATATTTTTAAAACTAATCAAAAAAAATTATTTTAAATTTTATAATCACATGTATATTTATAAATCCTAAAAAACGTAATACCAAAATTTCGAATTTTTTTTTTCAAAAAACTAAAAATAAAAAACCCGATTTTATCAAAACCGGTCCTACAATTTTCGAAATACATTTTTCATAAATTCTTTGTTATTTTAAACGTGTGATGGCTATTTAATTCTTTCTTAAAATTCTTTATTGAATACTTTTTTACTTTTTAATTACAAATGGAAGACTAAATTGAAAAGGCGTCTTGTCTGCTCTCACGTCTATGTAATGTACAATTGTCTTTATTCGCTTTGCCATTTACTTTACAATCAATTCGCCTATCTTAATTGTAGTTTACATGGGCACTATTAATCTAGTATTACTAAGGGTTTACTTACATGGGTATGAATGGTATAATCTTTTTAAATTAAATAGGCAATTTATTTTTAATTCATGAATAACTAATTTTTTTACAGTTAAATTCCAATTTCTGTCGTATGAGGACCAGAAGCAATTCTAGTTAAATGATTTAACTCAATATCTTTCAATTTCTTTGCCCGATCTTAGTTTCAATGTTTCTTGCTCACTGTCGTGTTCTTCCTGAAAATTACCATGACTTTTATCTTTCATAACATCTCTTCTATTACGTCGATATTGTTTTCCTTTTTCGCTTTCTATAATTACTGATCTTGGAAACTTAGATACTTCAACTACCTTACCCTTTTCCCATTGACCACATGGAACTTGTCTAAAATAATTAGGAATTTTGTCTGTGATTTCATCTCTTTTTTAGTACCTTTATCATAATATTTTTTCATTTTTGATTAGTAATCTTGAACCTGAGATCTGTAAAGACTTTTATCTATTAAAGCTGGAATAAGATGTGAATCATGGATTGGAAGTCGAGTCCTTAGTCTGCTCGACATAAGTAGTTGAGATGGAGAATAATACTGTTGTGTAGTGGTTCGAAGATTTAAAAGTTCAAGGTATGGATCTTGATTAGTTTCTGAACATTTGGTCAACATTTTTTTGACCGTTTGTATGGTTCTTTCTACTAAGCCATTAGATTTTGGGTAATAGGGACTACTGGTTGAATGGTCAAATATCCATTCGCTTGCAAACTCCTTGAATTCTTTCGAGTTAAATGGTGGGCCATTATCAGACATAACTTCTGATGGTATCCCATGCCTTGCAAAAATTGACTTTAAGTGACTGATAATTTCAGTTGCTTTTGAAGATCGTGTTTTGATTACTTCCATAAACTTTGAGTAATAGTCAATTAAAATGAGATATAAATCTTTTTTCCATTCAAAAAGATCAATTGCTACTTTTTTAAAAGGTAAATTTGGTAAATCATGTGGCAATAAAGGTTCTTTTGTAGTTGCATTTTGGTATTTTATACATGTATCACAATTTTCGACATAATTTAAATGTCATCATTCATATTGGGCCAAAATACAGTGACTCTGGCACGTCGTTTACTTCTTTCAATACCTGGGTGACCATCATGAATATGCCTGAGAATTTCGTTTCTTATTACTTGAGGAATAACTAATGCATGAGCTTTGAAAATTAGATTATCAATTTTAGTCAACTCTGATCTGTAATTCCAAAACTTTTGGACATCTATACTAACTTTATTTTTATTTTCTGGCCATTGACCTTTGATATACTCATGCAATTTTTTCAAAGTTTCATCTTTGTTGGATGCTTCCAGAATTTCACTGAGTATTGGTTGTGACACGGCTAAACTTGACTTTATAAGTCCAACATGAATCGCTATTTCTTTGTCTGTCGTATTTTCTTCTTTGTGACATAACGGTGTTCTGGATAACATGTCTGCCACTAACATTTTCATTCCAGGCTTGAATACAACATTTAAGTCATAGGCTTGGAGTCGAAGCATCATTCTTTGCAAACTGGCAGGAACATGAACCAAAGCTTTCTTAAACAGAGGTATTAATGGTTTGTGGTCTGTTTCAACCAAGACAGTTTGACCATAAATAAATTGATACCATTTTTCACAACCAAAAAGAATCGCAAAAAGTTCTTTTTCAATCTGCGCATAGTTCCTTTGACATTCAGTAAGAGTTTTTGCGGCAAATGCTATCGGACGACTTTCTTGCAAAAGACAACCTCCAACTGCAAACTGTGAAGCATCGACAGACAAGACAAGTGACTTGGTTGGTACGCAAGTACCAAGAACTGGTGGTGCTGACACAAGTGCTTTCAATTTTGTGAAAACACGTTCAAATGACTCATTCCATTGAAATTTAACATTTTTTTAAGTAGTTGACGCAACGGCTCAGTTTCATTAGAAAGATTAGGGATAAATGATCCAAAATAGGTTACAGTCCCTAAAAACCTTTGAACTTCCTGCACATATGTTGGTGATTTCATGTTCAAAATCGCCTCTACTTTTTGACTATCCGTGCTCACACCTAGTTCGTTAAAAATATGACCAACAAATTTTATTTCAGACAATCCAAACCTACATTTTTCTTTGTTGAGCTTTAATCCGACTTTTTCTACACGCTCTAAAATCTGAGCTAACTTCCTATTATGTTCTTGAATGCTTCTCCCATACACCAAAATATCATCTATATATATTATAACATCTAAATCTATAAAGATTTCTGTCATAACACGATGAAAAATTTCCTGTGCTACTTTTACACCATATGGCATCCTTAAGAACTTAAACCTTCCAAAAGGTGTATTAAATGTGCATAAATCAGAGCTTGCTCGATCGAGTTTTAACATCCAATAACCCTTACTTGCATCTAGTGTAGAATAATATTTTGACCCTGCCAATTTTGGCTTTATAACCTCTATATTAGGAATTGGATAATGCTCACGTTGTAGTGATTTGTTGAGATTTCTCGGATCCAAACAAATTCGCAACGAACCATCAGCTTTTTCAACTAACACTATCGAATTAACCCACTGAGTTGGATGTCTGACTTTTTCTATAACATTTTGTTTTTCCATTCGCTTTAATTCCTGATCAAGTTTGTCATGAAGCTTAAACGGAATTCGTCTAGGTGCATCTACACAACCAATATTTTTAATTAAAACATTTGACTGATATTTGATTTCTTTAATATTCGATGACATAGATCTAATTTGCCTGACAAGACCAAGATTTACGCAATCGTTTTTTCCCAAGACTGTGCTGACTTTTTCTTTTACTACGACAAAGTTAATTTTTTCTTGTTTGACCCTATTTTTAGTAATCCAAGCATTAACTCGACATTGACCAAGAACACTGACTTTAGATCCACCACATCTAAATCTACACTTTTATTATTTTTCAAATAAAATGACTTTATATTTTTGTTCGACTTACAGTACTTGGCAAAATGGTTCATGCCTTTACAAATATGACATTTTTGTCCTAGTGCTGGGCATTTGAATCTGTGATTCCAATTACCGCATCGCTGACATTGTTTGTTGGACTCGTTCATCTTTCCACTTGAATTAAAACTGTTTGATGATGATGTGGTTTTGAAGTTTTGTTTCTGCTTAGACTGCTGCTTGTTGAAATGCTTGGTGACTGGTGCTCCGTTAGACTTCTGTATATAGTTGAGTCTCTTGTGACTGAGATTGACAAAGGACATACGACTTTGCACGTTTTTCCGCTTCTTATAATGACAGATTCTCAATGTCAAGTAATTTGCGTCTCAACTTGTCATCAGTTAACCCAATTATGAAGACATCCCGGACCATCGACTCTTGAAATGTTTCATAAACGCAAGGTACAGCTAATTCCTTCAAACGCGTTAAACATTGATCAACTGTTTCGGCTGTTTTCTGCTTGGCTGACAAAAACTTGTAGCGTTCGAACACAATATTTGTTCTGGACGTACAATATTCATTAAATTTCTTCTTAACCTCCTCAAAATTAAGACCTCTCGGAAACGTGTTGTAAATTCGGAGACCTTCATCACCAATGTAAGACAAAATGGCGGTAACTTTTCTTTGGTCGTCATTTATTTCCACGAGGTTAAGGAAGATTTCGAGTTTTTGTAGCCAAAATTTCCACGCCGCAACTAGATTTGGCTGGCTAAAATTCATTTCACTTGGAGGTTTTGCTCCAAACGAAAACTCCATTGTACGTGTTTTTTCTTGACTTTGATCACCACGTGATTTTGACGACGAGGACGCTGAAGACGACGCAGATTACGCTTAAAATTCTTGTTTTTTAATATTCTTTATTCTTTTTATTCTTTGATGATATTGACGACGATTACTTGGAGATTTACTTGGAAACGTGTTGTAGTTTACACATCTGACACCATATTTAATTCTTTCTTAAAATTCTTTATTGAATACTTTTTACTTTTTAATTACAAATGGAGGACTAAATTGAAAAGGCGTATTGTCTGCTCTCACGTCTATGTACAATTGTCTTTATTCGCTTCGCCATTTACTTTACAATCAATTCGCCTATCTTAATTGTAGTTTACATGTCGGATACAGAATACACATTTTATTAATTCATTTATATAACAATGGCATACTTCATTTTTACTAAAAACCACAATACTTAACGGTTTTTAATACTTTTATTAAGTTTAAACTGTGTTATTTTCAACGTAAATGTTACTTGTTTCTGCCAAAGATCTTGCTTTCCAATGTTATTAGGCACATAAGAGATATTTTGGATAAGATGTATTTTGGACTGTAGCCTAAACGGTTGGGCCAATCGTCTTCAAATTTAGAACTTAGGATTATATTGACATTCTACAGAGGAGTTTAAAAATTTGTTGCTCAAAAATTAACGGTACCTGTCATATAACCGTTATGTAAAAGCCTGTAGGTAAGCATTATATTTTGGTGAAAAGAAAATTTAATATGGTGGGTTAAAAAACGGTAGGTACCTCCCATAGGACCAGTTTTTTTTCTTCGACTTTCTCGAAAACTGGTGATATGATTACTTAGTAATTTCGCATTAATTTTTTATCAAAAACTTTTTTTTTTATTTTTAATAATCTTTATAATTTATATTTTTTTTTTGAAAAATCAATACATATTTTGAAAAGCGTAAGTGATTTTTTTTTAAATTTTGTTTTTAAATGTTTATTATTTTTGTGCTTACTTTTTTAAAAAAAGTTGTCAAAAAAACCGTTTTATTTAACAACCGCTCCTACAATTTTGAAAAAAATCACACTTTTTTACATTTCTTAAAGAAATAAAATGTCGTTTAAATTATTTCACTCAATACAATTTAACGTACTTAATGGAACAATCAAAAATCAAAAAAAAGTCGAATAAATGCTTTGATGTTGACTTTAATTTTCTTAAATTTTATTCTACAATGTGACCGCACATATGAGCAAGTACGTGCGATCCAGTCGTGGAATTTATTTTGTAAATGCTTGTGCACATCCAGATTTAACCACAAAAAATCAAGAAAAAATGAAAGTGCTGATATTCCTTCTGCTTACAAGGATATATGGCGTAAGGATGCCTCTCATCATGTAACTTTTTGGACGATAGTCGTCAAAGCGATAGCACTGAACGCTATCGCCAATCTAGAAAATATTAGTGAGCTATAGGTCAAAACACAGATGTAATTATTTTACGTGCGACGTTTCGAGCATGTATATGCTCATCATCAGGCAAAAATATTTAAGGACAAAAAGAATTGTAAAGTATAGTTGAACCCCCTGATGAAGTGTTATTTGTAACGACATTTTATTTAAAATTGTTTTTTATCCATACAAGTGTAAGATGCGAGGAGACTTGTATTCTTTTTGTCCTTAAATATTTTTGCCTGATGATGAGCATATACATGCTCGAAACGTCGCACGTAAAATAATTCCATCTGTGTTTTGACCTATACCCCAATAATATTTTCTAAATTGATGAATATAAAGGTCACAAAAACTAACATTTATTGCTATCGCCAATAATTTGCTTCACGAAACACTTTCACCCTCGTGTCGGCTATCGCTCTTGTTTTTACAGTTTGAGAGCCACTGCACATTCCATATTAACAATAAAAATCGACTTTTGTTTTTCAAAATGTATGTACAATCTTCTTAAAACTTAAAATAAAAAAGCAGTTTCCAGAAAGATAATAAAGCTGTAATTATTCAAAAATATTTGTAATACAATGAAGAAAAAATAGGTTTTTATATTGGTTTAGATTTTTGTTGAAAGAGGTAACAGATCCGATGCATGCATCTCTTAGTTCTCTTCAAATTTCCTCCTCATTCGACATGAATAATGCATTACGGCGAAACATTTCTTATAATATATAGGTACTTTTAATAAATACAAGACACAACTTAAAGAACACAAACGGGACGACTATTGCTAAATAACTATCGTGCAATTGCTATTGTCGAGACGACAGTATTTGACAACTTTTAGTGTTACGTGAAACAAACATCAAATCGTTCAGTCGATATTGCTTAGACGATATGCGATATTTATTGTTACATGAATCTTGTACATCGTTCTCGATATCGCCAACTTTACGTGATGAGGGCCCAGATCGCAATTAAATAAAAGGCACGACTGGGTCGCACGTACTTGCTTCTATGTGCTAATCCTTTTTAAGTGCAGGCGTCTTTTTGACAAAGATTTAGTTTTAATGTTTTTTTTGACGTGCAACTTCTTTAGAATCGTTGGGGTTTGAAGCTCGAACGAACATGCGTCACGACAAAGGGATAAACACATAAATATGTAGGATTGTTAGCTTTTGCAGTTTTTTAGTGTATCATCTTTCCACTTGTTGTTTACTGTTTATAATATAATTTGCTAATAGAAAGATATTAAGGACTTTTTTCAGTTTAATTAATTTTGGTATGGAAAAATTTGAACAACTAGCATAAAGATTCGTGGGAATCAGCAGTAGGGCAATAATGCTAGGTATAGATACCTATATAGGTCCCAATAAGAATAATTTACTTTTTGAAATCAAATTAATTAAAATAGCTTAATTATGTTTAATGGATAGATAAACGTATGGTGTGGGTAGATATTAACGGAATTTACTAAGGATATTAGGTACCTCTACATATAATAAGGTTGGGAGGTGGTTACTAAAATTAAGATACACATTCCAACTACTGTAAGGCGAGTGGGTAAAGAGACAATATTAAAAGTTAACACAGTGGTTTTGTTTATTTATAAGCAGGTGTAAACTTTTGTTTTCTCGATTGAAATTTTTGCATTCAGTAGTAATCGTATAGTTTTTGTATTTGTTAGTTGTTTTTGTGTGTTAAAAATAGGCTTCCTTATTTATTCTGTGTGCTTTTATGATGATGAAATGCTTTAAAATACGTAGGTATGTATGTAGGTTGTCACCTTCTTTTAATGGCGAGGGCTTAGCCGAGCAATATGAAATAAAATGTTGAGGAAATTTTTTTATGAAATCAAAAAAACACTATTCATAACGTTTTTTGGAAATAATGTTGTAAGCCATCTTATTTCTTTTGCTGTTTTCTATTTTATGAATTTTTCATTTCAAAATCGTTCGACCAGTTTTTTCCAAAAAATTTTTTTTTGAAAAACTTTTCGAAAACATATTTAAAATTTTTTTTGAGTATGTCAATTTTAAGAAATCTATAGTTTATACTAGGAGAAATATTTAAAAAAAAATCTCCGTTTTCAAAATATTCAAAAAACAAAATATTAAAAAAAAAAATATTAAAAATTAAAAAAAAATGTTTTTGAAAATTTTAATAAGCAATATTATTTAAATCATAAAACACTACATATTTTGAAAGTTTCATCAATAACCGTCAATTAGTTAATGAGAAAGTCTGATTTTAAAAAACCGGTCATATGGGAGGTACCGTTATAAAACTTTTTCTGAAAAATCCATTAAAACTTAAAGATAGATTTTGCATAGAAAACATCATTCTGAAAGTTTTATCAAAATCGTAGGAGCCTTTTTCGAGAAAAATAAGTTTTTCATTAAAAGTTGTATGGCAGGTACCGTTAGTTTTGGAGTTCCAAAAATTGTCGGGTAGAGCACTCTAAAAATACTATATACCAAGTTTGAATCCAATCGGCCCAACCGTTTACTGGCTGAACACAATGCAAAAACGGAACTGCATTACGGAGACGGAGTACGGAACAGCTGTCAAATTTGTCGTACGTACCAATTTCAATCGGAACACAATGCCAATTTATCTTTTTTTTTATTTTTTTTGTTGCAATGTCTCTTTACTCTGGTTGGGGGTTGGCACATGAAATACAAACAAAAATATCAAATATGATAGTTGAATGAAGTTGCTTATGAGGGGGAAAATATTAAGAAAACATAACTATGTGGGATTTTATTTTTATTAATTTTTATATAACTATTATAAATTTAACATCGCCTGGTTCATTTCATAACTCCTGACCGTCAAAGAGTTTTGCTGATTTTTGTTAGTTTCTAGAATTCTAGATAAACATGCAAATACATCAACCAATACTTAGAAAACGTCTAGTAGCAAAGTAAGTATCAGAAATGTAAAATTATGTAAAATCATTATTAAAATGAAACTATAGGTTTTTATTACTAACAATCTTATTTGAATACTTTTTTACGACGAATTCATTGTGCACCAACACTTTTGAAATGGATGCCCAATGCCCACAGTACAGTAACTTTGACATTTAAATTAAAAAATGGATGGAATACCAAAAACAAATGATAAAAAAGAGAAGAAACTCTTATACAATGAATTGAAATATCATTAAGAAGAATGGAATCATCTGGTGTTATTTC
The DNA here is from genome assembly GCA_963971375.1 of Platycheirus rosarum. Taxonomy (NCBI): domain Eukaryota; kingdom Metazoa; phylum Arthropoda; class Insecta; order Diptera; family Syrphidae; genus Platycheirus; species Platycheirus rosarum. The sequence continues at coordinate 112,096,147 of OZ020508.1, forward strand.
AGGTATACTAAATAAAAGGATTTGGGAGGGACAGACGTACGAAAGATTGTTCTCTCTTTTATGATTTCTCTCTGCATCAGATAAAATGTCAAATTTACTGTACGTAAAAGTTAAAAGTTAACCAACTTTTCCGTATGCGTATTATAGTTCCGTATGCAGTAACGTACCATTGTGTTCGCAAAATACAGTTCGCGTGTATTCAATGTTTGCAGTTCCGTCATTGTATATACTGTGATGTAGCAACAAGTTTAAATATTCGGAGGATACATTTTGTAAATTAACGCCACCTGTTGGATTCATTGTGTACAACAACCAACATTCATTGTGTACAACGACCATGCGCCTAAAAGTATGCTACATATTTGCAACATGTTTTTAACAGAGTACTAAATCGAACTTGAAGTACTAATTCGAGACTCGAATTAGTACCGAAAGCTTAGATTGTGCCAGAACCAGACAGAAGCTTCCAGAAGCTTGTAAACTTGTATAAATACAAGAGTAGATTGCATTGAGAGTTCAGTTTATTTTCGAAAGTGGAATTGTTAACAACTGGAAGCGTTAATAAAACGTGATTGAATTGAGATTAAATAAAAAGTGTTGAATGATAAAAACGTATTTGAATTGTGAATAAGTGGAATAAGTTAAATTGGTGTTATTTAAACTGAAAGACGTTGTGTTGAATAAAATAAAGGGATTTGTTGTATTAATTTGGAATTTTGATTGAGTTTTATTTGTCGAAACCCAGGCCAAAACTTCACATTGGTGTCAGAAATTGGGGATAAAACTCAGTAAAGTGCTAGAAAATTCCATAGTGACATTTTCTAAAACAGTTTCGGTGACTCATTTAATTGTGAAAGTGGAATTTTCCAGAAACTATTGAACTGATTGTGCTATAAAACTGTGAATAGCGAGTATTTTTGTTAAAAATAGTGTTGGAAAAAGATCTTTCTAGAAGAGACATTAAAATAAAACTGACTGGTTGTGAAAATAGTGTTTCAGTTACATAAAATGGGTCGCAAATTAGAACAATTGACAACAGCTGCGTTGAAAGAAGAATTAGGAAAACGAAATCTTCAGACTTCGGGGCTGAAAAAGGAACTATTGCTCCGACTTCAGAATGCTATCACTCAGGATGGTGGAGACCCCAATACCATGTTGTTCGATGTTGAAGAACAAGGGAGAGAATACACAGTAAGTACAGCCGATGAAATGCCTGCTTTCATGAAGTTGCTTCTGTCGAAATTCGAAGACCAAAAGAACGTTCTCGAAGAACAAAAGAACGTTCTCGAAAGTAAATTCGACGAACAAAAGAATGAGCAGAAGAATTCGTTGGAAATTCTCCAGCAACAACTAAACGAACAAAGGAACGTTCTCGAAGACCAAAGGAACGTTCTCGAAAGTAAATTCGACGAACAAAAGAATGAACAGAAGAATTCTTTAGAAGTTCTTCAGAAGCAACTAAGCGAACAAAGGGATGCTCTCGAAAACAAGCTAGATGCACAGAATGTTCTCTGCGACAAAAGACTCCAAATAGTAGATCAGAAAATAGAAAACTTAGAAGGAAAGTTCGGAAAGCAAGTAGAAAGTGTAGAGCAACAATACGAACATCTAGCTAAGGAAGTTGATTCTTTGAAGAAGCAGAAGGTTCGGGAATATTCGAGTGACGGTCCACGAAGAAAGGAAATGCAGCCTCCTGTCTTCGATGGTCAAACATCATGGCCAATTTATAAGAGGCAGTTCGAAGCTGCTGCCTTGACGAACAACTGGGACAACGAAGACAAATCAATTGCTCTTACGCTTGCGCTCAGAGGAACAGCTGCCGAATTGCTGCAGACCATTCCTGAAGACAAACATCATGATTATGATGCCATGGTCAAGGCAATCGAGATGAGGTTTGGCGACGACCACATGCAGCAAGTTTACCGAGTCCAGTTGCGCCGAAGGGTCCAGGCAAGAGGTGAAACGCTACAACAATTGCAAGCTGACATTGAGGCAGGTAAGAAAACGCTCGCTGAGGCTTTAGCATTTGCCCTGACAATGGAAGCAGCAGACCAAGCTTCGCAAGGTAGCCATCGCGTCAGGGAAATGGCTACGCTAGAGTGCTCATGTCAACGTGTCGACATTGAAAGACAAAACCCGAACACAGCTCGAGGTCAAATGAGATGCTGGAATTGCAACAAGCTAGGACACCTACAGCGACAATGCAGATCTCCACCTAGGCAGGTAAGCTGCCCACATTGCGCAAGGAGGAGGCAGAATGACGAAGCATCTGGCAGGAATAACACTCACACTGCTGGACAAGCTTCTGATCAACAGCAGGCAGGCGGGAAACGCCTAAGAACCAACTTCGCGGGGCTGAAGTTGGTTGATGGAATCGACGCCCCCAGGACCATCATCCAAGTTTCGCAAACTACACGCTGCAGCAAGAGCTTGACAGTGGAGACAGTCATCAGAAACAGAAAATGTGTGGCCACTATCGACACGGGTGCCACAGCCTCCATAATCAGAAGAGACCTTGTTCAGACATCCTGGCTACATAACACCAGCTGCTACACTCTGAAGACAGCTACGGGAGAAGCAGCAAAAGTATACGGGGAGGTATTTCTAAAGATACAACTGGCAGGGTTGACCTTCTCACATGCATTCTTGGTAGCCGACATATGCGACGAATGCATCATTGGAGTGGATTTCATGAAGGCACATGAGGTAATCATAGACCTTCGAATGCAAGTATTAAGGTATCGAACCGTTGAGATCCCTATGGTATACGGAAACGAGAACGCTGTGAATCTTCGGGCGGTTATAAGCAAAGATGAAGTCCTACCACCTTCTTCAGAGACAGTTCTTTGGACGCGTTTGGAGGGTTATCCTGGGAACCACCGATTCTATTTCATTGAAGCAGATAATAAAGAGGACTTTCCAAGCTATATCGTTGGAAAGATTTTAGTGGAACCAAAGAAAAACATGGTTCCGGTAAGGCTGATGAATCCGAACAAACACTCCGTCAAGCTCAGACAAGGAGAGGTGATTGGAAGATGCGTACCCATTGCAGCCATATCGACAACATCTGGGAGTGAATCTGCGAGTCCTGTTTCTGCAACAAAATTGGCTGAGGTATGTAATGCTATCCTTGGAAACTGTGAGCTAAATCAGGAGCAGAAAACCATGGCCAAAAATCTCATTGGCGAGTTTGCTGATATATTTGCATCGCAGGATGGAGACTATGGTCGAACACACCTAGTACAGCACCGAATAGACACCGGCGATAGCAGACCGATCCGACAACCTGCTAGAAGACTTCCATTGGCAAAACAGTCGGAAGTCGATGAGATGATATCAACCATGGAAAAAGACGGTCTAATCGAAAACTCAAAAAGTCCGTGGGCATCACCCGTTGTACTAGTGAAAAAGAAGGACGGCAGCACTCGATTCTGCGTGGATTACCGGAGGCTCAACGATGTCACCAAGAAGGACAGCTACCCCTTGCCTCGAATAGATGACACCTTGGATACCCTTTCTGGAGCGAAATGGTTTTCCACCCTCGATCTGAAAAGTGGTTACTGGCAGGTACAGATCCATCCAGAAGACAAAGAAAAGACCGCTTTCACAACGGGAAATGGACTATGGCAGTTTACCGTTATGCCATTTGGATTGTGTAACGCTCCAGCCACCTTTGAGCGTTTAATGGAACGTGTGTTACAGGGTCTGACATGGAAAACCTGCCTGGTGTACTTGGATGACGTCATCGTTGTGGGAAAGACGTTCGCTGAACATCGCGACAACTTGAGGGAGGTGTTTACACGACTTCGAACTGCACATTTGAAACTAAATCCAAAGAAATGTGCTCTGTTCAAAGCTGAGGTGAAATATTTGGGACATGTGATATCATCAAATGGAGTAAACACTGACCCGGAGAAAATCGAAACCGTGAGAAATTGGCCAGTTCCCGAAGATAAACACCAGCTGAGGAGCTTTCTAGGTCTCGCCACTTATTACAGGAGGTTCGTCAAAGATTTCGCCGGAATCGCAAAGTGTCTGCACCAGCTAACTGAGAAGGGTAGACAATTTAAATGGTCAGGTGAGTGCGAAAGAAGCTTTCAACATCTAAAGCAGCGACTTTGTGAGGCACCAATACTAGCTTATCCCACCCCTGGCAAAACATTTATTGTGGACGCGGATGCTAGTAACGTGGGTGTTGGAGCAGTTCTGTCGCAGATACACGATGGGCAGGAGAAAGTGGTAGCCTATTTCAGCAAAGTTCTGTCGCGACCAGAGAGAAACTACTGTGTAACCAGACGGGAACTCCTTGCTCTGATACTGGCGACAAAACATTTCCATAAATATCTGTATGGACAGAGATTCATTCTGCGTACCGATCACGCCGCTTTAAAATGGTTGCTATAGTTCAAAAATCCTGAGGGGCAAGTAGCAAGATGGATCGAACGATTGCAGACTTACGACTTCGAAGTACAGCATCGCAAAGGAAGACTGCACTGCAATGCGGACGCGCTTTCCCGCAGACCATGTGAGCCCAGTTGCAAACATTGTGCGCGAAAAGAGGAAAAGGATGAAGGTATATCTGTCCAGAGAATAAGAGCCGAACCTGTAGAGGGTTGGAGTGCCGAAGAAATTCGTAATGCACAAAAAGAAGACCCTGACATCGAGCCAATCCTTGCATGGAAGGAATCTATGGAGAAACCAAACGCAAGAGACATCTCCGACAGAAGTCCTACTTTAAAGGCATACTGGGCGCAGTGGGACTCTCTCCATGTGGAAGATGGTGTTTTGAGAAGAAAATGGGAAATGCCGGATGGAAGATCCTTTAAGATGCAGCTTAGAAAGTAGAGGAGATCCTACGAGAAATGCATGCTGGAATATCCGGTGGGCACTTGGGAATCAACAAAACACTGGAAAAGGTACGGGAACGCTTTTATTGGCTAAGCGCGAAAAACGATGTAGAGAGCTGGTGTCGAAAGTGCACAACATGCGCAGCTAGCAAGGGACCCAAAGTCAAAACACGAGGTAAAATGCACCAGTACAACGTGAGCGCCCCGTTTGAAAGAATCGCCGTTGACATCACAGGCCCGTTCCCGGAAACTGAAAACGGTAGCCGTTACATCCTTGTTGTCATGGACTACTTCAGCAAGTGGCCGGAGGCTTTTGCGATACCCAATCAAGAAGCTAAGACCGTTGTCGAGCAGATAGTGGACCACTGGGTCTGCAGGTTCGGGGTGCCTATGGAATTGCATTCCGACCAAGGGCGAAACTTCGAGTCGAAGGTATTCCAGGAAGTATGCGCATCACTCGGGTTAAAGAAAACAAGGACAACACCTCTTCATCCACAGTCTGATGGAATGGTAGAAAGATTTAACAAGACCTTGAAGGAACATCTGTCCAAAGTCGTGAACGAGAACCAACGGGATTGGGATCGGCGAATTCCTTTATTTCTTATGGCCTACCGGAATGCGGTTCATAGTACAACTGGATACACTCCATCCGAAATTCTATTTGGACGAACTGCCCGGCTTCCAAGTGAGCTAAGATTCGGATTTCCTATTGAAGACCCAAAATGCGAAGAGGACTACGTGTTAGATCTTAGAGAAAGGATCAACGACATTCACCAGAGAACAAGAAACAACATAAAAATTGCGAGTGACCGCATGAAGACCAGATACGATGCGAGAGCAACAGCACCTGAATTCAATGAGGGAGATCTGGTATGGCTTTATAACCTACATCGCAGAAAGGGAAAATCGCCCAAGCTTCAGCAGGACTGGGAAGGTCCCTACCAAATAGTTACGCGCATTAATGACGTCGTTTTCCGAATCCAACGAGGACCAAGAGCAAAAATGAAAATTGTCCATGTGGATCGATGGTCTTCAACATTGGAAATATACCTCATACAATTGCGTATATTGACAATTTAATCACATAACAGAACAGTTCAAAAAGTTGAGGTTATCAAACTCTCTCTCTTGACTTCGACAAGATTCAGCAATAGTATAATGAATGAAAGATGAAAGTTAACTTCCAAAAATGTGAAAAAATCCTGTTTAGATCTCCTTAATCCATTACTTAGGGGCCAGTTATAGCTATCATTGAAATGCATCATTGAAAAACTTTAAACCGATTTTGTACATGTTTTCCTTTGATTAGTAACACAAATGATATACCAATTTATAGCAAATGATACGAAGAATTTTTTTCGACAAGAAAAAACCAATTTGCACAATTATTTTTTATTAAAAATGTATTTATCTAAATGTAATAAATATCTGTATGGACAGAGATTCATTCTGCGTACCGATCACGCCGCTTTAAAATGGTTGCTATAGTTCAAAAATCCTGAGGGGCAAGTAGCAAGATGGATCGAACGATTGCAGACTTACGACTTCGAAGTACAGCATCGCAAAGGAAGACTGCACTGCAATGCGGACGCGCTTTCCCGCAGACCATGTGAGCCCAGTTGCAAACATTGTGCGCGAAAAGAGGAAAAGGATGAAGGTATATCTGTCCAGAGAATAAGAGCCGAACCTGTAGAGGGTTGGAGTGCCGAAGAAATTCGTAATGCACAAAAAGAAGACCCTGACATCGAGCCAATCCTTGCATGGAAGGAATCTATGGAGAAACCAAACGCAAGAGACATCTCCGACAGAAGTCCTACTTTAAAGGCATACTGGGCGCAGTGGGACTCTCTCCATGTGGAAGATGGTGTTTTGAGAAGAAAATGGGAAATGCCGGATGGAAGATCCTTTAAGATGCAGCTTAGAAAGTAGAGGAGATCCTACGAGAAATGCATGCTGGAATATCCGGTGGGCACTTGGGAATCAACAAAACACTGGAAAAGGTACGGGAACGCTTTTATTGGCTAAGCGCGAAAAACGATGTAGAGAGCTGGTGTCGAAAGTGCACAACATGCGCAGCTAGCAAGGGACCCAAAGTCAAAACACGAGGTAAAATGCACCAGTACAACGTGAGCGCCCCGTTTGAAAGAATCGCCGTTGACATCACAGGCCCGTTCCCGGAAACTGAAAACGGTAGCCGTTACATCCTTGTTGTCATGGACTACTTCAGCAAGTGGCCGGAGGCTTTTGCGATACCCAATCAAGAAGCTAAGACCGTTGTCGAGCAGATAGTGGACCACTGGGTCTGCAGGTTCGGGGTGCCTATGGAATTGCATTCCGACCAAGGGCGAAACTTCGAGTCGAAGGTATTCCAGGAAGTATGCGCATCACTCGGGTTAAAGAAAACAAGGACAACACCTCTTCATCCACAGTCTGATGGAATGGTAGAAAGATTTAACAAGACCTTGAAGGAACATCTGTCCAAAGTCGTGAACGAGAACCAACGGGATTGGGATCGGCGAATTCCTTTATTTCTTATGGCCTACCGGAATGCGGTTCATAGTACAACTGGATACACTCCATCCGAAATTCTATTTGGACGAACTGCCCGGCTTCCAAGTGAGCTAAGATTCGGATTTCCTATTGAAGACCCAAAATGCGAAGAGGACTACGTGTTAGATCTTAGAGAAAGGATCAACGACATTCACCAGAGAACAAGAAACAACATAAAAATTGCGAGTGACCGCATGAAGACCAGATACGATGCGAGAGCAACAGCACCTGAATTCAATGAGGGAGATCTGGTATGGCTTTATAACCTACATCGCAGAAAGGGAAAATCGCCCAAGCTTCAGCAGGACTGGGAAGGTCCCTACCAAATAGTTACGCGCATTAATGACGTCGTTTTCCGAATCCAACGAGGACCAAGAGCAAAAATGAAAATTGTCCATGTGGATCGATGGTCTTCAACATTGGAAATATACCTCATACAATTGCGTATATTGACAATTTAATCACATAACAGAACAGTTCAAAAAGTTGAGGTTATCAAACTCTCTCTCTTGACTTCGACAAGATTCAGCAATAGTATAATGAATGAAAGATGAAAGTTAACTTCCAAAAATGTGAAAAAATCCTGTTTAGATCTCCTTAATCCATTACTTAGGGGCCAGTTATAGCTATCATTGAAATGCATCATTGAAAAACTTTAAACCGATTTTGTACATGTTTTCCTTTGATTAGTAACACAAATGATATACCAATTTATAGCAAATGATACGAAGAATTTTTTTCGACAAGAAAAAACCAATTTGCACAATTATTTTTTATTAAAAATGTATTTATCTTTTTTTTGACTGAAAGTGGAACATCTCGTTCCACTGATTTGAATTCCAATTTCATTCAGTTCCAATGACAGATTTGTATCGGAAAAAATTTTTCGTGAGTATTTCAACCAGGAAAATTTTTCCAATGACAGAAAATTTCAATGATTGCTATAACTGACCTCTGAAAAAAATTCCAATGATTTGTTTCAATGATGCATTTCAATGATAGCTATAACTGGCCCCTTAAGGGGCGCAGGCATGTGATAAGGTTAAGTTATATTAAAATCGAAAAGCAATAAGTTAAGGATTAAGCTATTGAATAATTAAGAGCACCTGCGGGGAAGGAGTACTTAATATAAACTTAAAAACAAAACAAATATTTATATACGTTTGAGCATATCTATCATCATCAAAACGTTTTAAATGCGTGTATGAACTGAGCATTGAGCATATCTACGTCTCCATACATAAATGTTGTATTTGACATAATATAATCAGAGTAGAGAAAGATACATTTCACCTAAATGATACTCTGGAGATTTCCAGTTTAGTATTAAGTTCCAAGGTCATTACTTGTCTTTTTCGTTAGTGTCGGCATTAAGCACTTTAAGTGGCTAACGCGAAGGTGACTGTGGTTAGCACGCGTCTCCATGGCAAGCTTGTACAAACTGTAATTTGTGCAATCAATTTTGAATAAATTATTTTGATATACCAAATTTAATCAAACATTGTGCTAAACGGCATCTTAAATCTTATAATCTGTATATAAATATCCAATGAAAAGATACAAATTTCATTTGTTTATTTTATTGGGCTCAAGGTCAGGCTTTATGACGTCGTTGTTAATGAAAATTTTACTGTGGCAGGTTTTGCGAACAGGTAAGGTCACACTTAAAGCGTTTGTTGACTTGACCTTTCCAAACAAAAAAACAGTCATCCTTAACCATTAATCAAAAGTGTTTGAGGTACGACATAGGTTATACTTATACTCTTAAGTAAGTTAATTCATGTATTTGCACTTAAAACAAAAGTGGGAAAAACAAATTAATGGCAAGAATTCCTTATCCCTGATGATGTATTACAAAACCTGGTTTGGTGGCATAGGAAAAGCATTTTAACTGGGCGTAGGTAAATGTAATACAAAAAACATAGTGTACATATTTAAGTGAACGCCATCAAAACGCAATAGATAATATAGGCTTAAAAACTTCAATTTGTCTTTTTTGAATTTTGAATCAGCGGTGCATAGAATCAATCTGTTTTGATTATTTCTACGGATATTGATGTCCAAGTATCCCAAAACTTTAAAACTTTTACCCAAAGGGGGAGTTATTTGTTGGTTTGGCTCGGTCAGGTGATTTCGCAAACTGAAGTTTGTTGGCTGTTTGGACTGTCAGGTGGCAGGTGCTTTTCTTGCAAATGTCTACAAACCATTTCAGTGCGCGTGGCTAACAGAAATTCAGCTCTAAGGTCAAACGCTGACTAAAATCGGTCTTGGGACGAATATCTGGCCAGAGATTTAATTTCTTTTTTCGTCATAGAGACAGAATTCCTCGGGTTTCAGGTTAGAAAATGAACTTTAATGCATTTCATATCATCGACGCAAATCAACCAATTAAGTTCTACACTATAGGTTTTTTCTTTTAAAATCAGCTTTGTTTTAAGAGCGCGCTTTTTAGCAGAACATTGCTTTCAGTGACCCATAATTGATCAAAGCTAAATAAAGGTTCTCTCAAAATATAAAATGGAATTAATTAAAAATAAATATATCTTTTATATAGAAGTCTCTTCTTGCCAATATATTACTTCAATTTTGCTTCAAGCGAGATTCTTGTAAACACTACTATTATTTTGACTGACTCAAAACAGTGTTTATATGATAATGATAACTTACCAGAAAACAATAGTCACAAAAAAAGTTATGAAAGCATACCGGTACAATTTTAGTTGCTCTTTCACAAAACATTTAATGAAAGGGAACGAAAAAATTGTAAAATCACGACAATAAGAGACCTTAAACATATGTAGTAGGAGCACTAGTATTATTTTGACCGCAACTGTATATGTACCATTAAGGTAGGAGATGCTATGTTGTTTTACTACCCACTAGCTGGTGCTGAACTTGTTTTTTTTAATTCTTATTTGTTAAACATAAAAAAACTATGGTGAGGAATTTTCGAAGTAAATATAAAAAAGACAAAATTATCTATATTGCATGAATGCCTAAAATGTCTTTTGACTAGTTATTATGATTCATGACCATAATATTGACACCTGTGACGTGTGCATCCTTTGGTTGCCTAAGTGGGATTCATTATATTACACAATCTTCAATTTTAGCTTACGTATACCTAGAGCTACCATCTAACTTACACTCATGATATTTTCATACAATCATACTGCCAGAGGATAGGGGGATGATTTTTCAAAAGAAGACATCACAAAAGTATGAATGTCTATTGATTTTTGATTTATGGATGTTCCTCCATCAACATCACACAAAACATGCCAAACCCAATGCGATTTTTTTGCAATTGAAATGTTTTCCAAATTGTATAGAAGGCTTTGAAATGTATAAGTCGACAGTCAAGTCATAGAAATTTATATGTATATATTTCTGCTTTCAGAATTCTTGCAAAATAACTTCTAAGAAAAAGGAAACCAAAAAAATCAATTCCATTTAAATCCATTAAGGAGAAGTATGTACTTAGGCTATTCATGCACCTTCATAAGAAAACGGAAGTGCTTACCTGAAATACTTGCATAGCAAATCAAGAAATCTTTTTTTTCGAATAATATGCTAAAAGTATTTGAAAGCACTTTTCCCGATTATTTAACTACATGATTGCCGCCAGCCTTTAAATTCTTTTTAGGGTCTCGCCTGTTTTCATGATTCATTACCTCGAAGGTTAAGGAATCGTTAATTGAATACCGCTTGTAGCTATTTTTCTGATTTTGAGAAAGGAAAATTTATACCTGACATTTAAATCGGCTATGTGAAAGTGCAATTAATAGACCCAGTGGATATTTAATGCAAAATCAGTGGTGTTGATTTTTTCAAGAAATCGGCGGATTTCCGGTCTAATACATTTGGGATGTTAGTAAAGGAAGACATCGAACATTTTTTCCGCTGATAAACTACAGTCTGATTGACGAGGAATCTCTGATTCCGAGTATGAGGTCGGAGTATGGAAAGTCGGGTTACGGACGCAACACCAACATACAGCCCATTAACTCACACCCTCAAACCCACTCGTTAAATCCACACACACACACACACACACACCAATATCTACATCTACTTTCTACTTTAATAAAACTCCGCCTATTTTGTATTTCTTTTTCTCTTCTTGTTCCTTTTGAATTTGAGTGGAATTATTTTGGGAATTTGCGCTCGTTCTTTTTCATGTTCGCCTGGTGCTCAGAATACGTTTGCGAACGATTTTGGTTAAAAAAATGACCCACAAACCCTCTCATTAAATCCATACACACACCCCAATATCTACATCTACTTTCTACTTTAACAAAACTCCGCGTATTTTGTATTTCTTTTTCTCTTCCTGTTCTTTTTAATTATTTTAGGAATTTGCGCCTATCTTTTATGTTCGCCTGGTGCTCAGAATACGTTTGCGATCGATTTTGGTTGAAGAAATGAACCACAAACCCTCTCTTTAAATCCACACACACACACCCCAATATCTACATCTACTATCTACTTTTACAAAACTCCGCCTATTTTGTATTTCTTTTTCTCTTCTTACACTTTTTGAGTTTGAGTGGAATTATTAGCCGGGTTTTTTTGGGAAATTTATCCGCAGGGAAGCAAGATTTTACACACACTACAAATACAACAACCAGCTGCCGAAAAATGTAGATGTTGAATTTGGCTGCGCATTGCATGTTCGACACAAGATTTAATTCACAATAGACATGATATAAGACTTGTATCATGCTACAGATACTATATTTCCATAGATATTGCATGCTACATTGTTTAAGAAGGTTGCAAGGTAGCATTTGGGCGGGTTGGAATCTATATACACATTTATTTTTTTAGGATTCGAATGCCAATGCAACCATTGTTCGTGCTCGATCCTCTTTTTGGTTGTATCTTGTGCAGTGCTGCCACCCTACTCCTTTAGCAGTAGATCTACTGCGCTTAGTCCTTTACGACAATTTAATGCGCAGCAAAACGAATCTACTCCTCTTTGAAAATATTGAACATTATCGAATATTAACTATAAATGCCTCATCCAGAATTTTAAATGTACAACCATGTTTAATCTGAATGTATCCACATTTACAAATTACATTATCTTGCGGGTTGCAGCTCAGAAACATCAAACGTTTTTTTTTTCAGTTTAATTGAAAATTCTTATTTATTTATTAACCGTTTTTGACAAATTTTTCACATCTAGACAGTTGAGTTTTGAAGGAGTAACCTAGGCTATTTTAAATACACATTGGTGGCGCTACGTGGCTTTTTTCGAAAATTTGTCTCTATTTGAATTGACTCAAAATCACGACTTGTAATAATATTTATAATATTCAAATAAATATAATAAAATGAGTCTTTTGCAAAATATTGACACGATAGGTGTCGCCGAGATTGAAATATTACCGAAAATGTAGTTTACTAGTATATATTTTCATATCAACAATAACACGATTACGTTGGTGGCGTTTGGTTACTGTAACTGCTGTTGTCGGGACGGTAAACTCGAACAACGCCGGGCTGGTCAGCTAGTATTTATTTATATGTTTAATTTATATTGAAAGATCTACTGCGATATATTGCAATCTACTGTGTGTAAATATTTTTTAGACTCACTGGCCGACGGTCTTTTGTGAATGATCGTTTTATGTTGCATTGTTTGAGAAGGTTGACAACAGGCGGCTGCCTATGCGCGGCTACCTATGCGTTTTTTTGGAAAGCTGGTCATAGCTTTCCCAAAAAACACGGCTAATAGTAGGCGTGTTTTATTGGTAAGTATTTACCCAGCGCAGTTAAATTTTATACGGCAAACAACAACAAACAATAAGTGTCGATAATAAGGTTAGTGAAATTAGTGCATATAATAAGTTGAAATAAATCTTGGAAAGAAATGTCAACCAACTGGAATGTAGAAAAAAAAGGATATGTTCGTTGAGTATCATGATACAAGATTACAAGGCAGCGCCTTCCTGTATTTTGACGTCATCAGTGACACAAATTGACTAAATTAAATAAAATTTTTGGAAAGGATCCAAAGTGTTAGTTGACTTAAAATGTATATTGAATCAATCAAATAAGACATTAGACAAAACCTGCATCAATTGAAACTTAAACTACTGCAGTTTTTTTTTCTAAAACCGAATTTATTTCTGTCATCAAGAGTCACTGATGACGTCATGGTTGGATATTCTATCCGGGTGTCGCTGTCCAAGAACTAAGTTGAATTTGGAACACAACTGAATATAGCGTTATATTGGGACTTCCAAAACTGCGCTAGCTATAGATTGCCAATAAAACACGGCTATTATTAACTGCAATTAATCTGGATTTCGCTCACAACACTTATGAAACAGCGATAAACAATATCCTGTACGAGTGGAAACTGGAAAGTAGCTCAAAATGATTCAAAAATAGTCATTGCCGTATATTTGGATTTTCAGTGCCTTTGACACCATAGATCCAAACATCTTATTACGCAAGTTATCTAATCATTGAGTTCATGGTACATCTTTAAATTGGTTCAATAGCTATCTGACTAATTATAAGCAAATTGTCAAACTTGGTGACACAGTTACAAATGAGTTACATATATAATAAAGTAGGAGTTCCTCAGGGTTCCATTTTGGTCCCATTATTATTTATTTTATACATTAATAATATATCATAAATGGATGCTTCATTGTAAAATTACACAATTTGCGGATGAAACTCCTATTTATATTGTTTCTGACTCTATTGAAGAAGCAACACCTAAATTACTGGATACTCGACAAATAATGAAGTTCGTTAAGATTTGTTCTAACGATTTCTTTTAAACTGTATACGTGTTGCTTGCTGCCAATTCCTTAGCACTCAAGTGAAGGATTAAACGACTAAATTGAACTTAAGCTATTGTTTTAATACTTAATTAATTAATTAATTTTTAATTACTACGGTATTCTGTATGAAAGGACGAAAACTTTAGTTAATGAATTATAGTTTTGTTTTCTGATTGTGCTTTAGTAAAATGTGAATCAACACAATTATTTCTTAATTGCTTCGATATCGGGTTGTTTTGTTTTAACATAATGGCTTATTAATTGTTGTTGGTATGACTATGAATTTGTTGACACATTAATTTAATGTAATTATAAGTATATGAGAATTAAGTTTTTTGGAGGTATAGATATTTAGTTTTTGTATTTGTTCGTTTAAATTTTTAAATGGAATAGTAGTAGTAGTAGTAGTGTTAATTCATTTTCAGTTTTTTTTCTGATACATATAATGTTATGTGTATTCCAAAAGTTAATAAATTGTGAGTTGATATTGAAAACAAGAATATATTCAACATTTACTTATGGAATAATATCTGATTGCTTTCAGGTACAACAAATGGTATTGGGATTTTTTTTTATAATTTCCTTTAAACCTTCTGCATAATGGGTATTTTTATGAACCGATTATTTCGGTTGCACTTTTTTATTTTATTGATATCTACTTTTTTTGTTACCACAGGTGTCAAGAAATAATAATGACTACATATTTATATTAAAAAAAATAAAAAAAGGTTTTATTTTTTTATGAGTCTTAGAGAAAAATAACAGCATGGATTTGGAATAATGCGAAGTTGCTTAAATGTATATTTGTACTAAAAGAATCTTTTTACGATATTATATATATAGGTATTGTTTGAAAAGGCAGTTGTATAAACTCAATTTTCTCAAAAATTAGACAATATAAAATATATGTATTTATAATTGTGAACAGCATTTTTCAATTTGGAAAAAAAAACATTAAAATTTAATTTAAGTATTTCCGAAAAATTGATTTTGAAATAAAGTTTTTTTTTCAAAAACTATTCATAGATATAACCATAACCATATAACCATAGATACTAGATTGCATTTCATACCCAACCCGAAACAGCGTATACCTCACGATTAGACTCCTAAGAGATGGCGCCCCTATGTAGTTTTCCACACTATAAACATTTTTTGTGTTGGGAATTTTAATATTTTGTATTGAGCATTCTGAGCATACTCTGATAATTCTCTGAACCCAGCGTGATCTGAGAGCTCAGATTTAATTTTGAAATATGTTCGCCATTGAATAAGAAGTACAGGAAGACGTGTTTTTCAAAATAAATTAAGCCTCTTTCTTAATAGTGTGAGTTATCACATACACACAAGTATTAACACTGGGGCGGAGTGCAGAAGATTAAAAACCATGGTGGGGTGCCAACTATAATGTTATAAAGCGTGTAATGGATTTGTTTTATTAATAAAATTTACCTGTTACAAAAATCTGAAAAATACAAACCAGTGAATCAGCGACACCTCTTTTTTTAATTTTAAAGTTAGGTTTGTTTTATTTTAATAATTTATCACAGTTTTTATTAATTTTATTAGCAGCATTCCCCTGAAATGTATTGTTTGATTAATTTGTTTTTTTATTGTCAAAATTTTTATATCACAGTGTTTTGTTATCTCGCTAGCTACATTCTAATTGAATGTTTTGTTTTTTATCACAGGTTTTTCTTTCTTATCTTAAGTTTTACTAATTTTGTCAATTTAAGTAGCAACATTCCTCTAAAAGGTATTGTTTGTTAAGTTCGGTTTTTAATAAAAATTGTTTGTATTACCACCACAGTATATTGTTAGCTACATTCCACTTAAATGTATTGTTTTTTTAAGTTTTGTTCTTATTGATAAGGTTTCATTTTTTTTGACGCTATATAAAGGATCTCGTTTTTAAGAAGATTTCTATGATCATTTTTTAGACAATGCTAAAATGACCAGAGTTTTTGATTGTCCTTCAAAAATAGTATGATTCTTTTTAACACTGTCTCTTTTCCGTCAATTAGTTTTGACTGTGTTTTTAGCCGTTAAAAATACCTTAAAAAAAACATTTCACGATTCACATATGTAAAAATTTTTTAAACATAAATTCATTTTACACGCACTCAACGTATTGAAGCACCTTACCAAAGAACAATGAAAACGAATGCTACCCTGACTTCAACTCTCTCATTTGACAGATAGAAAGTGAATTTTATCCATTGAAGATGTACATTTTTATTTTCAACTAAGTTATTATTTTCATTGTTTAATACCACAAAAAAACTATTGTAAATTGTTCTACAATATTTAAAATATATTCAAAACAACACTTATATAGAACAATTCAGAACAGTTTTTTTGTGGTATTAAACAATGAAAATAATAAATTAGTTGAAAATAAGAATGTACATCTTCAATGGATAAAATTCACTTTCTATCTGTCAAATGAGAGAGTTGAAGTCAGGGACGCATTCGTTTTCATTATTTTTTGGTAAGGCGCTTCAATACGTTGAGTGCATGTTGAATGAATTTATGTTTGAAATTTTTTTACATTTGTGAATCGTAAATATTTTTTGATAAAAATGTTTTTTTTTCAAGGTATTTGTCATTTTGTGAAAATGTTAGTATCGTCTTATCTGTATTATATCTTCATCCAATGATGTAAATATGCAGTTTTTATTTTTGAGCGTGAAACGAATGAGCAGAAATAACATCAGGAATTTTTTTTAAAGATTTCCGAAAGCCGAGTGGAAAAGAGAAAAATGGTTAGAAATACTTCAGTTGAAAACAGATGAAGTCAAAACTTGGACACTTTTGTACTCAAAACACTTTCAAGAGGGTGATTTTATATACAATGCCACCGGTGTTAGGAGACTTTTCCCCTCCGCGTTGTCGTATTTTTGTAAGTGTTTTAAAGTGTTCCACCTGCAAAAGCCAGTTGGAAGACATTAAAAACCCTAATTCGCTAGTGGCATATAAAACGAAAGGTTTTTTAAAAATACCTTCAAAGGATGTGGAAGACTTATATCTTATAGCAGAAAAACAGCTAAGAATACAGTCAAAACTAATTGACGGAAAAAAGAATTTAAAAAAAAAATCATTTATGACCGTATAATTAAAAATACGCAAACAGAATTGAAAGGTAAAACTATTTTTGAAGGACACATCAAAAACTCTGGTCATTTTAACATTATCTCCAAAATGATCATAGAAATCTTCTTAAAAACAAGATACTTTTATAAAGCATACAAAAAATTAAACCTTATCAATAAGAACAAAACTTATAAAAACAATACACTTCAGGGGAATGTTGCTAATTAAATTGACAAAATTAGTAGAACTTAAGATGAGAAAGAAAAACCTGTGATAAAAAAGAAAACATTTTAAGTAGAATGTAGCTAGCAAGATAACAAAACACTGTGCTATAACAATTTTGACAAAAAAAAAAAAACAAATTAATCAAACAATACATTTCAGGGGAATGCTACTAATAAAATTGATTAAAACTGGGACAAATTATTTAAATAAAACAAACCTAACTTTAAAATTAAAAAAAAGAGGTGTCGCTATTTCACTTGTTTGAATTTTTTCAGATTTTTGTAACAGGAATGTTTTATTAATAAAACAAATCTAAATCTATTTTACAGTAACTATTTATTTCTATTACACGTTTTATAACATTATACATGGCGCCCACGATGGTTTTTAATGTTATTCATTCCGCTCCAGTGTTAATACTTGTGTGTATGTGATAACTCACCCTATTAAGTAAGAGGCTTCATTTATTTTCAAAAACACATCTTCCTGTACTTTTTATTCAATGCTCTGATCACTCTCTGAGCGAAAAAAATAAATCCTTCCATTTTTAAAGAAAAAACGCCTTATGTGGAGGAATATTTTTGTAGCTGAGCGAAATTGGTGTTCTTTTTGGTTACAATACAATTTACTTTACGAATCGTCGTCGGCGTCGCGTCGTGTATCTTGTAGTTGAAGTGCAATACAAGGGAAAAATATATAAGAACAAAAAAAAAACAATTTGAAGCAGGTTGAAAAGATAAGCACAAAGCATTACACAATACGGTTTTTTTTTTTAATTAAATGTACGTATATTTGATTTGGTTTGGTTTCATTTCTCTATTCTCGGCAAGGTCAAAGAAAAAAATTATGAAGCCAACTTGATGTTCGAGAGAGGTGCATTATTGTTTCTTTGAATGCAAATAGATGTACGTTTTCAAAGGTAAAATCTTGGTAATTTGAAAAAATCAGTTTAGGTATTATAATAGGTCGGTTCCTATGTACATTATTCTTATTAATTCCTTCTTCCCGAATTTATAAGTTTCAATTAATTAACATTTTGTTTAACCATTTAATTTTTGTTTCCATTTTTACTGCGATTGTAGGTACTAGGTATAATAAGCGTTGTGCATTCATTTAGATAAAAAGATAATGAGATAATAATCAAAAATCTCATTACGATAATAAAAAAAATAATTTGAGTTTGTGTCAAAGTTCTGTCTGTCTGAATGCATTTATTTAAAACTACAGTTGAGCTAAAATCATCTTCCAATTTAGAACATAAGATTATCTTGAAATTCCACTAAGGACTTTTTCAAAGCTTAATTATTAACGGTAGCTGGCATGTATGTATATATAACCGTTATAAAAGAGCTCGGTAATGGTGCATACTCAGACTCACCTCCGATCACCTTGAATTTGAAATATGTTGTTCAGCTCGTTATTCTGAACAAGAATATAAGTACATGCATATATTTATATGTTGGGCTCAGAAACGTCATCTTCACATATGTTTGGAAGAAACAAAAATTTCAAAGGGAAAAACCAATTTTTTGACAAAATGTAGTGAGTATAATTTGTGCAATGTGCAATAATGCCAATATGACCATGAGAATAGTATGGGGCATGCTGCCCCCTGCAACCCTGATTTATAAATAAGTATATTTGTCGCGGAAAAGCTATCTTCTAATTTTTATTAATAATTTTTGAAAAAAAAAATATTTCAATTCGACATTTTGGGAAAAAAATGAAGATCATTTTTTTTTATTAAACAAATATTTACTGAATTTTCTTTTAATATTTGTTATTCTTATTGATTTTTTATCGAACACTGAAAATTAGATGTTTCTATGTCTACTAGATTTTGAGAAAATTGGAAATTATGAACCTACTTTCTTATTATTTTTTTTGGTATTTACGTGATTACATAGGTATGTATACTAAGTTAACCGCAAAGAAACAGACATGCTGACCCCCTGTGACCCCCTGCCATGGATCACTAGGGTTTGGGGGTAGATGTGTATGGTTGGAATTTGCAAAGATTCTTTGAATTTAAAGAAACTGCATGTTTTTAAGAGAAGATTGTTTTTATCAGTTTGAAGATATTTTTTTTCAAAAACAACTCACCAAATTAGCCTGATTTAAATATTAAAATTAATTAAATTTTTTTATATTTCAGAAAAATATATTTCTTAATTGTTTTGCCGTTGTTATTAAAAATTGTTTTTTTTTTTTTTGACAGTCTGATTTCTTCGCGTCATTGCTAAACAATCTCACAGTTAGGATTGCCTTTTCATAATCAGCACAATTTTCTAGCTTTGCGAACCGTGATGAAGCCTAAAATGACATGAATTACAGGTGAGGCGTGGCTAGGCAATGAACTTATCTAAACATTTTGGGTAGAAAGCCTTATCAGGCGAGGGGTACTACTAACCGCCACAACAAGAAATGAAAATTTGGCCATTTTTGCGTGCTTAATAGCAATAAATTGGTTTTACAAAAAAACGTAATACATATATCAAATTTGTAGGATAGGTAGGTATTTTATGTACTACAAGTTTGCAAATAAGCTGATTTTGCGTTAAAATATACTAGAAAAAAGAGTTATGTATGTGCCAAAGAGTAAAATAGAAGACGATTTTCATTCATGTTTACCTGTTTGTGAAGGAGGCCTGATTGTGGAAATTTGTTTTTTTATATCTACGGGCTGCCCCGAACGCCATTACATGTGTTAAATAAAAAAGAATTTATGGATAAGGTATTTCAAAAATTGTAGGACCGGTTTTAATAAAATTTAGTTTTTTTATTTTTAGTTAAAAAAAAACAAAAATAATAATTTTGGTAGGTATGCAGTTTTTAAGAGTTTATTAATTAACATTTTAAATATTTTGTTGATAAGTTTTAAAAATATTAAATTTTCAACAAAAAAAAATAAAAAATTATTATAAATTGAAAAAATTAGTTAATCAAAATTTTAATATGCAAAATTTATTTCGCTACCTAGGTTGTTTCAAATATAAAATTTTATTGAAATCCATTGAGCCGTTACAGAGAAAGTCGAAAACTAAAACATCCGTTATATGAAAGTTACCGTTGATAGACTTTTCCGGTAAATTCCGGTAAAAAAAAAAACAAAAAAATGCCAACTTGAATTAGTTTCTCAATTATTAACAAAATGTTTTCGTGAATATCGCCCGCGGCAATTGTATCAGTGTACATAACTACATATATAATTGTGTCTATCAACTAATTAGACACTTTAAACCTACAAAATAAAATTAAATCTACATACATAACCAATAACTAACTACCTACATATGAACATACATGCAAGTATCATTGCTTCCACTTGCCAGATACAATGTACAAAAAAACAACATAAGAATAAATTGCATGACTGGATCGCACGTACTTGCTCATATGTGCGGTCACATTGTAACGGGTCCGCCAACTAACTCTTTTTTTTTTTTTGAAAATGCTATAAAAAAACTACTGAATATTTTCTCAAATTATTTTTTTATTTGAAAGTACAATCTTTCTGGTTAATAATGGAAAATAATTTCATTCAAATGACTGTCTCGGCTGGCCATGCAGTAGCCTACACGATCGCTCCAATTTTTAAGCACATTATCGATTGTGTGCAGCTGTATTTCACCAATGGCTTCACCAATATTGTCCTTTAAAGCGTCAATTGTCTCTGGCTTGTCGGCGTAACACTTATTTTATGGCACCCCACAAATAATAGTGCAGGTGTCAAATCGCAGCTCCGAGGTGGCCAAACGACATCAGCTCTGCGGCTGATAATGCGATCTTCAAAAACAGGGCGCAAAACATCGAGTGTAGCTTCGGCTGTGTGGCACGTAGCGCCGTCCTGTTGAAACCAAATGTTGCCAATATCTTCCTCTTCAATTTTTGTGAACAAAAATTCGTTCAACATGGCCCGATAACGATCGCCATTGACTGTAACGGCCACTCCTTGCTCTTTTTCGAACAAAAATGGCACAATTATGCCTCTGGACCAAAATCCGCACCAAACAGTGACTCGTTTTGGGTGTATCGGCTTTTCAATGTATGCGTGTGAGTTTTCTGTGCCCCAAATGCGACAATTTTGCTTGTTTACATACCCGCCAAGATCAAAATGAAAAGATGATTTTTTTGGCGAAATCGGCATCTTCTCTAAGTCGATCGCAGGCCCACTCAGCGAAGCGAAAACGCATTGGATGGTCAGTTGGCTTCAACTTCTGAACCAATTGGACTTTGTATGGCGTCATACCAAAGTCTTTATGCAAAATTCGTCTCAATGATATCTCCGATATGTTCAATTGTTGAGAACGACGGTGAATTGATGTTGATGGCGCTTCACGCACACTTTCTGCCACAGCAGCAATATTCTCGGGTTTACGCACTGTTTTTGGCTTTTCACGCTTTGGTTTATCGATGAGTATGCCAGTTTCTTTCACTTTTATCACAAGATAACGAACATACGGAGCTGACGGTGCTTCTCTTCTTCCAAAATCCGTACGCAATTTTCGCACACATTCTGCAACATTACCATGATTTTCAAAGTAATGTCGCAATATTTCCCAGCGTTGTTTAAGCGTACCATATACACAACCATATTCGTTCTGCGGAAGGATAAAACTAATTATCTGTCAAATCAGACATGAGCTAAGTGTTACCATTCACGAAATAAGCACTAGTTGAAAAAAAAACGTTAGATGGCGGACCCTTTACAATAAAATTTAACATCAAAACATTTAAAACATTTAAAACGCTATTTAATTTCTATAAGGAATGTTAAAAAGTGTGAATTTTTTTTTTCAAAATCGTAGGAACGGTTTTTAAATACAACGGTTTATTTTTAACAACTTTTTTTAAAAAATTAAAAAAAAAATAATTTAAGAATACAAACTTAGGCACGAAATTAACATACATTTAAAAACAAAATTAAAAAAATATATTGATTTTTCAAAAAAAAAAAAAAATTATTAAAAATACAACAAAAAAGTTTTCGAACAAAGTTAATGCATCTTTTTGAATATCAATTCTTTAAAAATATAAACAAAAGTGTGATTTTTTTTACGAAATCGAAGGAGCGGTTTTTAAATAAACGGTTTTTTTACAACTTTTTTTTAAAAAAATAAAAAAATAATATGAAATAACTTACCCGTTTTCAAAATATTGATTAAAAAAAAAAAAAAAAATTTTAGACAAAAAATTAATGCGAAATTACTTAGGCTACCTACATCTTCTTGAATATCAATTTTGATAGTAATTAGATCACTAGTTTTCGAGAAATTCGAAAAAAATCGGTCCTGTGGGGCCCACCATATTAAATTTTTTTCACCAACTTACAATGCTTACCTACACAGATTTTTTTGTCATAAAAATTCTTGGAGCCGTTTTCGAGAAAAATAAGTTTTTACATAATGGTTATATTACAGGTACCGTTAATTTTTGGGCTAAAAAATTGAAAAAAAAACTCCACTGTAGAATGTCAAAATAACCCTGTGTTCCAAGTTTGAATTGGCCAAACCGTTTAGGCTACAGTCCAAAACAGACAGACAAACAGACAGACGGTCAGAATTTTGCCAGTAACACAAATATGTTTCTCTATCATCGTAATGTCATGTTTGAGTGTTATCTCAAAATTTTTAATCTGCACGAATGTATAATATGCATTATAGTACCTATAATCGCAAGTAAAAATGTAGCCCTTCCAATATTGCGGAATTTTGTGTGTACATTTCGATCTGCCAGTATGTCTACCAAGTGCCAGATACCTATACCTACAAAAGAAACAAGCAAAAAACAACATCTTTTTCCTTGTTCTGCAACAGTACGTACACGACGACGACGATCGACCGTAAAGTAGATTGTAATTTGTAACCAAAAACTACTCGCTCTGCAACAAAAATGTTTTTCGACACACTTCTTACCTTCAATCAATACGAATCAAGAACTTCCCTCTTTCCCTTTCAATATTCTTAATGTTTATATGTACCTAAACGAAAATGCTTTGCAGGATGTATCTGAGTATCAGGTTTAATTTCACATGGCGATATTGGGTAGTTTAGAAATGACAATTTTCTTTATATGAAATGCACCATTTAGTAATAATGTCTCTATGCTTATACTCTCAACCATTCCTGTGTGTGTGTTGTTGTTAATCTGCAAGAATGAAAGGGACCTACAATTTACCGCCGAGTCCGAACGGCTACATGAGATGCACTTTTTCGAGACAAATTTTACTCTTGGAGAGTGATGTCGCGTAGGCAATGTGCTTGGAATAGAGTGAAATAGCCTACAAGTCTAAAGTGACCTTAATTTCGTTCAGCATTTTCTCAGAATGCTCAGTCAATTTATTCTGCGCTCATAAAGCGTTCTCAGAGTCAGAGCACGCTTTAATCATTCTCTGAGCGAAAAAAGAAATACAATTTTAAAGATCTGAACGCTCTGAGCGAAAAAAGAAATATAAATAAGGGTTTGCATTCTGTTCTAAAAATTATTTCGGGGAAGTGGCCGCCGTGGCTGGCTCGAATAAATTGCAGCCGAGGCCAATTTTCCCAATTTTGTGAAAATCGGGATCGGTGGCCATTTCTTTTTGGGCCCATTCACCGAACGTGTGACACGCTTGATGGGCGTTCGGCTTCAATTCTTAAACGAGTTGGATTTTGTAAGCCTGCAAACCAAGATCCTTCCGCGCGCGATGGCGGATGGACTCATTTGGGTCTTTTTCGATACTCTGCTCCACCGAAACGAACAATTATTTTGGTAATAAATTTGTACAATTTGCAAACTTTGTTCAGGAGTAAGTCTATTCATTATTAAATCGCAAACCAAACTGAGCATAAATCAAGAGACAGCTGTCAAAAAGACCAACTCCGAAAAAAGTATGCCAGATTGAAAACCACACGTCTATTAAAATAAAAAAAATATATTTTTTAGAAAATTCTTTATTTTTTTTTAATTAGTTTCAGAGTTTTCTTGGAAAAACTAAGTATGCAATAAAATTTGAAAACTAAATGTCTATCGAAAAAAAATAAATTGAAAATCGTTCGACCAGTTTTTTAAAAAGTGGGTTTTTTTTTGAAAAACTTTTCGAAAAAATATTTGAAATTTTTTTCTAGTATGTCATTATAAGGCAATCTATGACTGCCATATGACCGGTTAGGAAAAGCTTATTTTTCTTGAAAACGGCTCCTACGATTTGGATGACAATTTTTGAGGGTTTTTTTTGTTGGTATTTGCTATCATTTAATCAGTCTTTTAACGGTACCTTTCATTTAACGATTTTTTTTTTAATTTTTGGCTTTCTCGGTAACGGCTCTTTGAATTTCTGTATAAATTTTATGTTTGAGAAGATCTAGGTAGCCAAATTAATTCTGCATACCAACATTTTAAATAACTTTTTATTCTAATTAAAACTAATTTTTGATTTTTTTTTTTTGAAAAATCAATATTCTTATAACTAATCAAAAAAACTTATTTTAAATTTTATAATCACATGTATATTACACTCTAAAAAACTGCATGACAAAATTTCCAAAAAAAATTTTTTTCAAAAAACTAAAAATAAAAAAAAGGATTTTATCAAAATCCGTCCTACAATTTTTGAAATACTTTTTTCAAAAATTCGTTATTATACAAGAAGTGTGATTTTTTTTACATTTTTACTAAGAACCGTTAAGTTTAGTGGTTTACATTTTTTTTAAGTTCAGTGATATTTTTCTAAGTTAATGTTACTTATTTTTTAAATTTTATTCGACGATGTGACCGCATATATGAACAAGCACGTGCGATCCAGTCGTGCAATTTATTTTTAATAGATTATATAGCTGAATACAAAGAAACAAGTCTCTATATATATAATATAATATAATATGAAAATCAGGCTTTCGAAAAGACCGTTCAACAGTGGATCAAATTTATATACTTACTAATATTACTGATTAGCATAATGTATATGTAAATATAAAATGAAAATTATTCCCATTTTTCATAGATATAAGAGAGCCGGGGTTGAGCATTAGCGTTCTTCTGCTGATAGTATGACAGAAGAACGCTAATGCTCAACCCCGGATCTAAGATTTTTCCAGTTAAATTAGTCGAATTTGGCGCTTCCAAAAATTTTATAAGATTTTTTACAATGAATTAATGTGTTTGTAAAAGAATGGCTTGAGTTCGAAAGGTGATGTTTTTTCCAAGGAAACAAATTTAATTGAATCGTTTAAGAATTTTTAAGTTTTAGTTTAAAGTCTAATTGCTTGATGATATTGGCAATAGCTCACATACGATTCATGTTAAAAAATATATGTTACATAGCTCAGTAGCTCACTTTATGAGCCTTTTCTCATTAAATGCTTTGTATGCCCCTCATCATGGTTAATTTGGTGTACAATTTGATTTTAGATTCCCCAAATCCCCAGACTTCATTAGCAGTGATGGGGTCATGGGCTCATGGCTCATAGAAGATCGAACATATTTTTTATAAGTTTTAGTTTGCTGAATTCTTGCATGTGTAAACAGGCCATTTTATTAATTTTTGAAAAAGAATTCTTCTGATGTCAAAAACCGAGGCAGCTGCACCCATTTGCTCCCTCCCCATGATCCTAGTCTGCTCATGTTTAAGTTATATAACAAAGAAATATCAATGAAATTTGGGAAAATAATCAAAGTTGTTATGCACAACCTTCTTGTACACAACCTTATTTATTTTAAACGGAGACTAGCTATAGCAATACTTCTAAATAGAAATTGGCCTAAGATAATGAAGTAGAAATTGGTCTAAGACAAGGTTGTAACCATTATCGTTTGATCCTTTAAAAGCGATGACATCAAGGAATTATTCTGAATGGGAGGTGTTAGAGTAAGGGACACGGTGAGGGAAAGACATCTTTTGCTAGAGGATGGTTTAATCGCAATTGTAGAAACACCAATGGACCAAATGGCTCCTAGTATGTTTGTAGATTCGGCTTTGAAACACTGAGTTTTTAAAGCAACCTCACAACCAGTCATATATATATATATATATATATAACCTCAGCGCACATATAGGGTCACAAGGAGTTTGATGAAGTGGAACTTTTGCGATATTTTTGAAAAGAACTTTCAAGCCATTAAGCACAATACCAAATCGCATAATATTGTCTTTGATTATCGCGACGTTTCAGATGGATTATTTCCTAAAATGCTTAGGCTTGATGACAATAGATTACCAATGAAAATGAATTAGATGGTAATGAGGAAGCAACATTCATGGAAGGAAGAGTAGAATCGTTTTGCGGCTTATTACAGATTCTAGCTTTATCTTTAACTTAAGCTCATGAAAATTCAAATTGTATAAATATGTAATTTTGATGCAAGAAAGAGAGCGGATTTAATTAAAATTAAGGAAATCGAGTCTGTCTACCTACAGTTTAACTACAATTTGTGCAAAAATAATTATTTCAACCAAGGTTATCAATCGCTTTGATTAGGATCAGAGCAGAAATACTTCCGCTCCATTCTAAGCATAAGTGATATCTCACATGTTTGTTGACAATTTCATTAATTGGAATTATTATATTTATAATTATTATTTAAAAAAAGAATAATTAAACAACGACAAGTAATTTATTCTATACAATTGTGTTCTTCGATTGAATAATATCAAAATATTCCTCTTCCAAATGGCCAGGTGACCTTTTTTTATGGAAAACAGCAGGAACACAAATGGTAAAAATCATTTCACAAATAATGAAGTGCACAGTTTATTTTATAATTAATTATAAATGTGTCGAAATTTTATAAATACATTAGCTGTGCTATTTGTCAAAATTAATTGTTAATGAATAATTTTACTAAGACAAGACAAACAAAATTAAATAAATATGTGTCTGTAAGGCATATTGTCTTTAAGAAGGCAACTGTATGTTGCACGAAATTAGTTAGAAGAATTAAAAAGAAGGGAATTTGTCGGCACAGTAGATCGAGACTTAGGTGAGCAAATAGCTTGAACTAAGAATTAGAAATAATGCTATGCAATCCTGAGGATTGAACCCACAATCATCATCATCATCATCGGCCCAACAATCGGTATCCGGTCCGGGCCTCGTTCAACAAGTTCTTCAATACATCCCGATTGCTGGCCGATGCCTTCTAGGGGGTGCGCAACCCAAGGCTTCGGGCGTCCTGGCCTACGCTAAGCAAATTCTGCAACGTTGTCTTCTACCATACAAAGCACTGCAAGATACTATATACTCTTTTTTCTACAAAACATGATTCCCTGGTCATCTCATTTCGTGTAGTTTTGTTATTTCAGCTTTGTATGTGGCCAGGAAATCAGCTAGCTGATGTGCAGCTCGAGCAACCGGGATAGAGTAATTTTATGTTCCATGAGAAAATTCGTAAATCGTTTAGCCGTCGTCGTTGCTCGTTTCGTGGTGTGTAATCAGATTATTTCCGAGACTTGTTGCCGAGTTCTGAGTAAGTTTGTTTTATAAGACAAGTTACCAGATTCTGGCCAACCTTGGGACTGGCCTAATCCATTTTTTAGGCAATCAACAACTACCGGGTTAGGCCCGCTAGAAGGTTTGTCATATTTTTGCAAGAGGCAGTACCCCGGAAAAAAGGTGCATCTGACGGGAAATCGAAACCCTTCCCTTTGGCATAGCAGTCCGATGTCCAACTGACTAAACCCCAAACCATGGGTCACTACTGCAACACTGTACTAACAGGTGTTGTTTGCGTCTATCTATGTGCATGGATATTTTATACAAAGTTAGAAAAGTGATTTCCGAAATCTGTTTTTGCGTTCTAAGAAATGCTTGTTCCAAACTTTTCTTTCTACAAAAATGTATCGTATTTTGGTATTACTAAGAACTCTTATGTAAAATTCTTATAGGTATTATACTTCCCCTAATCAAATAACGTAGAATTTTGAAAATATATCTATCAAACATAAAGTCTGTTCAGGAGTGAGAAATTACCGCAAAACTCTGTTACATGTTTAGGTACTTAGCCATGATTCAGTGTTTAGTCAATGAAGATAGTTGAACATCCTTCCAAACACAAGAATTTAAAAGCCAGTTATACTTTTATTTTTGACATTCAAGTTATTAAATCATGTCATAAAATGATATTCTATTTATTTTCATGATTTGCTCAAATGTTCAACACAATAAATCTACAATATAACAATTAAATTCAGTATTTTTTTTTTACATCCTCATACATTTTACATTCAGATTCTATTTTCCCAAACAAAAAACTCATCGCAGATTGAAATCTAATTTACAAATAATTTACCACGCTGCATGAATTTCGCTCTTTTATGAAATAAAAATGAGAAGAATTGGGTAAGTGTTAAAAACTCTATGGATGCACCAACAAAAAAATTATTTACAAATAATCGTAACACTTAAATCCAATGTGATGAGCTATGCGCTCCATTTTCCATATAACTTTCATTCATCCCCAAACACTAAAATCGTACCCTATCAGCTACACCACATATGTATATATGTACATACATATTTGGGGAGCCTCATGTGCTAAGGGTAGTTATAGCTCCGCACATATACAATTTCTTTTTCTTTATACAAAACCTAAAAACACAGATAGATACTACGAGTACTCGTATTCTCAAATAATAATCCAGTAAATTTATGTTATCCCTTTGGATATAAGTTTTTATTATTTTCCGTTTGATACTACCCCTATACGAATTACGAAAATTTTGTATTTCTTATTTTTCGAACGAATTTTCAAATTTAAATAAAGTTTCACTCCAACACTTTTAGTACTTTTAAGCGGACAAAAAAAAATACATTACCAATCGAAAGCAACACCCCTTTAACAGCAGGGTGGGCTTGTGTCGGCTAAAAAGTCTAACTTACCCTATCCATTTCGAATTCGCTGAAGCCCACCGACAAGTAGGTTACCAAAATGCACAAGCTCTGTGTGGGAACACCTTTGCCGCACAGCAAATGTCCACCAAGTTGATTTAGAGCGGTCGATGGGAAGAGCTCATGTAATCCCAGGTGATTTAGGAGTGCCTTTACCGCACGTAAGTTAGCATATGAGAATAGACAAAATAGAAGAAATGACATGGCATTAATATTCAGGTTGTGATGATGACCATCGGAAGTATGTACGTATGTATGTTAGGTAAAACGTTAACGTTTGTCCACTTAATACTGTTTTAGAGAAAGAAAGGACAAAGAACTAAATACCTCAATTTTTTCGCTCTCGGCGGCCATTATTCGCAAGGGTGGGCTCATGAGATTGGACAAAAAAGCTACAGGAGCCAGAAGAGATGCTGATATAATGCGGTTATTATATTCAGGGCGTTCCGATAACATCACTAGAAATATGGTAGATCCCTGGGAATGAGCAACGTAGTGCATCTTTTCGTGTCCTGTTTTATCAGTCACATGATCGATGATCGCCGGTAGATCGTAGTAGCCAATTTCATGCCATGTAAAGTTCCAAAAGCTTGGCATTGAAGAATCGAACTCAGTATGTCGCTTAGAGTACGTAGTACCACGAGCATTGGGTAGCCAAACGTCGTAGCCTCGTTCGTGTAGCATGCACCCAAGACTTCGATCGCGACCGGAGAGCACAAAGTCTGCAGCTGATCCGATCAAGCCGTGCATTAAAATAAATGGTTTCAGATTACTGGTTGAATTTTTGGGGGGAATTCGATGCAATGTTAGTTTATATCCATCGGAAGTCATAACTTCGTGGTTCTCACATGGTAAATGATTTGACTCAACTATTTGACAAACAAGATCTTTGGCACTCAAGGAACTGAACACACTTAGGAAGTAGGCCAGTGTTATTGCTATAATATTCATTTTTATGCTAAACAATTTTGAGAATTGGTAAGATGAAGTTACACAATGCGCTCAGCATGCGCGTACACAAAACACAAGCACAATCGCGTCTCGCGTATTTTAAACGAGCAAAAGTATCTCCGAGATACACTTTAAGCTGAATTCAGAGTGACTAGAAATTGGTTTTGTTCGTCCGTTCGGGGTGACCGTCAACAATCATCTGAGGTAGCAGATGTAAATTTGTTGCTATTACCACTTCGTATTCGTATTGTCTGTCTGGCTCTGGGTTTTCTTCGATCTTCTTTGTGGTCATCTTACCTGTGTGATATCGATTAAGGTGGTGTCTCGCCATAATTATGAGTGCAAAGGTGTTGAATGGTCTTTTTTCCTACCTGTACTGGCGTACCTGATGCGATTGAGGCGGGCGGTAATTTATGTGTTGGATTTCTTCATTGATCTATGCAGTGCGATGTGAAGCAAGTAATTTCGTCAATATTCTGGTGATTTTCAATTTCAAATTTGGAAGATACTTTAACACGTCTTAAGATTCTGACCAAAATGAGAACAGTAATGAATAAGGGAAATCAATGAGGGGCGTTGAGACGAGAAACCTTTTAAAAAAAACAATCATCTGGTTGATCGCGAATCTGCGAATCTGCAGGGCGCTCGACAGTAGTGTTAATTATATTTTGTGGTCTCGTTACGAATCGTTTGGCAGATCAGTATTTTTGAGCATTGTCTCCTGACTATGACTTATGACAATGTCTGTCTGTTTGGGTTATGTTGTGGTTCTTCCGCATATTACGACATTTTTGTTTTCATTTTCATTACTTGAATCTAAAATTATATCCGACAGGGTGGAAATATATAAGTTTTCTTCGATATTCATTCAATTTCCGATGCAAATATTTATGATTTTGTTGCAATTTATGAGAAATTTGAATTAAGATTTTTATGCGGCAGTGAAGTGGAAATAAAATAAATTGCGAGAAGGAATTTGTTTGATTTTTGAGGGTAGCTGAATCGCTAATGTTAATGTACGCGATATACATCTATGTAAATATATACACAGATGTAGATATGTTTAAATGTATATAATAATACAGAAAGTCATTTCGATAAATCAGTACACGGTGAATAAATTTCTTCGTGAAGCAGAGCGAATAGTTGGTTACTTCCATTTTTAATTTTTTATTAAAACGCATGTAAGATGCTTTGTGTCATGAACAAAACTACTACTTAGTTCTTTTAAAGTACTTTGCTTGCTAACCGTGAGTTCGATTCTCAGGCTACGTAGACATTTTTTAAAACTCCAGAATCGTAGTTCAAGCTATATGCCGCCATGGGTTTTAAGTGAGAAAATAGTCATATAAGTCTTCGATTTTTCTTGTCTTTCCAATTTTTCTTAAATTATTGATCGCACTGTGTCAATTTATATACATAAAGTCTAATAACCCATTGCGTCCGCGCCTATTATAAAAACAAAATTAATAAATGAAAATGAATAATTCATATCACTTTGCTACTGCTATCAAATTGGAAGAAAATTCTATTCATTTATTTTAACATCACTTTAATTCACATTTTCATTTCATTTCATTTAATTTATTTCAATTTAATTTAATTTAATTTAATTTAATTTAATTTATTTTAATTTAATTTAATTTAATATCATTTCATTTCATTTCATTTACTTTCATTTTATTTTATTTTATTTTATTTTATTTTATTTTATTTTATTTTATTTTATTTTATTTTATTTTATTTTATTTTATTTTATTTTATTTTATTTTATTTTATTTTATTTTATTTTATTTTATTTTATTTTATTTTATTTTATTTTATTTTATTTTATTTTATTTTATTTTATTTTATTTTATTTTATTTTATTTTATTTTATTTTATTTTATTTTATTTTATTTTATTTTATTTTATTTTATTTTATTTTATTTTATTTTATTTTATTTTATTTTATTTTATTTTATTTTATTTTATTTTATTTTATTTTATTTTATTTTATTTTATTTTATTTTATTTTATTTTATTTTATTTTATTTTATTTTATTTTATTTTATTTTATTTTATTTTATTTTATTTTATTTTATTTTATTTTATTTTATTTTATTTTATTTCATTTCATTTCATTTCATTTCATTTCATTTCATTTCATTTCATTTCATTTCATTTCATTTCATTTCATTTCATTTCATTTCATTTCATTTCATTTCATTTCATTTCATTTCATTTCATTTCATTTCATTTCATTTCATTTCATTTCATTTCATTTCATTTCATTTCATTTCATTTCATTTCATTTCATTTCATTTCATTTCATTTCATTTCATTTCATTTCATTTCATTTCATTTCATTTCATTTCATTTCATTTCATGATTAATTTTCGAAATTAATTTCAATTTTTAGGGCAATCCAAAAATGAATTAATTGCAAAAACAAAACTTTAACAAATATTGTATAAGTCACCGATTTGGAAAAAGCACTTTGAATTGTTGAGTAAAAAACAAACTTTAAATGTACAACGACATATGTATGGTATGTATATGTAAATAAAAAAAAGAAGAATAATTCAATATCCTTGAACACAGAAAGCTGGCTCCTTTCAGATGATTTAAGGAAGCTACACTGGTTTTAAACAAAAACGAACTTCATCCATCAGCAAACATATAAACGGTCAAACAAATGTATTATGTTAAGGTATACCTACAAACGGCATCTTAAGAAACCACGAAGAGAGATGTAAACAAGTTCGTATCGGCATTAATATGTATATGTTTATGTTTCGATTACCTAATATTTACCAGGGGAATCTGGCACGCACCCAGTCTCAGATGCACAAATAAATACCCGTATGTGGTCTGTCGTCGGTCATCTTTATGGTGTTCCCCAATTTTGTTAATCGCATGTGTCTGTGAAGTCGCTTAATCAACAATCAGCAAAAGTAGGTATTATGCGACAAAACCTTGAAACGGCAAAGATATAATTTTCTCAGTCAACTTGGAACTGGAATTGGAAATTGGAATCTCCTGTGGGCGCTGCTGCCGCTCTGCATATGAACGCGGTATCTGTGGAACAACAAAAACATAAAGACGATGTGGATTCGCCGTATGATGCTGAGATGATTTGCATGGTAGCAATGTTTTGATGGTTCTGGTGAAGATTATGAAGATGATGGTGTGCCCGTTGATGAAACTTAGACTGCCAATTGCTTTGACACGCAATCGGGTCGATAATAAATTCCAGTTACAAATGTTAAATGACTTTTGACAAATTCCGACAGACGTAACAAGGAAGAGTGATGATTATATTTCTCTATCTTGGGTGTAACGTTTCTTGAACTAGAATGCTTACTGCCGAATTATTCTTTGCCGATTCAATTGGCCGACCAGAATAATGTGTAACCGTTTCCAATGATTGATGAGCTAAAAATAGGTTTCCCTGTGCTCTACATCGAAATTTAACACATATAACAGATTTGGTCTATTTAGGTAATGGAATTGACCTAAATACACTTTAACTGCTCATAAACATTTTTGTTGGGGTTTGAATAGAATCAGTTCAGCTGAAATGACCTTTATCCTTAATGGCCTTGGAAAACATGAAATGATGTTAGGATTGCACTTGTCAAAAAATGACTATAATTATGTTTATTTTAGTTTGTATGCCAAGAAAGAACGAAGCATTTAAAAAATAATTTTTAGAACCAAACATGTGGCTTTACACTTGGTTCTGCCAATAGGTCTGCTACCCTTCTTTGGTCATGAAAGTTGTTTATGTGTGGGAACTTGTGGGAAATTGCTTCTATGAATGCATTTATATTAGACCTTAGGTATAATTACTTTACTCTTACCTAATTCAACTTAAGCTGACATCATTTATTTCAATGTATTAAGTTTTGATCTCCTTACCTTAGGTGGCGCTGCCGTCCGGGTTGGACTTGGGCCTTAAACAACTAGCTTCTCCGACCAACTTAGTCCATAGCTAGATGCCTCCAGTTTTGCACGTGAAATCGGTCGGGTTTCTCTTCCACTTATGTGCCAAACCCTCAGCTTTTCATATTCCTTCGATGATTCACGTCCTTCGCCTTCGAAAGTACAATTGCAACGGTACCGTATGTCAAGCTCATTAAACTCCGATTTATACAGCATTGTCAAATGGGATAATAGGAATCGTGTGGAGTTTAATGCTTCGAAAACTCAATGCTGTCTTCTGTCGTTAAAGCTAAACATACTCCCCATGCCATTGTCCATGAATGCCACTTACATCGAAGAAACCGAAAAGCTCTCAGTAGTCGGTATGTGTGTCAACGACGACCTCCGTTTGAACGACCATATATTTGAGATCGCTAAGAATGCTGCTAGGTGCTTAGGTTTTCTGTATCGGTGTTAGAAGTATTTTTCCCCAACTGATCTGGCTACAATCTATAAAGCGTTTAAACGCCCTAAACTCGAGTATAACTCCGACCTCTGGGCAGGTGCTTCGCAAACATCGCTTCACCTGCCTGATAAAATACAAAATCGAGCGTTAAAATTGATAGGAAATAGAACTGCCGCTGAAACAATTGCCCTCTCGAACACCGACGCAATGTTTCATGGCTTTCCTTATTTTATCGTTTCTTTTACAAAAAATGTTCACTTGAAGTAGCCAGTTGCATTCCTCCCCTTAATACCCGTCACGCAAGGAATGCTCATCAGTTCACCCTTGAGCCCAATTTCGGACGTACCGTTAAACATAGGGGTTCTTTTTTTAGCCGAACAACACGAATTCGGAATGGTTTACCCGGCGAGATTTTTCCTTCTCATTTCGATGCATTCCAAGACCCCATTTGACAATGCTATATAAATCGGAGTTTAAGCTTGACATACAGTACCGTTGCAATGGTACGCCCGAAGGCAAAGGACGTGAATTATCGAACGAATATGAAAAGCTGAGGTTAAAGTCGTCAGCAAAACAGTTAAGTGGATTAGAAGTAACAGACAGAAGATCATTTATAAAAATGAGGAAAAGAGTTGGAGACAGAACAGAGCCCTGGGGCACACCAGCATTTATTTTGTGGGAATCAGACTTGAATCCGTCTAATACAACTTGTATTGAACGGTCCAGAAGATAGCTTCAAATCCAACGAACAAGAGTACCATCGATCCCAAAAGCACGCATTTTCGATAAGAGAGCTTCATGCCAAACTCTATCACATGCCTTGAAGATATCAAGAGTAATAATCGTACTTTCATCAAAGCGATTTAAATATTTGTTCCACTGTTCGGTGAGATATGCGATCAGATCACCAGTGGAACGGTTGCTGCGGAAGCCATAATACTGACGGTCATGGAGAAGCTGACGGTTAATCAGCGTTTTTATGACCTTAGAAAGAAAGGATGTTAGTGCTATGGGTCGATAGGAGGAGGGGGAGGTTGGTTCACCTTTCATAGTGACAGGCTAAGTACAGGAGGGGCAATGTGAATATGAGGCAGCGTAGAGCTGGCAGTGAAATGGACGGCGAGCAAGTTTGCCTTCTCTGAAGAGTAAACAATTGGTTTGTTATTGGCGATGAGAGTTGGAACCGAAGATGTTGAGGAGTTTTTTTAATATTTTTTACAAAAGACCAACATTTTTACTGCCTTTGGGACACTGCAGAATTTTTTGTCGTAATTTTTGGTAATGCAAAAATTTGGTTCTTTCAATAACGGAGTTGCCAGTGACCAGTAAAAGTTTCGGAAAAAAATATTCGGGCCGTCCCATTTGGCTTTCTCGTATTGCCAAACGGTCCTGGTGGGAAGTTTTTCTTTACCTGGATGGGTGTAGGATAAGAAATTAGCTGAAATGACACATTGGTCTGAAGTATGAGTATGGGCGGCTTGCCCATCAACATTCGGTGTTGTGTGACCAGAATAGCGTAGCCAATTGGAATTGTGTACATTGAAATCGCCCGCAATAAAGATTTCAGTGCGAGGACAAAGGGAAACCATTTTCAAGATGGAATCAGACAGCGCATCAAACTCGTTACAAGTCGAATTACTGTCAAGATTAGGACTCCTGTAAATAAAGCAATAATGAATGGCATGCTTGCGGACAGTGAATTTGAGCCACAAGAAGTTAAAGTCCGTGTTGGAACATTGCCCATATTGGGAAAGGCTCTGGTAAGCAATATCATTCTAACTCTAAGTCTTGTGATATACACGAGACCACGATGGGAAAAGAGTAATGGCACCAAGCTATACCCATTTAGAGCAAATTTTGATAAATCAGTATTTACTCCAATCTGAGTTTCACTTAATGCCAAAAAAGCTGGCCTGTATTGAGCAGTGTAGACGTACACGTGAAAGAAATTCTTTCTTAAACCGCCAATATTAGAATAAAAAGAAAAAATACCTAAATTTACAACACAACTCTGACAATGTCGATATTGACCTTCTTCTGTTCGTTTTTCCTTCACCTCTTGAAATTTTAAAGAGGATTGATACGCTTCCTATTTCATAAACATATTGACAGTTGGCAATTCTACAAATTGCTCGCTTTTTTCTGATAAGTTTCCATTTCATAACATATTGACAAGCAATAAAATACAACAGCTTATTTGCCGTGAAAATGTTGCCATTGTCAAATTATTGTAAATTTTGTGACTTATTTGTTATTGTACGTAATGTTTTGAAAAATTTCAGTGCTCTTAATCCACTTTCCTATCATCTTCTTTGTATATACACTGCAGAAAAAATGTATATACAATGCCATCTTGCAAAATAACTATTTCTGAAAACGGATCTAGACCAGCCGCACAAATATAAAAGACCTTTAATTTAAGACCACAGACATGGCATTAATTGGATGATCATCAATTCTATAAACAAAAAAAGAAAAAGCAAAACTGCTGAAACATTTTGGTATGGAAATTATATTTGAATCAGGTCTCCCCCAACTAATAATTTAACTTGTATAAGATTCTAAAAAAAGCTATTTTTAGACTACTGTAGTAAAATTAAAAGGTATTATACAAGCTATTTTGGCGCACTGCTATAAGACTTTTGCTAATATTTATACATATATAAATATTTTTTTCACTTAGTTCATTAAAATCATTGCTTATTCTCTGTTAAAACGGCTAACTGCGCCTTACGTGAAGCGTCCGGATAGTATTTCCCCTATTGTTCTGAAGAGGTGTTCTTCTGTCCTATTATAAAGGTCTCTACCCGAGAGAATGGAACACAGCAGTTGTCCTGTCCGTACCTAAAAAGGCGTATCTTCACACCCCTTAAACTACCGACCAATTGCACTTGCATGCATTCTTTCCAAGGTCATGGAAACGCTGATAAACTATCCGATTAAAAGATACCTTGAGACACGGAAACTTCTTAATGATCGGCAATACGGTTTTCGTAGCAATAGGTCCACTGCTGATATGATGGTATATCTCAACGAACAGTGGAATCAATCTTTACACCGTTTTGAAGAAAGTAAGAATTTTTCCTCTTGATATTTCAAAAGCATTTGAAAGAGTTTGGTTTCAAGCTCTTTTATCGAAAATGCGTGCGCTTAAATTAACGAACCTCTTATTCGATGGATTAGAAATTACCTTTCGGACCGTTCGATTTGCATTGTTTTGGGCGGTTTCCAGTCTAATAGTCACAATATAAATGCTGGTGTGCCCCAAGGCTCTGTTTGGTCTCCGACACTCTTCCTCATTTTCATCAATGATCTCTAGTCTAAGACTTCTAATCCATTAAATTGATTTGCTTATGACAGTACCCTCAGCTTTTCATATTCGTTTCCAGATTCACTTCCCTGTTTTTTGTAGAGCCGGATCAAGGCATGAAGGTTCACGGGAAGGAATTTCTAGTAGCTATGCACACTAAGCTGCACGACATCGACCAGTTATACGAAGAAAAAGAAGAGGACATGGACATCTTCGATGAAGAAATTAATAGTGATGAAGAAGACAATGCCAATGAAGAAGAGCCAACTTTACAAGAAGTCATAAACGAAGAAAATGTCGAAAACATGGTCGACCTTAACTCCGACCATGAACAAAATTATGTTTTAACGTAAGAAGAGGAAACCTTCACCACCAACATCACCAAAAAAGAAAACTTCATCCAAGAAGATAGCCATGAAGGACGGAAATAATTCCCCTAAAGACAAGGACAATGCCACCAATAATAAAGAAGAAGATAAAATCCCTCAACCTGCCAGCTACAACGCCTCAACCGCTGTAGAACCACGCCCCACCTTAATGCCGCCAGTTGTATGTTTTGGACTCAACGTAGCCAAAAATAATAAGATCCTAAAAGAACAAGGATTGGCTTTTAAATTTCATAACATCAATATGAACAAATCTGTCATCACAACAAAGACGAAGGATGACCATCAAAAAATTCGTAAAATGCTGAAAGAGGGAAGCACATACCTTCACGGCCAAACTGGGAGAAATTCAAAAGTTCCAGCATCTCTCAGTGCAGGAGTTGCCAAATGTTATGTCATGTAGCTAGCAACTGTGGAATGAAGTACAGGTCGTCAAGTGCAAAGATGAGCATTTGCCAGGCCACCGGAACATATACAGGCCATATAGTCCAGTAAATAGAGCAATTTTACTATTGATCAAATGGAAAAAAATAGAATATACCGTTTTCGGTATAAGTAGTGAACTTATATCCCAGATAGTGGCCACCTACCCTTCGCAGAAGGATTTAGGGATGGATTCGCACTGGCACGCCCACTTTTTCTCCATTTGCGTTTCTTGGAAACGCCTTTAACGATTTGGATGAATTTTTCTTTATTCGTTCTTATAAGCAAGGAAAATATAAAAAAAAATATATTTTGTAAAATCCGCCCACTGACACGCCCACTTTTCTTAAATCTCTGTTTCTCAGAAATATCTTCAACGATTTGAATGAAATTCTCAGGGTTTTTTCTTTTAAACAAAAAAATGTTTTAAAAATGCTTCTTATAAAATCCACCTACTTTAACGTCCAATCCTGGAGGGACTTATCCTAAGAAAACTTCATTTCTTCAGGGAAAGGGAAATCATACCTGAATGTCAATATGGTTTTTGAGCACGACAATGCACCATCCATCCGCTTCTTGGACTGCACTACGACGTGACACCCGGAACAAAAAAGAGACGATAGTAGCCTGTTTACTGGACATCGAAAAGGCCTTCGACACAGTTTGGTTAAAAGGACTAATATTCAAACTGTCAAGTCTAGGACTACCTGAACACTTGATAAGATTAATTAAAAATTTTCTAACCCATAGAACCTTTTATGTTCAGGTAAACAAAAAATATTCACGAAGAAAGACGATCAGCGCTGGACTTCCACAAGGTTCCAAGTTGGGCCCCATACTTTTCAACCTTTATACAGCTGACCAGCCCACTAACATCCCAGGGAAGAAAACGAAGCTATATGCCGATGACTCCTTAACATATGCAACATCCATTTCACCAGAAATCGCAGCCAGGAGAGTTGAAGATCACATAAGAAACTTGTGGGACTACTACCTTAAATGGGGACTAAAGATAAATGCGATAAGAGCGAGCTTATCTGCTTCAGAACCCCAACAACAGCAACAAGAGGTCGGAGACGTTTCGCATCACTCTGTGATAATATAAGTATCAAAGTACCAGACAACATAGTGATAAGGACAAAGACAATTTCACTAACCGCTTCAAATTCAACAAGCAAGCTTCATTTATGCTTAAGAGATCCATCTTCTCCCTACATCTGGTCCACCCGCTTCTTAGGAGAAGAAACGGACTAAGCACTAATATTAAGCTCCTCATCTTTAAACAGCTGATCCGTCCAGTTCTGACGTACGCTTGTCCTATTTGGTTCACCATATCACCAACATATATGAAGAAGATCGAAGTTTTTGAAACAAGAAGCTATATGAAGACACCAAACTGATCTCAATAAATCACTTCATGACCACCCCAAATTGGAAATCCAGCAACTACTCCAGCAACAACTAGAGCCCAGCCATTGCTACCTCAACATTCGCGCCATCACAGACGACCGATTCGATATAAAGAACAATGACGGAGCCCCGTTCTACGAGAGAACCAGCAACGGACACAACAGAGGATAAACAACACCGCATCCTATCCCCAATTTTTTTAAAACCAAAGACAGTTAATTATAATTAAGAATTTCAATTATAAGATTATGCAAACAAAAATATGATATAAGTAAAAATAAAGCATTTTATAGAAACAGCTGAAGTACGTCGGGCCCCTGTTGTTGAGCCGACATGATTTATTTTAGTTATAAGTTAGTTTAAAACCATTTGTAAAAAATTCTAACGAATGTAGTAAAAATAATCTAATCTAATTATTTAATCCCTGTTTTTCGGACGTGGAGGTGCAACGACAGCGTATGATTAGCTCATTAAATTCCAATTTTGCCAATTTTGTGGAATTTAATGCTTAAAAAACTCAATGCTGCCTTCTGTCGTTAAAGTATAACCTACTCCCTTGCCACTATCCATAAGGGGCACTTGCATCGAGATAACCAAACAGCTTTTGCGTTCAAGGTATGTGTATCACAAATCGCATTCTGTGGAATGAACACTTATTATTATAACGTCATCAAAAATGCTGCGAAATGTTCAGAGGTTCCCTAAGACGACACAAGAAATATTTCTCCTCTTTAAACATATAAGAAGGCGTACATTCACAGGTGCCCCTGTTATTCATTTTCGTTTCTTGGATAGAATGCAGAAGAGTGCATTAGAAATGATAGGTGATATAAGAACATAACAGAAAAATTCGATTCCCTAGAACATCACCGTTAATTTTTGAGCTAAACAAAAAATTAAAAAACTCCTCTAGAATGTCAAAATAACCTTAAGTTCTAAATTTGAAAACGATTGGCCCAACCGTTTAGGCTGCAGTCCATAATACATCCGTACAGACAGACAGACAGACACACAGGCAGACAGACAGACAGACAGAGGGACAGAATTTTGCCAGTAACTCTATCATCGTAATGTCATGTTTGATTGTTATCTCAATTTTTTTTTCTGCACGAATGCATAACTTGTATTATAGTACCTATAATCGCAAGTAAAAAGAGAATGACAACAAGGCAGAAAGCAAATCCATAAATGCATATGCAATGTGGTTTATTTTAGGTCTGTATTTTGTGTTGTTATTTCTCTATCATTCGCGTTTCTGCAATTGTATACATTGTATATACATTGCCTAGCAGTTTATATACAATGATTGTATATATATATATATTATAATATAAATAAAATTTGATATAATATCAAACCAAAAATATTATATCTAAAAATCAAATGACTGAAAATGTAACTGAAATTAATTCATGGACCAAGGAAGAAACAACTGTTCTAATCAATAAATATAAATAGAAAACATGAAATATTGTAAAAGGCGCACCACCTTAGTTTTCAAAAAAAAGAAGCTATCATGGCCATTATTGCTTCTAAGAATGCAAACCGGAGGTGACCGAAAAAATGGTGCTTGTTAAATTAAAAACGTTAGTATAACTTTCCAACGAGAAGAAAATAAATATTTTGAGCAAGAAGATTAGAGCTGGGACATCATGGGTCGCAATTCGCAAAACCACCTCTTTGGTGTTTTGTGCCTGTCCACACATAATTTATCAATCGATTGACAATACGCTCACACTGTGTCGATGTTCCAGAATATTCATCGTTGACATGAAACAAAAACGAGCCTGTCCACGCTGATTTTTCAATCGTCTCACCGATGAGTTTGTAGCCAAGAAGGGTGGTGCAGGGAGCAGATACTCATGCAGTGAACTGCATTTTCACCATATAGTACAGTTCCATTACTGTTCCGTTTTTTTAAGTGTGCAAGTGTGAAAAAGGCGAGCCTAAATGGTTGGGCCGATTTGATTCAACTTGGTATATATTTAGTATTTTTAGAGTACTCTACCCGACTGTTTTTCGAATTGGCATTCTAGCTCCAAAACTAACGGTACCTGCCATATAACTTTTAATGAAAAACTTACGATTTTGATAAAAATTTCCTAATGGTGTTTTCTATGCAAAATCTATCTTTTAGTTTTATGGATTTCTCAGAAAAAGTTTTATAACGGTACCTACCTCCCATATGACGGGTTTTTTTTAAATCGGACTTTCTCGTTAACTTATTGACGGATTTTGATGAAATTTTCAAAATATGTAGTGTTTTATGATTTAAATAATATTGCTTTTTAAAATTTTCAAAAACTTTTTATTTTATTTTTAATAATTTTTTAAAAAAACTTATTTTGTTTTTTGAATATTTTGAAAACTAATCTATAGATTTTTTTTTTTATTTTTCTCCTAGTATAAAATATAGATTTCTTTAAATAGACATACACAAAAAAAAATTTAAATACATATATATGTTTTCGAAAAGTTTTTCAAAAAAAACTAGTCGAACGATTTTGAAATGAAAAATTAATAAAATAGAAAACAGCAAAAGAAATAAGATGGCTTACAAGATTTTTCCAAAAAAACGTTATGAATAGTGTTTTTTGATTTCATAAAATTTTTATTTGTTTAATATTTTCCCCCAAATTTTGTTTTATATTGTTTGGTTGAGCCCTAGCCACTAGTCTAATGAAAGCAAACTTCGTTATTTTTATTATTATTTATTTATCGTTATTTATTTTAAAGCTTTTCATGATTATAACAGCATACAGCATACAGAATAAATAATAAGGACGCCTATGATAAACACATAAGCACGCAAAAACAACTAACAAATAAAAAAAAAATACTCGATTACCTACTGAATGCAAAAATTTCAATCAAGAAAACAAAATTGTACACCTGCATACAAAGAACCACTGTGTAAAGTTTTAATATTGTCTATACCCACTCGCTTCACACTAGTTAGAATAGATATCTTATTTTAGTACCTACCTTCCTTCTAACCTTATTATAGGTAGGTACATAATATCCTAAATACATTCTATGTATACCCCCAACATGAGTTGATCGATCCACCAAACATAATTAAGCTACCTATTTTAATTAATTTTATTTCAAAAAATAAATTATTGTTAAATGGC
The DNA here is from genome assembly GCA_963971375.1 of Platycheirus rosarum. Classification (NCBI taxonomy): domain Eukaryota; kingdom Metazoa; phylum Arthropoda; class Insecta; order Diptera; family Syrphidae; genus Platycheirus; species Platycheirus rosarum. The sequence continues at coordinate 112,139,518 of OZ020508.1, forward strand.
GTTTAAATTATTTCACTCAATATAATTTAACGTATTTTATTCAAACAATCAAAAGTCACAAAAATCGATTAAAGTTTTTGATGTTAACTTTTATTTTCTTAAATTTTATTCTACAATGTGATGAGCAAGTACATGCGATCCAGTCGTGCAATTTATTTAAATACATTTTTTCCTACCGATTTTTACTTGCGATTATAAGTACTATAATGCAAATTATGCATCCGTGCAGATTAAAAATGTTGAGATAACAACCAAACATGATATTACGATGATAGAGAAACATATTTGAGTTACTGGCAAAATTCTGTCCTTATGTGTGTCTGTCCGTCTGTGTGTGTGTCTGTCTGTCTGTCTGTACGGATGTATTTTCGACAGCCTAAATGGTTGGGCCGATCGTCTTCAAATTTTGAACTTAAGGTTGTTTTGACATTCTACAGAGGAGTTTTTTCCATTTTTTTTAGCTCAAAAATTAACGGTACCTGTCATATAACCGTTATGTAAAAGCTTATTTTTCTCGAAAACGACTCCAAGAATTTTCATAAAAAAAATCAATGTACTACTGTAGGTGTGCATTATATTTTCGTGAAAAAAAATTAATATGGTACCTCCCATATGACCGGTTTTTTTCTTCGACTTTCTCGAAAACTGGTGATCCGATTACTATTAAAATTGATATTCAAGAAGATGTAGGTAGCCTAAGTAATTTTGCATACCTTTTTTTTTTCAAAACCTTTTTTTGTATTTTTAATAATTAAAAATTTTTTTTTTTTTTTTTGAAAAATCAGTATTTTGAAAACGGGTAAGTAATTTTTTTTAAATTTTGTTTTTAAATGTACATTTTTTTTTGTGCTTAAGTTTGTATTTTTAAATTTTTTAAAATTTTTTTTTTTAAGTTTAAAAAAACCGTTTTATTTAAAAACGGCTCTAACGATTTTGAAAAAAAATTTACACTTATTTATATTTCCTAAAAAATAAAATGACATTTGAATTATTTCACCCAAAACAATTTAACGTACTTTATTCGAACAATCAAAAGTCACAAAAATCGAATAAATGCTTTGATGTTTACTTTAATTTTCTTAAATTTTATTCTAGTTACAATGTGACAGCACTTATGAACAAGTACGTGCGATCCAGTCGTGCAATTTCTTTTCTTTTTCGTTTTAGACAAGAAAAAGCAAATGGATAATGATATACAGTTTTCAAAAAAAAAAAAAAAACTGTAGAAATATCTTTAAACATCATGATGGAACTAGCCCAACGAAAGAAGAAGAATTCTGCAAGTATTTTAAAACAGAGCTTCAGTTTGCAGCCTTAACTTTAGAGGAGAGTTTTGAGGTTAAAATAGATATGTTGCTAAAAATGCAAGTAAATGGCAAGGAATAAGGAAAGGAAACAAAGCACTGCATCGCTAGAGAACTATTTATGCTCGAGGTTTTCAACAGCAATTTATTTCAATTTATCACACATTGCGATATTATTGAATCAAGTGGCTTCAGCGAATCAATAAATGTCAACATTTCTTCACCTCAACATTACAGCGATGTTCATATTACCATATTTCTTAATTAATGAAATTTTATGTTCAACGAGTATAAAATCGGATATCAAAACTAAAATACTACTCGATGTCGCGTTAAAATAACTTCTGCTTTACGTTTCCTTTTTGTTTTTATATAAAAATCATTTTTATAACATATATGTATACTTTATTAAATTCAATTCATGAAAGAAATTATATTTTTTTTCTGTACATTATATTAAATGAGATTGATTATTTTATTAGTTAACGTTGATTACAGTTGTTTAAAAAAATAACAAAAAGCATGGCTCTCCTTCAGTCTGCCTAGTTGATAAAACATAAATAATATAACATTTAATTAATTATTTTTAGTTCCAGATTTTATTATTAATACCAAACATATAATTTAAAAGTGAAATATGTAGTTTGTTCACTTCCATATTGTTGATCAAGTTTATTATTTGATTTCGCGTTACGATATCGCTCCCAATTGCATTTCTTCTTATTTCCTTAAGAATTGGACATTTTCCCATAAAGTGAAAAATATTCCCTGTCTCTCTTTCAGGTTACATAAAGAGCAAATTATGCGGGTAAGTTCTCTCTATGTGGCATGATGTTAAGTTATAAAAGTTCATCTCACAACTTTATCATCATCGATATTTCGCAAAACACTGTTGTTGTTTCTAAAATAATTCTTTTCTTCCGATTTGTGGTTTAACTTATAAGTTATCTGTATAGGTATACCGTGGCATCGTTCATATAGTGTTCTCCTTGTTTTATGTCCACCGCAGAAATGAGCCGGTAAAGAGACGCTTTCATAACATCATGACTAGAATTATCTAGATTCAATTTCATTCCAACCTCTCTACCTAACTCCATCCAGTCAAAGTCACCATACCAGCTTGTTTTCGTTAGGATGACTTGAAGAGCTGCTATCTTCAAAACCCGGTGATTATCAATCTTCATAATTTTCAAGATATAATACACTTGGATCTTCAGGGTTCGGAAAAGAAGAGATTAACCTGTTTCTAGAATAATAGGTGTATTATTCGGCAATTGAAAAATTCGCTAATATTCATAGTATCGAAGAAGTTTTTCAACGAATTCATATTGCTTCGCGACCCAAGTTTGTACTGCGTAACATCTATTCGAAATTGTGATTATTGCGCTTTAGCCTTTTGCAGTTTCTCTTTTAAGTTAAGTTTCGCGTGAAAAAGACTCCTAAGTACTTTAATTTCGTGATAACTTCAAAGGCCTCACAATTGTATTTTTTTTTCATTCGCACAGTTTCGGCCTTCTCCGCCTCTAAAAAATCAAAATTTTGGAATTTTTGAAATTCTAAATTAAACTGCATAGTTTACAGTACTGGGAAAGATGATTTATCCTTAGTTGTAATGATTCAGGTGATGATGACAAAAGTACAATGTCATCCGCAAATAGCAATGCTTTTATCGAGAGTCCAGCGAATTTAATGCCATAGGGTAAGAAGTCTACTAGGTCCTTAATAAACAAGGCAAACAGGCTTCCACTCAATGTACAACCCTGTCTGATACAGATCGAATAACCTGCTCTAAAACTCGCCTGAAATCCATTCAAAAGTTTGATGTCTTCTATCCATTTATTCAATCGTTTTTTGCAAAATTAGAGTGAAAATTTTGTACGAAGCTTTTAAGAACGATATAAATCTATAATTCAATAATTCAGATAAATTCCCTTTCTTAAGTATCGGCAAAATAATGGATTCTTTAAATTCTAGAGGTATAAGCCCGGTTTCCATCAATCTGTTAAAAAATATCAGTCAGTCTATTGTTTAGTTCCAGTTTGCTGGATGCTTTTCCATCCTTCAGTTTTGAAACAGCGGAAATCACGTTTTTCGACTTATTTCGGCGTCCAGAACTTCATTAGAAATTCAAAAAAAAAAAAAAACTAAACTAAAATTGGCCTTCGTTTGGAATATATAAAAAATAAATTGCACGACTGGATCACACGTACTTGCTCATATGTGCGGTCACATCGGCGAATATATTTAAAAAAAATGCACGACTGGGTCACACGAACTTGTTCTTATGTTAGATAATTGCTTAGTGGCTGCATATTTTGTGTATGTATGTATATAAAAGGTGTTTTTTTTAGGGTTTGCAATTTGTTTTAAAAATGATTTCGGGGAAGTGGCCGCCGCGGCTGGCTCGAATAAATTCCAGACGAGGCCCAATTTTGTGAAAATCGTTATCGGTGGCCATCTCGTTTTGGGCCCATTCACCGAACGTGTGACGACTGACGAGCTTGGTGGTCGTTCGGCATCTCAATTCTTACACGAATTTGATTTTGTAAGCCTGCATACCAAGATTCTTCCGTAAAATCTTTCATAAAGTGAATGGGCACATCTCTAATTGTTGCGCGGATGGCGGATGGACTCATTTGGGTCTTCTTCGATACTCTGCTCCACCGAAGCGAACCATTATTTTGGTAATAAATTTAAACAATTTGCCAACTTGTTCAGAAGTAAGTCTATTTTTTATTATGAAATTGCAAACCAAACTGCGCATAAATCAAGTGACAGCTGTCAAAAGACCAACTCCGAAAAAAATATTGCCAGATTGAAAACCACAGGTCTATTAAAATAAAAAAATAATTTTTTTTTAGAAAATTCCACGGAAGAACTAATAGTCCGGTCAATTTAGACATCCGAGGTTACGTAAATTCACACCCAGCTGAAAGTTGGTAGGTTTGTTCACAAAACCATCATAAATAAAATCTAAAAAGTTCTTATCGATCCGACACCTGCAAGAAAAATTACGCGGGATCAAAGGTCACAAAAACGGGTTTTTCGCGATTTCGATAAAAACGGTAAGTTTTATCGTAAAATATGCGCGACAAGATTGTAGATCAGGTAATTATCTATAAAAAATGTTAATATACCTTTTTTCCTACCACTCACCGTTTTCGAGATATAAGTATTCAAAAAGTTGAAAGAGTTGTTGTTGTTGTCATAATATGCACTGCACATGCATATGCACACGTTTCGACGCCACCTTTGAGTTAGTGTACTTAGCGTGTTTTTTTTAATGTGGTTTTCCCGGTAGGCCTATTTCACGGATCTGTTCTGATTCTGTTTAATTTGAAACTTTTGAATAGTTAGAGATATTGGCAAAGGTTGAAATTGATTAAACTTATACTAAAAGCGGTGTAAAAAAAAGGGAAATGTATCCATCTGATTCGTAATTCTCTACTGCTTCCTCTTCTTTTTGTTCTTCTTCTTCTCCCTCTTCTTCTTCTTCAACCTGGGTGCAAGTATATTGCCCCAATAATAACACATCGCATGTATCCTCATTAGAATCAATTGAGTCCTGAATTGTTGGTGATTCAAAATTGAAGCACGACCGGTCTTGACAATTGGTACATGCGAAAAAGATATTGATGAGCAGCGGCTGCGGTTGGAGGAAGACAAGCTAACTGCACTTGTTTTTTTATTTCGAGTATTTTTATCCTGCACAGTCTCGTCATCCTGCACAGTCGGACGAGTTTTGAGGGGATGCCAAAATCTGACATGGCTCTGTATAGCTCGTCTCTATAAATTTTATCGTACGCGGCCTTAAAATCAATAAAGAGGTGGTGGGTATCGATTTGGAATTCTCCGGTAGTTTCCAGGATCTGCCGTAGCGTGAACATTTGATCGATTGTGGACTTTTCTGGTCTGAATCCACACTGATAGGGGCCAATTAGGTTGCTGACGAAAGGTTTCAGGCGTTCATATAGTACGGCAGAGAGGATCTTTTAGGCGATATTCAGGAGACTTATTCCTCTATAGTTGGCGCAGTTTAGAGGGTCTCCTTTCTGGTGGATCGGGCAAACGATGCTGATGTTCCATTTATCAGGCATACTTCTGACCAAAATTTAGAGATGAAATGGTGTATGCACTCCACCAGGTCATCTTCGGCCGCTTTAAAAAGTTCGGCGGGTAGTCCGTCGGGTCCAGCAGCTTTGTTGTTTTTTAGTTTAGATATTTCTATCCTTAATTCATTTTGGTCAGGTGGACAGAAATTTTGTCCGTCATCGTCCATGTTGAATTGTTTTAGTCTTCATCGCCGTTTAACAGTCTGCAGAAATGGTCCTTCCATGTATTCAGAACTGACTGCGACTCTACTACGAGGTTTCCATTCCTAACTCTACAGGCTTCTGTTTGGGTTTTTTTCCTTGGCACGTTCTTTTTACCTGTTGGTAAAACTTCCACACGTTGTTCCTGGAGTAGCATCTCTCAATATCTTCGATCGCGCGCTTCTTATGCTCTCTCTTTTTCTTTTGGAGAAGCAGGTGTTCTTCCCGTCGTTTCTGCTCGTAGAGCTCGCGAGCAGCTCTCGTCTTTCTTTGCAGTGCCGCTTTATATGCCTCTTATTTGACTGCATGGACCTGCCTGCATTCTTCATCAGGCAGAAACCAGAGGTTTCGTAGTGGTGGTCTGGTGAAACCTAGCACATTAGTTGCGGTATCTCTGATGGCTTGCTGACAGTGTTGCCACTGGTCTCCGGCACTTGATGCTGGCGGTACTGGATTTCTTGAGAGGTTATGGGAAATTCGATCGGCATAGGTTCTGGCGGTTTCATGCGATTGCAGCTTTCCGACGTCATACTTCCTCACAGTATTACTCTGTTGTTGTGGAGTTCGGGTTATTCGCATTCTTATCTTTGATGCAACAAGGTAGTGATCCGAGTCGATGTTAGTTGCTCGGAAGATGCGAACATCGAAGATACTAGAGGTGCGTCTTGCATCGATCGCAACGTGATCAATCTGATTGACGGATCTTTGATCTGGGTGTCGCCAAGTCCCTTTGTGTATATCGAGATGAGGAAACCGTGTGCGTGCAATGGTGATGTTATGTGCCGCTGCGTAGTCAATTAGCCTAAGTCCGTTTTCAGACGTTGTGTCGCGTAGGCTATGTTTTCCGACAGTCCTACCAAAGATTTCTTCTTTACCTATTTTGGCGTTAAAATCGCCTAGTACGATCTTAACGTCGTATTTAGGGCATTGCTCATAGGTTTTGTCGAGGAGCTCATAGAAGTCATCCTTGGTGGCGTCATCTTTGTCCTCTGTGGGAGCATGAGCGCATATTAGGCTAATTTTGGCGAATTTAGCCTTGATACGGATTGTCACAAGTCGCTCACTTACGTGTCGAAAGCCCAAGACTTCTTGCCTAAGTTTACCGCTTATGACGAATCCGCACCCAAATAAACGCTGTGGTCTTCTTACACAATAACCGTAGTACACGTCACAGTTTTTCATCCTCCTTTTGCCCGGCCCATACCATCGCACTTCCTGTATTGCAGTATTTCCTGCTCTGTAGTAGTCTAGGGCCTCCGCTAGTTGTTTGGCTGCACGTGATCTGTTAAGAGTTCTAACATTCCAAGTGCAGATCCGAAGGTCGTTGTCCTTATTTCGTTTTTCCGGGTCGTCAACAGTTAATCCGTCCTTTTACGAGGCTATTGGTCGCTTCGAAACTGGAGGGCCAGGTCCTTTGTTGGATTCCTTGGACAAAAGGAACCGGAGGATCCAGAGTCAGTAACCCATTTCGGGGATATGAGCGCTGCCGTTGGCCCATTAAGGGTTCATCCGCCAACATCTCTATTTCAATGCCCTGACTTGCAACGAATTGTCCCAATGACCTTATCTCCAAATACGTCGAAGAAGCTCATTAGACGCCACCGTTGGTCCAATTGGTTGGGCTCATCCGCCATACGTCCTCTTTCTGAGGGGCTCGTGCAAGTCTTCTGCGAACCGATCAGAACAGTCATTAAACAGAGTATTATAGTGTTTTTTTTATAATTAACGCGCGCAAGTTATAAACACTCAACTGTACCTCAAACAGAAATAAGAGGAAACAATAAAATAAATAGGATCGCTAATGTACTAATCTACAAGCATCCAAATAAACAATTTTCCTATAATAAAGATTACCACGGGCAAAAGATAACAAACAGATATTTTATGATCAACCAAACAAGATGATAAATACAAAGTAAGATACAAAAAATAATTAACCAACACAACCAAAAACCCTGAAGACAAGAAAACTAACTCATCAGGACAAGAATATAAATAGACACAACGCAGAAGGAGTTTCGAGTAGTTGCCGAGTAGTATGTAAGAAACTATGTAAGAACTATTGTCTAAAAATATTTAATTTGTTAAGTGAAAAATAAAGTTTATATTTAAAAATATATTTTTTTGAAATAACTTTTTTATCGCGACAGATAAATATAATTGGGGGCTCAACCGGGATAGCTCATTATTAACGTAAAAAGTGAAAGTGAATAAAATAGTCAAATCTGCATAAGTATTTGTAGATACAATTAAGGCTTAAAAAAAAAATTTCAAAATGAAATTGAAGCTATCAGCCAAATTTGTTTATTAATAGGAGAAAAACAAAGTATCCTGAAAGTGTGAACAATTGTGAACTAAAAGGAAGAAACCAGCAAAGTGATTCCCGTTCGCTCTATAAAGCCAGTATCCAGCAACAGATTGGAGAACAGCATTCTGAGAAGCAGAGGAAATTATCGTAAGATTATCGTAAGAAATTATTTTTAAGAAGTGAAACTAAAATTGTTAAAATGACAACTACAACTGTAGATATAAAACAAATAATTGAATTAGCTGTTGAACAGGCTACTGCTCAGCAGCAAAATCAGATAGATGAATTAACAAAAAAATTAGAAAATTTTAACAGTTCCAAATAGACTATAAAAAAACAAACGATAGATCCAAAAATACCAGACAATGAAAGTCTTGACATTATTAAAAGTCTACCAACTTTTGAAGGTAGCAATGAGGAATATGTGAGTTGGCGAGAAGCTTGTCAAAATAGTATGAGTCTGTACACTCCTTGTAGTAAACGATATTTTGCTGCATTAAGCATAATGAGAAATAAAATAGTTCGTCATGCAAATTCAGTTCTTACCAGTCATGGTACGGTACTAATACTAAACATTGAAGCCATTTTAAGTAGATTATATTAGATTTCGCCTACGCGGATAAAAGACTAATACATGTTTTAAATCATGAATTAAGTATGATAACACAGGGAAAAAAACGTTAATAGAATTCTATAATGAAGTTACAGAAATATTGACATTGATAATAAATAAAGTTATGATGACGTATGGTACATACAGTGAAATCACTGAGAAATTCAATGAATCATATAGGAAAAATGCATTAATAGCATTTATAAATGGTCTTCATCAGCCAATGTCTGATACAGTATTTAGTATGAAACCTGAAGATTTGCCCAATGCATTAGCTCAGGCTCAAGAGTTAGAAAGCAACAAAACTAGAAGTAGATTTCTGAATCAATACAATAAAAGAAATAATATTAGAGACGAAACAAACGGTAATACATTAAGATACCAACAAAAACCCCAACATAGTAATCAACAAACAAATAGGGCGAGTCAACAGAGACCAGATCCAATGGAATTAGGATCTTCAGCTTATAGAAAAGTAACCCCACAGGAAATGCAAAGGTTTAGACAAGTACATAATAATCAGAATAATTTATTTAGGAATACTAACGATCAATTTAATCAAAACAGGAATTTTAATAGAAATTACCATCATAATAATAATCAGAATGATAATTTTAAAAGAGAAAGAGAACAAACAACAAAGTGTTCAATTAAGCTCCCAACCACCAAAAAAAGTAAGGATAAACAACATCCAAGAGAATCGTTTTTTAGACGGAACGTGGGATTACCCCACATATACAGAAGAATAAATAACAAATGGTTAAAAATATTAATAGACACTGGAGCAACATCTTGTTACACGTCTCCAAAAATATTTAGTGATAGGAAAACTCTGGAAATTAATAAAAGAGCAAAAACCGTGAATGGATTCACAATTATTAAGTATTATTATGAAATATATATTTTTGATAGAATGGTGCGATTTTACGAAATTGAGAACCTAGAAGCAGATTGCTTGATAGGTTACAATCTTTTGCGAAGTGCACATATAAGTTTAAATTTGGAAAGAAATTTATTGATATACAATAATACAGCAGAGAGGATGTTCATGGATGGCGAACCATTACTATGGGAGAATAATAGAACACAAACAGGAAATGAAATTAAAGTTACCTTAGAGTCATCAAATACGACTGACTGACGTTCTATTTACAGTCTCGAACCACGCCTTAATAACCAAGTAATTGAAAAAGTACAATCAGATCCAAACGTTGATGTTTTGAACAAACAAATTTGTTCCATTATCCATGATATACATTCAAAAATATATATAACATTGCCATTAGTACAGATGTGGTGGCAGAAATAAAGACTAATATAGAAACACCAATATGGACAAAACAGTATCCATATCCATTAAGTGCTTCAGAGTTTATAAATAAAGAAATAAGTAAATTACTAAAAGATAATATAATTAGGCCAAGTAAAAGTCCATATTCAAGTCCAGTATGGGTAGTACCAAAAAAAGGGTTCAACGAAGATGGAACACCTAAGAGCCGACTTTAAGAAACTCAACGAACACACTATAAGTGACAAATATCCAAACCCAGACACAAATGTTATTTTAAGCAATTTGGGTAAATCTAAATATTTTTCAGTCAACGGCCTTGGCTCTGATAAAGCATCGCTTCCCGTCAGTCGTTCAGCAACTGTGGAAGAGTGGAGACTGCGTTGACGACTTTCACAGTGTATAGTAAATTTTTTCAAGTGTTTACTTAATTAAATAAAGTAATTAAAGTAAATTGTTAGTTTATTTGCCAAAAGGCGAATTATTAAACTTGTTTGTTTTGCTATAAATATAGCCAAATTCAATTTGGCTTTCATAATTCATTAAAAAAAAAAAGCTTTTTTAAAAGCTCCTTTGTAGTTCTTTGGGCAAGCCAGCCCAAAGGTATATCTACCCAAAATACCATCAAGTCATTTATAAGCCAATAGCTCAGTGGTAGAGTGGCCGATCGCGGCGCAGAGGAACCCAGGTTCGAATCCGGCCTGGGTGACTTCACAAAACTTTTTTGGGAAAAAGTTTTATCAAATAGACAAAGCCTAGAAGGCGAGAAAATGTCCCAGCCAATGGTAGACAAGACCGAAGAGGTGGTGCCATCGGATGATGGGCTACCAACAACATCGGCTGATGTCGCAATGACGTCAGCAAAAAGACGAAAAAAGCAATATAAGCCTAATCTGGTTAAAAGGCAAACCAGAACAACAACAACAACAACAACAGCTCAGGTTCTAGCCGTAGAGGAGATACGACCAGCGAAGACGAACGCTGCAGCCAAAATACGTCAGCAGCTGGAAGTTGCTGGACAAACGTCGGACATATCTGTGTCGTATGTGTCCGACGAAGGGGAGGGGCACTATACAAGCACCCCTGACGACACACAAATTGCCGACACCCAGATAGAAGAAAGGCCTTCCTCATCAGAATCCGACGATGAGGAGGAAATAATCAGCGATTTCGAGCGCAAGATCCTGGCGGTCAGAACCAAGCAAGAGAACAGAAGGAGGGCGGAAAGGCTCGCGAAAGAGCAAAAGGAGGCAGCCAGAGTTAAGGCCCTCCAGACGGCAGAGAAGCAACAGCAGCAAATTCAAGAACAGCAGCAAGCACAACTGCAGAAACAACAACCACAGCAGCAGCGGAAGCAACAGTCTGCTAAACAACAACAGCCACAGCAGCAAAAAGAACAGCCACAACAACCATCGACGTCCAAGAACGCCCAACAGCAGCAGCAAAACGAACAGCAGCAGCAGAAACAACAGCAGCAGCAAAATCAAGAGCAGCAGCAGCAAAGTCAACAACAGAAGAGACAACAGCAGCAGATACAACAGCAGCAGCAACAGCCAGCGCAGCCAACACAAAAAAAAGGTAAGGTGCCGCCCATTAATACATATAAAATGAATATTAAGGATATAATAGATATATGTAGAGACGCCATAGGCGACAATTTTTTAATCAAACGACTTAATAATGATAGACATGCTATCCACTGCTTCTCAGTGGATCAGCATAAAAAAGTAAAAGAAATTCTCGAAAAAACGGCCACTGAACACTACAGTTTCACGCCGAAAGAGGAAAAAATTCAGACGGTCCTCTTAAAGGGCCTTGATAGCTCCACTGATACGGTGGCGCTTTTAAGCGAACTCCGTCGGGTAGCGACGAACGATCTTGAGTTCGTGGGGGTCAAGCCTTTCACGACTGTTAGAGCCAGACGGGAGCAACGGAAATTACCGTTCTTCCTGGTACAGCTGTCGCCCAAAAGCAAACTGGATAGTCTACGGAAAATTACCAAAGTAGACTACCAGGTTGTAACCTGGGACAAATTAAAGAGACGCGGCGACATGCTTCAATGCATGCGCTGCCAAAGGTTCGGGCATGCCGCGGCGAACTGCGGTATGCAGTCTCGCTGCGTGAAATGCAGTGAGAACCACAATTTAGGTGAGTGTAAGCTCGGTCAGGAAAGGGTCGAAGATAAGACTTTACTTAAATGTGTGCTTTGCGGAGGCGAGGGGCACCCTGCTAGTTATCGGGGCTGTCCTAAGTTTCAGCAGATAAAGCAAACAAAAGATCCGAAGGTGGTGGAGAGGCGACCTATTTTTGCTCCTGCACCGATAGCCGTTGTGCCCCAAATCTCTTACGCCCAAATGGCGGCAGGGAGGGCAACAACAACGGTACAGCCACAACCAAAGGTTGCCAAACAGGCCCCCGTGCCTACGGCACCTGCGGGACAGGCCGATATAATGACTGTGTTGCTGGCCATGCAGGCCCAGTTAACCAGCCTACAACAACAGCTCGGAAAGCAGGAGGAAAGACTAGACCGTGTCTACGCTTACCTTCCCAGCTTAGGGCAATTTAAACCATAATGGGCGCGCTGTACGAGAACCCCTTTAAAATCCTGGCTGTGAATGTAAATTCACTAATCAGGACCGAACGTAGAGCAAATTTGTTTCAATTGTTGCATGATCACAGTCCAGATGTCTTTTTGGCTAGCGAAACCAAGCTAAACCAGAAACACAAACTGACTCATAACAAATACAATATCGTAAGAAGGGACCGGCCCAACTCCACTCGTGGGGGCGGGGTCGCTATCTTTTTACGAAAAGGTATTGATCATAAGGTCATATATAATAGTGAAGTGCGAAGATTCGAGTTGTTAGAAGCTTGCATCATATGCATTCCTCTCCAACATGGGAAGCGAATGTATGTGATTGCAGTGTACGCACAAGAAGCACCTCAACCTGCAAACTTTATTGCAGACCTCGAAAAACTTTTCGAGTGCCTTAGCCTGCACTCGGATGAAAATTACTTTATTATCGCTGGAGATTTCAATGCCAAACATGAAGATTGGGGAAATCAAATCCAAAATCCAAGGGGATACCATCTTTTTGATTGGATGGGTCGACACCATATTGAGTATAAAATCGACCTTCTTGCTACAGATAGACCATCGTTCCCAAGGAGCGGTGCTTTTCTAGATCTACTACTGTTAGACTCAAGACTGACAGTAACTGACTCTGTGAGCCAACAGACAAGAAACTGTTTACAAACGGTAGAATACGACAGTGACCACTGCGGACTTTCCGCCGTCATACAGCTACCAAATGAACTTGTGGTGTTGGATGAATTTGTGCCTGCGCGCTCTTGCAATTTTAGTAAGGCACGCTGGCCACGTTTCTCCAACACCTTGACAAGAGAACTCCTCTCTAACGACATTGTGCCTCCAAATGACAGGAATCTATCGAATGTAGAGATCGATGGATACCTGCTTCAGATGGATGGTGTCATAAAACAAACGATGGACAGAACGATCCCACGATACAAAGAACATAACGCAACTGAAATGTACAAGAACGCGACAATAGACGCACTACATAGACAAAAAAGTGGCCTCCTGACAAGACTAAAACTCTTGTACAGGCGGTTTACTGACAGAAACGATCTGGAGATTAGGACACTGAAGTCTTCAATCAAAAATGTCAACTTGCTCATTAAACAAAACTATAGATTGTCTATTAACTCTTACTGGGATAACAGAATTCGAGGCGTTAATTCTAGCGACCCGAGTATGTTTCCCGAGATTAATAAAATCTTTAGAAAGAACACTCAAAATGATCTTCCGTGTCTTAAGCTCCAAAGAACGACAGACAACGAAAACATACTTCTGACCGCAGGAGTAGATCTGGGGGACGCCGTCTTGGACGACGAATTCTTTGTGATCGAAGATCCATTGGAGAAGGTTGAGACAGTGGGTTCTGCTTTTCAGCAAGTGTATAAGGTGAATGAGTCCATTCATCCAAATCACGACCTGGAGAACAGAGCTCTGCTGAATCACTTCTACCTTCGAAATAGCATCACGCAATGGCGATCTGAGAATCTTGGTTTTACCGGATTCAATGAAGACAATCTTGCAAATGCCACCGTCGCCGAGCGAAATGGGCCAAGTTCCCTGCTCATCTCGAAGGTCGAACTACAAATGATCTTCGCATCATTAAAGAAAAAGAAGTCAGCAGGAGTCGATGGTATACCCAATGTTGTACTGCGACATCTCCCTGAGGATGCAATTAACATATACACAACACTGTTCAACAACGCGCTGAATAATGCATATTATCCAGTGAGTTGGAAGACAGCTGTAGTACATCCTCTCCCCAAAAAGGAAAAGGACAATTCCAATCCGGCAAATCTCCGGTCGATAAGCCTTCTTCCGAGTATCAGTAAGGTATTCGAAAAAGTTATCAATAGAGCTCTGTCCAAGTGGGCCGAGGACAAAAATATAATTCCAGACACCCAGTTCGGCTTAAAGGCGGGACATGACACAATTCATGCCGCGTCAAGGCTAGTATCTGCTGTCCAATGGAACAATGCTAAAAATCAATGCACGGGTGCCTGTCTGGTTGATTTGGAGAAGGCCTTCGACACCGTATGGTTAGAGGGTCTGTATCTGAAGCTAACCAGATGGGACATAAGTAAACCACTGCTATATATGCTTTATGACATGCTTAATGGTAGAAAGTTTGTTGTCAAGAGTGGCAATATAACATCTACCACAACGTTTGATATTAAAAACGGTCTGCAACAGGGAGCGGTGAACTCGCCGATTCTCTTTAGTATTTACACCAGCGATCTCATTGGGAGTCTACCTCATGCAATTGCGTATGCCGATGATTTAGTTGCGTACAGAACAGGTCCAAAAGTTGAAGTCATCAGAATTCTCTTGCAACGTGATTTCGATAAAATTCAACAATATTGTAATGATTGGAAGCTCAAAATCAACTTCCAGAAATGTGAAACTATCCTGTTTAGAACCCCTTTGTCTGGGGCCTCTAGGGATACGAGAAAGAACTGGCGCAAGCTAGTGATCGCTGGGCCACATGGACATCCACTGGCGAGTAAAAGTGTAGTAAAGTACCTTGGCATCTGGTTGGATCAGTATCTATATTTCAATCGACATGTAGAGGCTGCTCTGACCAGGGCTAGGGGAGCTTTTGCCCTGACAAGACGGTTGTTTTATAGCAGCCGCCTTGATAGCAGGGTGAAAGTGATTTGCTACATGGCCCTAATCAGGCCGATGATTGCCTATGGATGCCCTGTGTGGTTTAACGTTGCACCATCTCTAATGGAAAAGATTCGGGTGTTCGAGAGACAGTGCCTTCGCGCTTGTCTCGGTCTTTATAGAACACCAGAGTCGGAGTACAAACATTATTATTCCAACGAGGTCCTATACAACGGGGCCAATATAAACAGGATAGATAACTTTTTAATTAAGCTCATTCGCGGACACATTGCAAGGGCGATGACCTCAACTAATGGACAAATCTTCGGGGCTTACTACCCCCAAGATGAATATTTTGAAAGCACACGTTCGAGTGGTTTTATCCCGCCCGAGGCTTTCCTATACCTTGATAGTCGAGGGCTGATTCAGGATAGATCGGCGATTCCGTTGATCTACCACGTCGGCCGCAGAACAGTCGATAGGCGGCTCCTCTACGACCGAGACATAGTCGCTGGGAGCGAAGCAGAGCGCCTCCGTTTCAGTAGGGCCGTGCCCGACCGGGATCGGAAGGAAGCCCTAGATCAGGTTCACCAATTTTGGTGGCTTAGTTAAAACCCGATCATTTTCAGTCGACATAGTCGAAATATCGCCTATGGCCGACTACATATATCTATTGTAGCTTTAAGGTAGGTAGGGCAGTTGCGGCGGCACCAAAAAAAAAAAAAAAAAAAAAAAAAAAAAAAAAAAAGCTTGCTGTGGCTGTTCTAATTTTAAGTAACTTTAAGTATTTTAGGTTTATTTTAAGTAATTTTAAGTTTATCTTTAGTTTATTTTAAGTTAGTTTTTAAGTAGTTTAAGATAAGTTAAGTAGATAAAGATTAACCAGTTTTTTTTTAATTTTCTGGGAAAAAATAAAACCCGATATAGATAAGATAAATTTAAGTTATTTTTAGGCCGAAAGGCAATTAAAATTAAGTTAGAGATTAATTTAGAGCGCCCGCATAGGGCCAGTAAGTTACTTAAGATGATATTTTTAGCTAGTTTTAAGATTTTTGTCTAGCATTTAAGTAGATATAAGAAAAAGTTAAAATAAAAATCTCTTAAAAGTAAAAGTAAAAAAAGCATCGCTTCCCGTGAGATCAGCGAAATTAAGCATCGTTGCGCGTGGTTAGTGGAAAGATGGGGGACCGTCTCGAAACCAACTGCGTGCTGTTGACATGTGTTATATGTTTTCTGTTTTTCCGTCCTCTCTCTATCTTCTGTTCTGTCCTGTATCAATGTCGTCTTGTGTGTTGTCTTTGTAATTGTCTGAGCCGATGGCCTCAGTAGCCAGTGCTCGTAAATGTGTCTACTTCGTAGATTTATCTACGGAGGTAGATTAAAAATGTAATGTAATGTAAATATTTTTCAACGATAGATTTGGAAATCGGATTTCATCAGATATTAATGAAAGAATCTGATATTCAAAAGACATGATATCCTTAAGCCATGCATCGGAAAATTATGTCATGTATACATTGACGACATTATGGTTTTTTTCAAAAAATATTGAAGAACATACTCATCACCTAAACGAAATAATAAAAATATTAAAAGGAGCAAACATGAAAATACCTTTAGAAAAATCTAAATTTTATCAAACAGAGGTAGAATTTTTGGGATATGTTATCAGTGAGAATATAATTACTACTGATCCTAAGAAAATCACCACAATTAAAGAATATCCAGAACCAGAAACTCTTAGGCAATTAAGAAGCTTCTTAGGTATGACAGGGTACTGTCGTAAATTTATACAAAACTATGCTCAGATAACTAAACCCTTAACAATTCATTTGAATGGTGAAAATGGAAAGATATCGAAAAACCAGAGCAAGAAATGTAATATAAACATTGGCGAGGAGGGTAGAAAAGCATTTAATAAACTTAAAAAAATATTTAATCGAGAATGTAAGGTTAACACAACCAGATTTTCAGAAAAAAATTATATTAACTACTGATGCCAGTAATGATGCAATCGGAGGAGTTTTGTCTCAAGACGATAAACCAATTATATTCATTTCGAAAACGCTGAATAAAACAGAGAAAAATTATGCAACAAACGAAAAAGAACTTTTCGCTATAGTATATGCTCTAAAGAATTTAAGAAATTATTTGTACGGAGTTGCAAACCTAAAAATACATACTGATCATCAACCGCTTACGTACTCAATATCAAAAAGAAACCCTAATATAAAAATGAAGCGATGGCATGCTATAATTGAAGAATATGCACCTAAAATTATATACAAACCAGGTAAAGATAACGTTGTCGCGGATGCGCTAAGCCGACAAAACCTAAATAATCTTACAAATTCAAGTCAAACTATTCATTCCGCTGAAAGCAGTGATAACATACAAATAGAGACAACGTCCTTGCTTGTCAATTGTTTTAAGCAACAGATAATATTAAATAAAGCGAATATAAGTTCAAACAGTATTGAGACTTGTTTTAATAAACTAAAGTGGTATACAATAACATATACAAACACTGATCAGGTCATCAATCTATTTAAAAAATATATAGTTCCAGGCACAGTCTGCATCTATGCTTCAGACGAAGACCTATACGAAGTTAAAAGTAAACTTCTCGACACATTTAGTAATAAATTTTTACGATCTAAAATATATGCACAGGTTGTAACGAACAAAGAAGACCAATTGAACATAATCACAGCCACACACAAAAGAGCACACAAGGGAACTATTGAAAATTATAACCAAATAAAAACAATATACTACTGGCCAAACATGAAGAAACAAATTTCTTCATATACAAATACCTGTGTTGTTTGCAACGAAAACAAATACGATCGTAAGCCAGAAAAAGTGCCTATAGGAACCAAACCGATAAAGAAAAAGAAGGTGAACAGCTACACATAGACATTTTTTATGCAAGCAAAGAAATATACCTTACGGTTGTAGATAGTTATTCAAAGTTCTTAGTCGTCTACCCCTTGAATCTAAAGTTGGTATCGAACTCGACTTATTAAAAAAATTAAATAATTTTCCTTACGCAAAAAACGTTATATGCGAAT
Organism: Platycheirus rosarum; assembly: GCA_963971375.1. Lineage (NCBI taxonomy): Eukaryota > Metazoa > Arthropoda > Insecta > Diptera > Syrphidae > Platycheirus > Platycheirus rosarum. The sequence continues at coordinate 112,157,621 of OZ020508.1, forward strand.
CCGTTTTCAAATCCGTGTTCTTTAAAAATACTTTGGAAAGAAAGAACATTGAAATATAATATGTACCAGTTAGCCATTCTACGACAAACGGACAAGTAGAACGTACTCATAGTAGATTAATCGAAATTACACGCTGTATTAAAGCAGAATATAACGTAATAGACGATAAACAGGCAGTGCTAGAAGCAGCATTTAAATATAACGAAACCATTCACTACGTGACAGGCCTGAAACCCCAGGAAGTGTTTTTTAACAAGGTAAAACACAATCTTAGGGAGATTTTGAAAGAAAAACAGTCTAAAATGTTAGAGACACGAAAATCGTGAAAGTAGAGATTTCCAGAAAAATCAAATAGTTTATGTGAAAAACCACGGTACTGGAAGAAATAAATTAAAAAAGAGATTTAATCGTACCAAAGTAATAGATGATAAAAAAGGTCAAATATTAACTAATAAAGGTAAAATACATAAAGATAATATTAAATCGTAGATTTTTATTTTTTTTTACAGGAAATGGACTTTATAAAACTTATTTTTTTTACAATAAGACATTTTTATTTAATACGATCAGATATAATAGATTATTCTAGGAGTGAATATTTACTTATAGAAAATGGTTATACAGCAGTAAAGAATATGGAACGTTATTCCACATGACAAACATTACTTACATTAATGATATAATAGCAGAATTAGAAAGAGAATCAAGTGTAGAAAACTTAAAGTATGATTTTACTACACTAAATTTAGACGAAAACACAGAAATAATGTCAGAAATAACCTTAATGAGGACACTAGTAGATGAAGTTAGAATTACCAGGTTTAAAAGAGCAATCAATGCTATAGGAACAATACTTAGTTGGATATCAGGAGTACCTGATGACCATGATGATCATTTACTAGTAGAAAACAAATTAAATGAATTAGTTTATAATAATAATAAACAAGCAACTACCAATTCACAGATTTTTTAAGCTATTCAAGAAATTACCAAAGATTTTAACACTGAAAAAATACATTAAAAACAAAAAGGTTACAAGAAAGAAATAAATTAATAATACTGGAGTTACAAAACCTTATTCAAACTATTGCTTTAAGCAAAGCTAAAGTTTTAAACCCTATCATATTGAATAAAAAAGATATTCAAAAAATAACAAATAATGAACATGGAACTATGTCAATATCCGATCTATTAGATATTAGTTATTTTAGGATTGTTCAGATAGCATAGTAATATTAATAAAATACCCAATTGTTTATAAGAATTGTAAAATATTTGAAACAAGAGTAATCGAACAAAATAATGAAAAAAATAATAATTAATAAGAATATAGCAGAATCGTTTTACAATGTTAAAGATTGTAAACAAGAAATAAATTTATACTTTTGTAAAATAAATAATGAAAAATCATGTCTTTCAGATTTACTAAATAAACTCCCTACGAAATGTAATAAAACAAAAGAAATACAAAAAGAATTCGAAATAATAAAGGATGGAGCAATTTTATTAAAAAATAATCACACAGTAAATAATGATAAAATTAATGGCATTTATTTAATAACATTTAACGAAACTGTTAATATAGATAATAAAAATTACACAAACCCTAATCAAAAAATACTAAGTTATTGATACTCTAAGCTTTACTTAAATATTACAAAATCAGAGTCAGTAATTGGAATTAGTACCATAAGTATAATCATTGTTATTATTATTATATTAGCCTTAGTTTTTAAGAAGAAAGAAATCAAAATCAGCAATAATATACCGATGCAACATATAATCGAACCAACAGCTCCACAACAAGAGATGATGACATTAGAAAAAGGACTTGCCTTACTACAAAAACATATTGATGAATCGGGGCGATTCATTTTGAGCGATGGGGGGAGTTATAAACACTCAACTGTACCTCAAACAGAAATAAGAGGAAACAATAAAATAAATAGGATCGCTAATGTACTAATCTACAAGCATCCCAATAAACAAGCATCCAAATAAACAAGCATCCTATAATAAAGATTACCACGGGTAAAAAGATAACAAACAGATATTTTATGATCAACCAAACAAGATGATAAATACAAAGTAAGATACAAAAAGTAATTAACCAACACAACCAAAAACCCTGAAGACAAGAAACTAACTCATCAGGACAAGAATATAAATATACACAACGCAGAAGAAGTTTCGAGTAGTTGCCGAGTAGTATGTAAGAAACTATGTAAGAACTATTGTCTAAAAATATTTAATTTGTTAAGTGAAAAATAAAGTTTATATTTAAAAATATATTTTTTTGAAATAACTTTTTTATCGCGACAAATAAATATAATTCGCACAAGGGATTATGTGTTTCCCTTTTAATGTAGAACACACGGCGTGGGCATTAGGAAGATAGGGAGGGGAGAGATAGGAGGTGTCGATTAACATTGGTTTTGAATGTTAGCAAATCAAAATGACAAGGGAAAATATCGCCGGGTAAACCATTCCAAATTCGTGTTGTTCGGCTAATAAAAGAATCCCTATACTTCACCGTACATCCGAAAGTGGGCTCAAGGGTGAACTCATGAGCATTCCTTGCGAGACGAGTTTTAATGGAGACACTTTTAAGAGAAGGAATGCAACTGGCTACTTCGAGTGAACATTTTTTGTAAAAGAAACGATAAAATAAGGAAAGACATGAAACATTGCGTCAGTGTTCGAGAGGGGCAATTGTTTCAGCGGCAGTTTTATTTCCTATCAATCTTAACGGTCGATTTTGTATTCTATTAAACAGGTAAAGTGAAATTTGCGAAGCACCTGCCCAGAGGTGGGAGTTATACTCGAGTTTAGGACGTATAAACGCTTTATAAATTGTAGCCAGATCAGATGGGGAAAAATACTTCTAACACCGATACAGAAAACCTAAGCACTTAGCAGCATTCTTAGCGATCTCAAATATATGGTCGTTCTAACGGAGGTCGTCGTTGACACACATACCGAGTACTGAGAGCTTTTCGGTTTCTTCAATGTAAGTGCCATTCATGGACAATGGCATTGGGGGTATGTTTAGCTTTAACGACAGAAAAAAGACAGCATTGAGTTTTCGAAGCATTAAACTCCACAAGATTCCTATAATGAGCTCGAAATACGGTACCGTTGCAATTGTACTTCCGAAGGCGAAGGACGTGAATTATCGAACGAATATGAAAAGCTGAGTGTAGAGTCGTCAGCAAAACAGTTAAGTGGATTAGATGTAACAGACAGAAGATCATTTATAAAAATGAGGAAAAGAGTCGGGGACAGCAGAGCCCTGGGGCACACCAGCATTTATTTTGTAAGAATTAGACTTGAATCCGTCCAATACAACTTGTATTGAACGGTCCAGAAGATAGCTTCTAATCCAACGAACAAGAGTATCATCGATTCTAAAAGCACGCATTTTCAATAAGAGAGCTTCATGCCAAACTCTATCAAATGTCTTGGAGATATCAAGAGCAATAATATTACTTTCACCAAGCGATGTAAAGATTTGATCCACTATTCGGTGAGATATGTCATCAGATCACCAGTGAAACGGTTGCTGCGGAAGCCATACTGACGGTCATGGAGAAGCTTTCGATCTTCGAGATATTCCTTCAGCTGACGGTTAATCAGTGTTTCCATGACCTTAGAAAGAGGGGATGTTAGTGCTATGGGTCGGTAGGAGGAGGGGGAGGATGGGTCACCTTTCTTAGGGACAGGCTGGACAAATGCTTACGCAGTGGCTTTGCCAGTGTGGAAGAACATCTCTTCAGAAGAATCGGGTTTATACCATCCGGGCCAGCGGATTTGTGTATATCGAGATCTCTGAGAACTCTTGCTACTATACGAGTGCGGAAAAAAATCTGTCCCATTTAAAAATTTACATTCTCAAGTACAGGAGGGGCAACGTTACTTTGAGGCAGCGTGGAGCTGGTAGCGAAATGGGCAGCGAGCAAGTTTGCCTTCTCTGAAGAGTAAACAATTGGTTTGTTATTGTCGATGAGCGTTGTAACCGAAGATGTCGAAGAGTTTTTTATATTTTTTTACAAATGACCAAAAAAATTTTACTGCCTTTGGGACACTGCAGAATTTTTTGCAGTAATTTTTGGTCATGCAAAAATTTAGTTCTTTCAATAATGGAGTTGCATGAGTTCCTTGCCTGTTTGTGCTTTTTACGATTTTCCTCTGTAGGGTTGGCTTTGTAAGATCGAAAACTTACTTCTTTGAGCCGATAGCTTCCTTACACTCAGAATTAAACTAAGACTTTTCTTTAGGCTTGATGCTTTTTTCTCTATTAGGAATAAAAGCACGCATCCCTAGAAGAATCACATTTGTGATCATTTCAGCACTGGCATCAATGTCACTATCAAGGAAGCATAGTGACCAGTTAAAGTTTCTGAAAAAAATATTCAGGCCGTCCCAGTTAGCCCTCTGGTATTGCCAAACGGTCCTGGTGGGAAGTTTTTCTTTAACTGGATGGGTGGAGGATGAGAAATTAGCTGAAATGACACAATGGTCTGAAGTGCCAAATGGAGAAGTTACACTAATGGTATATTTATCAGGGTGAGAAGTAAGAAACAAGTCAAAAGTATGGGTGGTGTTGCTATTTATCTGTGTTCAACACTCGCTCTTATAAGGGAGGTAAAATAAGCACAATTGATGTGTACGAGATAGTTGCAGCAACTGGTCATCACCAGTTTGATGCCTTTCAGTGCCTACTGCCTACTCTATTCATACAGCACCAGAACATCCAATTATCACAATTCACTTCCAGAATGGAATCCACAGTTAGACAGAACATATTGGTTTTCTTTTTCTAAAATAAATGTATGTACACTTCTTCTCAATTTTACTTCAGTAACAAAGTACCGTTTTGAAATTGAAATGTGAAGGTGAACTGTTTTGGAAATAAATTATTCTCGAATGCTTGATGGATTTGCACAAGATCGTGTTCAGATTTCATTTTATTGACGATGAAAAACCAAGTCATTTAACTCTTCTTGACCCCATACAAATTTTAAAAAGAGACATTTCGACGAAACGGTTTTTTTTTAAGGAAGCATTATTTAAAAAAAAAATCCCGTTTCACATAAATAAGTGAAGCCATGTTAAATGACCAATTTCGTTCAAAAATAGGTTCACAAGAAGCGTTAAAAGAATTTTTCAATGATGACATTGTTAAATTTTGGGTCAATTTATTAGGTGTCAAAAATTTTCTTGGAAAGCCAGCTTTTGAAAATGTGTGCAGTTACATGCTTAGTTTGTGTAGCTTGCCTCATAGCAGTGCAACTGCAGACAGGTTTTTTTCTCAAATTTAAACATTATAAAGGATGATTTAAGAACTAATTTAAGTATTTCAAGAGTTGATGCAACTATGCAATCGAAAGAACTCTTCAAGGCCATAGACGAAATTTATGAGCCCCACGCAAAAATTATAAATTTTGCACACAAATTTAACTACCACAATGATAGTCATTAAAAAAAATTAATTCAAAAGTGAATTGCGTTGGTTTGTTAAGATGTATGTAAATATAAGTAGTTTATTTATTATTATATTAGATTTTTAAATAAAATGTGTATACATCAGCGTTGCCAGACGTCTCGCTTTTGGCGGGACGGACGTCCCGATTTTTTAATCAAAATTAAATGTCCCGCGCTGGACAGGCTCAGTCCCGCTTTTTAAGGATAACTCGTCCGTGCGCGTACGCGTAGTTATTTCAAAAAGAATTAAAATAAAAAAAGTAAGAATTTTTTTCAAATTTAACGCTACGTCTACTACATTTAACTACGTTAAATACATTAACTACGCATTTATGTAGCAGACATAACAAATGAAGTAAATACAAAAAATCACGTTTCTGCCATCTCTGGTTACTATTATTCAGGTTTTCACACTTTTCCTTCACTCACAGAACACAAGAACAGTTATTTTTTCGGTTTGATTTGGACTTTGGATTTGAAATATGCTTGGCCTACTCAATGCATTTTTGATTATCAATTTTTCAAATTGGTAGTTGACTGCTATTGTTTTAGTGCTTGGAAAGCAAGAGTAAGTTGAGCGTGCGTAATTTATTTTAATTAGATACATTAAACAAACAAAACTTGTTTTTCTTAAATTACTGGAGTTTACGTATTAGAATCGCGTAAAGATGAATGAAGGGGACCTGCGGCTTGCAGGTGGTGGTCCCCGGGCAATGATTTGTGTATATTTTGGTACACAAATTAGCAAAAATTGCAAGCACTTCATAACGCTTGGCGAGGGGCTAGTAACCTCTCCCGTAAAAAAATATTACTCAGAACCCGACAACAAGCCTCGGAAATATACTGATTTCTCAACGACGAACCAAGCAACGGCTAAATGATTTAAGAATTTTCTCATGGAACGTCAGAACGCTCTATAGGGCTCGAGCTGCACAACAGCTAACTGATGTCCTGGCAATGTATAAAGCTGAAATAACAGCACTTCAGGAAGTGAGATGGCCAGGGAATGATGTTTTGCAGAAAAAAGAATACGACATATATTTTAGCGGTCACTCAAAACACCATGTGGTCGGGGTAGGCTTCCTAGTCAGCCAAAAAATGAAGCCTACCGTCATCGGCTTTAACGCAATAAATGAATGGCTATACACCCTTCGCGTGCAAGGCAAATTCAATAAAATCAGCCCTATAAACGTTCACGCACCTACTGATGATGTCCGAAGAAGAAGAAAAAGATTCCTACTACGAACTTGTAGAGAGGACCCTGAATGCCTGCCCAAGGTATGACGTTTAAATCATCCTTGGTGACTTCAACGCAAAATAAGGTAGGGAGCGAGTATTCAGGCAGTACATAGGATCCCATAGTTTGCATGAGAACACTAATGACAACGGACTACGAGTCATAGAAATGGCAGAATCAACAAAATTGGTCGTTGCGAGTACCAGCCTCCGGCGTAAGTCACTTGGGTATCGGCTGATGGAGATACTCGTAACCAAATTGACCACGTGTTGATAGATCGCAACCACTACTCGAGCCTGAGGACGATACGAACGTATCGAGGTGCCAACATCGACTCGGACCACTATCTCGTTGGTATGGTGTTCCGAGGGCGGATTGCTATGCGAAGAAGTATTGCATCCGCTGGTCAGGCTCGAATCAACACGGCTGCCCTACGCGATGAATGCAAAAGCAACCAATACAGTCGCGCACTAAGGCTCGCCCTCGGAGAGCTCGATGAGGGAAGAGTAAGTCCTGGGGACAGAATGCCGGGCGTAGAGGAAAAATGGTCACGCCTTAAGAACAAAGTCATTAGTACTGCTGATACCATCTTAGGCAGTAGTCGCAGAGATCGGAGCGACTGGTTTGATGATGAATGCAAACTAGCGTCTGAACGTAAGAATGCTGCATAACGAGCAATGCAACAGTCTCATAGAACGCGGGCACGCGTTCGATCACCGATCCTGAAGGCATTCTGGAGCGATGGGAAGTGTACTTTAATGAAGTGCTGAACGGTCAGCTCACGGAAGAAATGGAGACTCCAACATTTCAAGAAGAAGATCTCATGCTGCAGCCACCAAGCATTGAGGAGATAAAACAGATTTCATTTTATTGACGATGAAAAACCAAGTCATTTAACTCTTCTTGACCCCATACAAATTTTAAAAAGAGACATTTCGACGAAACGGTTTTTTTTTAAGGAAGCATTATTTAAAAAAAAAATCCCGTTTCACATAAATAAGTGAAGCCATGTTAAATGACCAATTTCGTTCAAAAATAGGTTCACAAGAAGCGTTAAAAGAATTTTTCAATGATGACATTGTTAAATTTTGGGTCAATTTATTAGGTGTCAAAAATTTTCTTGGAAAGCCAGCTTTTGAAAATGTGTGCAGTTACATGCTTAGTTTGTGTAGCTTGCCTCATAGCAGTGCAACTGCAGACAGGTTTTTTTCTCAAATTTAAACATTATAAAGGATGATTTAAGAACTAATTTAAGTATTTCAAGAGTTGATGCAACTATGCAATCGAAAGAACTCTTCAAGGCCATAGACGAAATTTATGAGCCCCACGCAAAAATTATAAATTTTGCACACAAATTTAACTACCACAATGATAGTCATTAAAAAAAATTAATTCAAAAGTGAATTGCGTTGGTTTGTTAAGATGTATGTAAATATAAGTGGTTTATTTATTATTATATTAGATTTTTAAATAAAATGTGTATACATCAGCGTTGCCAGACGTCTCGCTTTTGGCGGGACGGACGTCCCGATTTTTTAATCAAAATTAAATGTCCCGCGCTGGACAGGCTCAGTCCCGCTTTTTAAGGATAACTCGTCCGTGCGCGTACGCGTAGTTATTTCAAAAAGAATTAAAATAAAAAAAGTAAGAATTTTTTTCAAATTTAACGCTACGTCTACTACATTTAACTACGTTAAATACATTAACTACGCATTTATGTAGCAGACATAACAAATGAAGTAAATACAAAAAATCACGTTTCTGCCATCTCTGGTTACTATTATTCAGGTTTTCACACTTTTCCTTCACTCACAGAACACAAGAACAGTTATTTTTTCGGTTTGATTTGGACTTTGGATTTGAAATATGCTTGGCCTACTCAATGCATTTTTGATTATCAATTTTTCAAATTGGTAGTTGACTGCTATTGTTTTAGTGCTTGGAAAGCAAGAGTAAGTTGAGCGTGCGTAATTTATTTTAATTAGATACATTAAACAAACAAAACTTGTTTTTCTTAAATTACTGGAGTTTACGTATTAGAATCGCGTAAAGATGAATGAAGGGGACCTGCGGCTTGCAGGTGGTGGTCCCCGGGCAATGATTTGTGTATATTTTGGTACACAAATTAGCAAAAATTGCAAGCACTTCATAACGCTTGGCGAGGGGCTAGTAACCTCTCCCGTAAAAAAATATTACTCAGAACCCGACAACAAGCCTCGGAAATATACTGATTTCTCAACGACGAACCAAGCAACGGCTAAATGATTTAAGAATTTTCTCATGGAACGTCAGAACGCTCTATAGGGCTCGAGCTGCACAACAGCTAACTGATGTCCTGGCAATGTATAAAGCTGAAATAACAGCACTTCAGGAAGTGAGATGGCCAGGGAATGATGTTTTGCAGAAAAAAGAATACGACATATATTTTAGCGGTCACTCAAAACACCATGTGGTCGGGGTAGGCTTCCTAGTCAGCCAAAAAATGAAGCCTACCGTCATCGGCTTTAACGCAATAAATGAATGGCTATACACCCTTCGCGTGCAAGGCAAATTCAATAAAATCAGCCCTATAAACGTTCACGCACCTACTGATGATGTCCGAAGAAGAAGAAAAAGATTCCTACTACGAACTTGTAGAGAGGACCCTGAATGCCTGCCCAAGGTATGACGTTTAAATCATCCTTGGTGACTTCAACGCAAAATAAGGTAGGGAGCGAGTATTCAGGCAGTACATAGGATCCCATAGTTTACATGAGAACACTAATGACAACGGACTACGAGTCATAGAAATGGCAGAATCAACAAAATTGGTCGTTGCGAGTACCAGCCTCCGGCGTAAGTCACTTGGGTATCGGCTGATGGAGATACTCGTAACCAAATTGACCACGTGTTGATAGATCGCAACCACTACTCGAGCCTGAGGACGATACGAACGTATCGAGGTGCCAACATCGACTCGGACCACTATCTCGTTGGTATGGTGTTCCGAGGGCGGATTGCTATGCGAAGAAGTATTGCATCCGCTGGTCAGGCTCGAATCAACACGGCTGCCCTACGCGATGAATGCAAAAGCAACCAATACAGTCGCGCACTAAGGCTCGCCCTCGGAGAGCTCGATGAGGGAAGAGTAAGTCCTGGGGACAGAATGCCGGGCGTAGAGGAAAAATGGTCACGCCTTAAGAACAAAGTCATTAGTACTGCTGATACCATCTTAGGCAGTAGTCGCAGAGATCGGAGCGACTGGTTTGATGATGAATGCAAACTAGCGTCTGAACGTAAGAATGCTGCATAACGAGCAATGCAACAGTCTCATAGAACGCGGGCACGCGTTCGATCACCGATCCTGAAGGCATTCTGGAGCGATGGGAAGTGTACTTTAATGAAGTGCTGAACGGTCAGCTCACGGAAGAAATGGAGACTCCAACATTTCAAGAAGAAGATCTCATGCTGCAGCCACCAAGCATTGAGGAGATAAAACAGGCTATTAATCGGCTCAAAAATAATAAGGCCTCAGGAGCCGATGGTATACCTGCCGAGCTGGTCAAACATGGAGGGCCAACACTACATCAAGCAATTCATGAAATTATAGTACACGTATGGAAACACGAAAAGATGCCAGAAGACTGGCGAAAAGGCATCATATCTCCCATACATAAGAAGGGAGATATCACAAAATGCAGCAACTATAGGGGTATAACATTGTTGAGTACATCCTATAAGATATTCTGCTCTATCCTGCAAGAACGGATAGCCCCATACGCTAATACCATAATCGGCAAATATCAATGTGGTTTTATACCAGGCAAATCAACAATTGATCAGATCTTTACCCTTAGGCAGGTGATGGAAAAAAGTCTGGAATTTAATATCCCAACATACCATCTTTTTGTAGACTTTAAAGCCGACTACGATAGCATTAGCATAGCCAGGGTAGAACTTTATAAGGCCATGAGAAAATTCGGCATTCCAAATTAATTGACACGACTATGTAGGCTGACCATTACCAACATCACAAGCCAAGTAAAAGTAGCCGGTTTGCTATCCAGAGCAATCAACATCTTTAATGGACTCCGAAAAGGGGATGGTCTGGCTTGCATCCTCTCCAACCTGGCGTTGGAGAAAGCAATCCGTGACTCTGGAACGTCAACAAGAGGGACTATCGTCACCAAGTCCAGCCAGATACTAGCTTACGCAGACGACATCGACATAATCGGCAGAAGCCAAAAAGCTGTACAAGACTCCTTTACCTAGGTCGAGCAAGCGGCAAAATACCTGGGGCTGCACATAAATGAAGGGAAGACTAAGTACATGGCGGCAACGTCTGCAAGAAATGTTGGTACAACCATCAAGGAAGCGGAGCACAAACTTGAAGTAGTGCAGTCCTTTAACTATCTTGGGTCAAAAGTAGCAGCCGACAACAATATGGAGGAGGAAATACGCGGGCGGCTGCTGAAATCCAACAAAACCTACTATAGTCTCTTTAAATCCAGAAACCTTACCACAAAAACCAAACTGCTGCTGTACAAGCTTATGGTCTCACTCACATACGGATCCGAGACTTGGGTGCTTACAAAAAGGCACTCTGATCTCTTATCCGCGTTCGAGAGAAAAGTCTTACGGAGAATTGTTGGCCCCGTGTGTGAGGAAGGACGATTTCGGAGAAGATACAATTATGAATTGTATGAAATCTATTTCGAAGCAGATGTTGTTGAAAAAATAAAGCTCGGTAGACTCCGGTGGGCCGGACACCTAGCTCGCATGAGTGAAGAGGAACCAACTCGGAAAGTCTTTTGTGGTACTTTTTAGGGTAGAAGACAACGTGGCAGACCTTGCTTACGTTGGAAGGATGGCGTAGACCAGGACGCCCGAAGCCTTGGGGTGCGCAACTGGATGGCGTCGGCCAGCAATCGGGATGTATGGAAGAATTTGTTGAAGGAGGCCCGGACCGGATCCCGGTTGTTGCGCCGATGATGATGATGGTGAAAGATAAATGAAGCCGATAGTGATGTTTCGGATTGCTCGGAACCGGAAAACATTACACTCAAGAAGAAAGCCAAACTAGGGAAACATCGCCTTACGAAATACAGTACAAATTGGCAGAATGATTATAATTGGTTGTGTATTGTGACGTCGGATAAGTATAAAGCTTACTGCAAACTGTGTAAAAAAGAGTTTACTATTTCTCATGGATGATTAAACGATGTAGTGAAGTATTAAAAAAAAGTAGTCATTCGAAGATAACGAGTTCCCGCGCCGCAAGGAACAACTAGCTATTTCCAGGCACCAGATACCTTCACATCTGATCGCGATCTCGATGATATGATGTACAACACGTCAGCCGCATAAATTACTTCTGTATATCACACCGTAAAACATTCGTTAAGCTACAATAGTATGGATTGTTTTCAAAAGTTATTGCCTCTCATGTACGCCGAATCTAAGATAGTTAAGAATGTTAAATGTGGTAGGACAAAGAGTGAAGCAATAGTTTGTGAAGTATTGGTAAAAGAAGCTTTGAAGGACCCAATTCAAAATTTAAAAGATTTATTTTTTTTCGATATCTACGGATGCCAGCAATAAGGAAACCGCAAAATGTTCACGATATTTCAGTTGGGACATAGGAATAGAAAACAAATTAATAGATTTTGTGGAGAGTAATGACGAAACTGCCGACCAGATAACAAAGATACTTTGTGAAACATTAGAACAAAGTAACTTAAAATTATCGCAAGTAAAATCATATGGTGCTGACAATGCAAATGTAAATTTTGGTTCAAATCATTCTGTTTTCACGAAACTCGATGTCAAAAACAAAAAAATATTAAAAGGTAACTGTTCAGTTCCCATCATACATAACATGTGCAAATTTGCATGTGATAGATTAGACATCGATGTAAAAGCTATCATCTTAAAAATATACGGCCATTTCTCACATTCAGCTAAACGTCGTGCGGAATTGATGAACATATTTGAAGCTACGGAAATGGAGTGGGTCGAATTATTACGTCACGTAAAAACAAGATTTCTGTTGCTCTGCCCTGCTGTTGAGAGAATAATCAAAGTTTGGCCTGCTTTGAAAAGTTACTTTGATAAGCAAGAATCATGTGCGAAAGCCATTGAAAAGATTTTTACTCTGAAGCAGAGGAAACAAAAACTCTAGCCTACTTGCATTTTGTTCATAATGTGATGAATGCTTTTGGTTCATTAATGAAAGAGTCCCAGGGAAATAATATTGTCATAACAGAAATGCATTAATCATTATGCCTCTTCCGCTCAACATTGACTCAAAGGATGGGTTTTTCGGCTACCAAAAAAAAAAAAAAAAAAATTGGTTAAATCTGAACGGACCAAAGCCATCGAAGACTTCAACAATTTTTACACAAATTGCCAACAATATACAGACAAACGTTATAATTTTTCAGAAGAGAATATTTTTTCTAGACTTAAATTCAAAAACCTTGAAAGTGAAGTTAGTTTTGAAATGTTTGAAAATGCTGTATCTTTAATAAAACTGACAGGCGATATTTTGATAGATAACTTATATGAGGAATTTAACTAGTTGAAATCATCCTTGGACGTATTAGTGGGGAATCGTAAAGACACCACTGCCAACACTGCACAGAAATGGCATCAGCTTTTTCAACAGTTTCCAAAAAAAGATACCAGGAATATTTTTAAACTAGTTTCTTTCATATTAAGTATCCCAACATCAAACTGCTTTCCTGAACGCGTTTTTTCCCAGATGAATTTAAAATGGTCGGATGCCAGTAATAAATGCTCCGTTAATTTAATTAAAGCAGAACTACTCATCCAGTTTAATCTAGAGATATCCTGCACAGAGTTCTTAAACTTTATTAAAGAGAAAAGGAGACTTTAAAAGAAGTTAAATCTTCACAAAAATATTATGAATAAGTAATTCTTATAAATAATTTTTCTCTGATTGTAAAACTCATTCCTTCCAATATTGTTTAATAAATATAACTTTTTCTAATGAGTAAAACTTTTTTGCCTTTGATTTAGGTTTTTTATTATTTTCTATTCAGAAGACGAAGCTCAACAACCTAACTATATGGTAAATCTTATTTTAAGTATCAAATTTTTATTAAAATACATTTCTATCGTTATTTTTGCTTTCTATTGTTACGTAAACGTAATTTAAAACTCAAATAAAGATATAAATATTTGAAAACATCTGATTATATACCTTTTTTAGTAAGTCCCGCTTTGGACGAAAGAATCCCGCTTTTCACTCAAAAAGTTTTAAAATCCCGACTTGCCTGAATAAAAATATGGTAACGCTGGTATACATATAGTTTATTATTTATACATACCTATGTATATATTTAAAAGTAAATAAAAGTATTCAAAAATTTGTAAAATTATTTTGGTTTTTTTACTACACTATTTTTTTCCACAACACTACGTTTTCAATCAGTTAGGGAGGGGGCAACACTGATCAGTGGACAAACTGTTTTCACTTTCCTCAAGCTATGCAAAAAATACGTCGGGCCCCTATTGTTGAGCCGACATGATTTATTTTAGTTATAAGTTAGTTTAAGGCCAATTGTACATAAATCTAATCTACTTTTCTAATCTAATACAACCGTCAGAACACAGTGAACAGTGCCGGAACTAATTTGAAAATTTGTGAATTAAATTTAAAAAAAATAAATATGTCTGGTCGTGGTAAAGGTAAAGGATGTAAAGCTCTGCAAAAAATGCATTTTTTAAAACTTCCGATGCCGATATATTTATTTTTTAAGAAGTATTAATAAGAACAATCAAAGAAAAGCAAAATGCTGCTACGAAATTAGTTTTTTCTTCCGACACACTGCAATCTAACTTGCTCTGACATTATCAGTTGCTTTTTTTTGCTCTGCTCTACTCTACTACTGTCTTCATTAAACAATGTGATTGTTAGCATTCCAGCAGTAACAAATACCAAACTACAGTATACATAACTTGAGGGTTGAGGTAATTCTACTCTCTACTGTCTTTATATTGGGTTATGTCTTCATCCGAAACATAGTGCTCCATTGGAGGAATCATGACAATATATCTGTGCATCTTATTTTAGCTTTGCTTTGCTTAGTTCCTTATGTCTTTCCAAAATTAGATAGAAAATCATTTTTAAATGAACTTTATGTTTATTTTCAATAAATTCTGCCGAAAAAAAATATCTGATTGATTGAAGACAAATGATTTTTTTAAATGCCTTGCGCAAAAAGACTTCACGCCTACTTCGATTTAAAAATAAGTGAACAAATTCAAATATGCTCAATTAAGCCCAAAAAAAGCTTTTAAATGGAATTTATTTATTTAAGGCCTACTTTAATATGCACATAAACATAAAGTAACATTTTGCTGTACTTTAAAAAATTGTACAATTGAGGGAGAGGGAGCTAAAAAGGTTATTGAGTTTCTTATATACATATTTCCATCAGTTAGATAGGCGGTTTTCATATACCCCGGGATAGAAAATATTGAAAAGGATACTTAAGGAGAAGGACACATGGAATTTTATTACTAACTCAAAATTGACAGACATTCTTTTATCATTACCCTGATTTCATTGCTGAACATTTTTTTTAAATGTTTCATCGTTTATAATTACAAATTTTATATAAATCAATACTGAAAAATATTAATTTCTGTAATTACATATTCCAGTGTTTGGTAAATTCCTCGAAACGAACTTACAATTAAACATGATTCTAGCACATGGAAATACATCGGTGTTCTAAGAACAAATCAACTATTGATATAATTATATAATTTCCCAGCTCTGTGCAATACCCATGGTTTACAATTAGTTTAACCTGATATTTAACTTAATTTGTATTTCAAAAGCATAACTTACTGAGCTCTTAAAATACTGTGATTAATATTTTGTGAATAATGAATGTCGAATATCAGAGTAATTAAATCAAATTTCGATCACACCTTATAGATTATAGTTTCCAAAGTTCACTGACACTGACATAAAAAATATTATTTAAAATTGGATGTTATACAAACTATGAAGACATTAAAAAACGCAAACTTGATCCAAAACGGAAAAAAGCCAAAAGAACTCTGAGGAAATAAATTGGCTGGATTCATTACGATTAGGATCATTGTAATTAAGTTCAATGTCAAACTGACAATTAATGAGCAAATTAAATACAGATTTATTACATTTAGTATAAATCTACACAATATTAAGGTATGAAGGTAATCATTAAAAAAAAAAAAAAAAAAACAACTAACTATAATCTACAGTAGAGTTAGAGGTATCAACTTTGAACAAAAATATCAGAAACAAATATTATTCGTGATTTTTCTTTAAAATATTAAATCTTACCTACATACAAAAGAGTTGGTTGTCTGTAAATTCGGTTTACGGACGCTAATATTTTACGTGATAACTTCATAAAAAACAGCAACATCGATTTTGGTTGAAAGAACCACAGAATCGCGGTTAGCAGGAGACATGAGTCTTATCAGCATGAGTCATGTCATCGATTTATAAGACGTTATCACATCAGAAATAAAGAAATTATATTTGTTTGGTTGTTCGTAATTAATGCTCCTATATACCGTTCATCTTATTGCGAATAGACCCTTTCAGATTATTATTTTTGCAATTCCCAGCAGCTGGCGCGTTCCGTATGGCGAAAGGTATTTGAAAGATCATAATGAAAGGATTTTTTTAAAAATGAAGTACCTATCATCGAGAATTTTCCAATCGTAGAAAAGTTGTGATCGGAGTAGAGTATTTATTTGCTATTTGTTTCATGGCAATGGAATCGTAGAAGCATACCGACGGCGCCTAGATTTGGCATTTATATTTGTCAAAATAAAAATAAGGTAGTAAATTTAATTACAAACATTTTCTTTACAGATTCAATTAAGTATACTAATACTGAAATCGCTACTACGATAACGAGTGATTACAATGTACACAATTCCGAATGGTTTCGTTGTTCATGTCAGACAAGAGCCGAAGGAAGGTATGTTGAGAATTTTGCTGAACTAAATCACAGACAAATAGTGTAACCGGTGCCATCTACATTAAAGAAGGGAACTAAACTTAATGTAGGTCATATTTTAGATCTGTATATTTCTTTTGTCTTTAACTAAACCCACTAACTCAGCTCATAGATGAGCCAACGTGACTTCATGACATTACAAGTCACACCTCAGATCATGATATATGTACCTATACAATACACAAAATTCGTGTTTTAACGCCTTTATTCACATCTAGCTACTGCGTCAATTCGGAAAATTTATTGTGCCAACATAATGCAGTAAATCCAGTAAAAGAAAAAAACACCAATACTTGGCAATACTGGAAAGCCAAATAGGAACATCTCAATTCTTCACGACATTTAACTGGTACCAATGCATCTTGGAATGTGACATATACAATAAACCCCATAGACTTTTAAGAATGACAAATTTCGTCATGAACAGGTGAAAAAGTATAAAACCTAAAAGACGCAAGTTTCCGTTATTACAAAACCAGCTCACCGATGTTTCAGCAAGCTAGAAAAGAAATGAAGACATCGTGTCGATCTTAAGCGTGCGCGCACAAATAATTGAAAAGTCAAAAAAAATTATTTGCGCATTGTTGTCGCGAGTGTAAAAAAAAACAATACACACTAGTTTGAGAAATTCAAAAACAACCCCTGGCGTGTGCTGTAAAGAATAAAATAATTTCCACTCGCGTCGTTGGAAAAAAAGATATATGTATTTAGATGCCCACTCACGCTGTGGAAGATAAAATAATAATAAATAAATGAAACAATACATACTCGCGTAGCAAATATCCTCTTATCTGTCCCAAGACCTTTGTCCTTAACTGCCTCTTTCTTATCTACTGTAGGCATCGTATGACCGTACAATGCTTGCGGGTAATAGATAAGGGCATCTGAATTTGTCCTATAGTCCTGAATGTTTAAATTGATTTTTTGTATGCAAGATGTCTTATGGGTATAACACCCAAGACAGTTTGATTATTGCAGAAATTAATTTGGATTTTCACTGCGCAGTTCGATTAGTCAGAGTTGTGTTTTGTATGTAAGTATTTTTAAATGGTAATTGATTTTTGTGTCTTGTATTCTAATGTTCGTGGTTTATGAAAGAATTTCTTTCACGTGTACGTCTACACTGTTCAATACAGGCCAGCTGTTTTGGCATTCAGTGAAACTCAGGTTGGAGTAAATACTGACTTATCAGAATTTGCTCTAAATGGGTATAGCTTGGTGCCATTACTCTTTTCTTATCATGGTCTCGTGATATATGTTAGAATGATATTGCTTGCCAGACCCTTCCCCAATATGCGCAATGTTTCAACACGGACTTTAACTTCTTGTGGCTCAAATTCACTGTCCGCAAGCATGTCATTCATTATTGTTTTATTTACAGGAATCCAAATCTTGACAGTAATTCGACTTGTAACGAGTTTGATGCGCTGTCTGATTCCATCTCGAAAATTGTTTTTCTTTGTCCTCGCACTGAAATCGTTATTGCGGGCGATTTCAATGAACACAATGCCAATTGGCTCCGCTATTCTGGTCAGACAACACCCGAAGGAAGGTATGTCGAGCTCTTTGCCGGGTTACATCACCTTACCCAACTGATCGATGTACCAACGCGTATACCGGATGTTGCTGGGCAAGCCCCCCATATACTCTTGACTTGTTTCTTACTTCTCACCCTGATAAATATACCATTAGTGTAACTTCTCCTTTTGGCACGTCAGAGCATTGTGTCATTTCAGCTAATTTCTCGTCCTCCACCCATCCAGTTAAAGAAAAACTTCCCACCAGGACCGTTTGGTCGTATTGCCAACTCGGACGGCCTGAAAATTTTTTTCAGAAACTTTAACTGGTCACTATGCTTCCTCGATATTGACATTGATGCCCGTGCTGAAATGATCACAAATGTGATGCTTTTAGAGATGCGTGCTTTTATTCCTAACAGAGTAAAAAGCATCAAGCCTAAAGAAGAGTCCTGGTTTAATTCTGAATGTAAGAAAGCTATCAGGCTCAAAGAAGTAAGTTTCCGATCCTACAAAGCCAACCCTACAGAGGAAAATCGTAAAAAAGCACAAAATTTTACAAATTTTTTGGTCATTTGTAAAAAAATATTAAAAACTCCTCAACATCTTCGGTTCCAACGCTCATCGACAATAACAAACCAAATGATACACAAATCCGCTGGCCCGGATGGTATACCCCCTATTCTTCTGAAGAGGTGTTCTTCCACACTGGCTAAGCCACTGCGTAAGCTTTTCCATCGCTCCTACTCTTCTGGAATTTTTCCTAGAACATGGAAAACAGCATTTGTCCAAACAATTTTTAATTACTTGCGATTATAGGGACTATAAGGCAAGTTATGCATTCGTAAAAAAATTCTAACAATCAAACATGATATTACGATGATAGAGAAGTCAAAAAAAGTGGGTCCGGAAATTCCGTCCGTCTGTCTGTCTGTCTGTCTGTCTGTCTGTCTGTCTGTCTGTCCGTATCGATATCTACAGCCTAAACGGTTGGGCAGATTTGATTCAAACTTGGTATATAGTATTTTTAGAGTGCTCTACCCGACAGTTTTTGGAACTGGCATTCTAGCTCCAAAACTAACGGTACCTGCCATATAACTTTTATTAAAAAACTTATTTTTCTCGAAAACGGCTCCTACGATTTTGATTAAACTTTCAGAATGATGTTTTCTGTGCAAAATCTATCTTTTAATTTTAATGGATTTTTCAGAAAAAGTTTTATAACGGTACCTCCCATATGACCGGTTTTGTAAAATCAGACTTTCTCGTTAACTAATTGACGGATTTTGATGACATTTTCAAAATATGTAGTGTTTTATGATTTAAATAATATTGCTTATCAAAATTTTCAAAAACATTTTTTTTTAAATTTTAATAATTTTTTTAAAAAAATATTTTGTTTTTTGAATATTTTGAAAACGGATCTATAGATTTTTTTTTAAATTTTTCTCCTAGTATAAACTATAAATTTCTTAAAATTGAAATACTAAAAAAAATTTTAAAATATGTTTTCGAAAAGTTTTTCAAAAAAAACATTTTTTTGAAAAAACTGGTCGAACGATTTTGAAATGAAAAATTCATAAAATAGAAAACAGCAAAAGAAATAAGATGGCTTATAACATTTTTTCCAAAAAACGTTATGAGTAGTGTTTTTTTGAATTCATAAATTTTTTTCCCCAACATTTTATTTCATATTGCTCGGCTAAGCCCTAGCCAAGCCATTAGTCAAATAAAAGAAAGTGACAACCTACATTACATACATACTTACGTATTTTAAAGTATTTTTCATCATCATAAAAGCACAGAATAAATAAGGAAGCCTTTGATAAACACACAAAAACAACTAACAAATAAAAAAAACTATTCGATTACTACTGAATGCAAAAATTTCAATCGAGAAAACAAAAGTTTACACCTTCCTATAAATAAACAAAACCACTGTGTTAACTTTTAATATTGTCTCTATACCTACTGGCTTAACAGTAGTTGGAACACGTATCTCAATTTTTGTACCTACCTTCCTTCCAACCTTATTATAGGTACCTAAATCCTTTATAAATTCCATTGGTCCCATATTGGGACGTATTTACCTAGCATTATTGCCATACTGCTGATTCCGACGAATCTTTATGCCAGTTGTTCAAATTTTTCCATACCAAAATGAAAATTTAACTGAAAAAAGTCCTTTGTATCTTTCTATTAGCAAATTATATTATAAACAGTAAGCAGCAAGTGGAAAGATAATACTACACTAAAAAACTGCAAAAGCTAACAATCCTATATATTTATGTGTTTATCCCTTTGTCGTGACGCATGTTCGTTCGAGCTTCACCCCAAAACGATTCTAAGGAAGTTGCACGTCATACAAAAAATATTAAAATAAAATCTTTGTCAAAAAGACGCCTGCACTTAAAAAGGATTAGCACATAAGAGCAAGTACGTGCGACCCAGTCGTGCCTTTTATTTTTTTTTCAATTTATTTATTTATCTATTATGGCGTACAAGTAAGACGAAGTCTTTTAAAGTACTTTAAAATAATACAATTAAGATCGGAATAAACTATTTCTAATTCTAATTAGTTGATAAATATAAAATTACCTACTTTTATATTTATCAACTAATTAGGCAAAAAAAAAAAATTAAGCATTTAACAATATGTACTGTCTACCAAATAATATTAAAACTAACCAAAAGAAATGTTTAATTAAGAGGTAAAAATAATAGTATATCTACAAATATTTTTTTTTTGTACCTATATATATATTTCCTCTTTCAAATTGCTGTTTCAATTTTAAATTCTAATTAAAATTCTGAAATAATGTTTTTTTGAATTGAGTTATTCGTATTATCTATCTTACCGTCTAATGGCATATACAAAAAAAGTCTCGACGAATTTAAATATTTAGATGCGTGTGAAGTGATATTCATGGTCCGGGTTGACTGCGCGAAGCGAAGCTTATCAAAGAGGTATGAAGGTACTCTTCTTTGAATTATCTTATGCAGAAATATGCAACATCTTGAATCAAGAAATTGCATAAACGAGCATCCAAGGACACGTTGATGGTATTGAAAACATGGACAAACCTTCGTAGACCATAAATATACCTAACCATGTCATTAAAAGCAACAGATAGTTTACGCTGTGAGTGCGAATCTGGTTTACAGTAAACAACAGCAGTATAATCAACGATAGGAAGTAACAGGGATTTAACAAGTCTCAGCCTAATACCTATAGGAGTAAGGTGAGAAAAAAGGTTTAATTTACGGAGACCACCATAGATACGGCCAACTGAGAGGTTAATATGATCATTAGCAGAAAGAGTCCGATTTATTTTGAACCCTATCACTATCTACAAAATTAAGTTCGAAACGCGATATAAGAACAGGGGGAAGGGCTGTTACATCAAACTTCTTTTTTGAAATTGCAATTATTTGTGATTTGGCAGGATTTAAAGGCGAGATAAATACACTTGAACATCATCAGCACAAAGATGTAACATGACATTTTGGCATACTTGCGGGAGATCATTGATGCAGAACAACAGAGGGCTCTAAATAGAACCCTGAGGCACACCTGCAAGCAAACTCAAAGATTCAGAAAAAGTATCACCAACTTTTACTCTTTGACTACGCTGAAGTAGGTAGTTCTTAATTAAACCAACAGATCTTCTACTAAAACCAAAATACAAATTAAGTTTTTTGCACAGGATTTCGTGATTGACTCTGTCAAAAGCCTTTGAGAAGTCCAGCAAACACAAAATAGTCAATTTATCTTGATCGTACTGAATTCGAATATCGTCAAGTACTTTTACCATTCCTGTAGAACAGCAAGTGTGTAAAGGTAGAGATGATTTGAGGTAGATCAATTTTTAATAAATTTAATGGGAACTCCATCTTCACCTATCGAATTAGACTTCAGAGAATTTATGCTCATAAATAATTCATACTCAGAGACTTCTTCAAAATCAAATTTATTTCCACTATACATAATATCATTGATGGGTGCAAAGTTAGAAATCTGTAAGTTATCCGATGTAAAATTTTTGTTCAGGTCATTTGAGTCAGGAAAATTATCAACAACCTCCTTTCTACCAACTCCAATAGAACGTAAACCATTCCAAAGCTTGCGAGAAGTCTGGTTTGTACTTAACTTTGACATAAAAAATCTTTTTTTTAGCTCTTCGAGTGATGAAAGTAGAAAGATTACGAGCACGAGAGAAAATCTCCCAGTTTAAAGTGGTAGGGTTATGTTTCCATTTAGAATACATTTTTTGTCGGTTTTTAATTGATCTAAGTACTTCAGAGGTGAACCACGGACAATTCTTATTACGAATCAGAACAGTCTTCAATGGAACGTGTTTTTCGTACAGTTCAAGTAGGAGGTATAGAAAAAATTTACTTTATCATTAACATCATACAAACTGTAGCATAAATCCCACGGAAAAGTACAAGCTTCAGATAATAAGGCATTATTGTTGATAGATTTAAAGTCACGGAATTGAAATGAAGACGAAGTAGTAGTGATCCGCGAGAAGTCAATGTTGTAGGTACAAAAGATCAAATCGTGATCAGATATACCTTCGAGTGACAGTTAATCCACTAGAAGAACATTAGATAAATCGGACACAATCATCAAGTCAAGTAAGCTTGGATTGGAGTTGGGACCAAAACGAGTGGCATGAGAGTTAGCAACAGCTAGGCCAGTACAAGCAATCTCATCAAGTAGTTGATTGGCTCTAGAATCATTGAGGAAAAGGTCAGCATTAAAATCACCACAAATAATGATGTTATCATAATTAGCAGATACTTCCCGAAGGATCGAAAAAAGGGGTTCAGCAGAACAGCTCCTTATAGGGTTTTAAACAACTCCTAGTAGGCTTTTAACATTACCATCAGTTATTTCTAAAGTCAGAAATTCAATGCCAGCGCCTTCAGATTTGGCAATCATTTTGTAGTTAAGAACCGCATTGACATAAACCGCAACCCCTCCTCCAGTAGTAACAGTGATTCTTTCATTATGTACGCACTTAAAGTTGTTGAGTTTGTATAGATTATTCGGAGTGTCAGGCTTAATCCAAGTCTCAGTTACATATATAACATCAACCCGAGACGAATCAAAGATAAACCTTACAAAAACCAACTATTCAAACAACAAACCTTGAAACCCTCACGCGCATTTGAAAGAATTTTTAATACAGACTTAGTAGATATGCCACCAGAATGAACCAAACCAGTAGACATGATAAGACAAATGATTTGAAAAAAAAAAAACAGAGACCAATAAAAAAAAGAAAAACAGAGACAAAAAACAGCAAGAAAAATTACAATAATAAAAATTTGTAGGAAAAAGTAAATCAAAATTAACTTAAAATTCAAAAATAAAGAACAAATTATTTAAAAAATAAATAAAATAATAAGATATCAAAAATATTAATAACAAAGTATTTTCGATCTAATCCGGTATCATTTAAATAAAAGTAGTGGGTGGAGTAGAAAAAGTACTAGAGTCAATCTTTATTTCGACGTCATCACTGCACTTTTTCACATAAACAAATCAATTTTTCGTTCTCACTGAGAACAGAATCCCTTCTTTCCGCAGTTGAATAGCATGCCTCAGAAGGTCAGAAGAGAACTATTAAGTGGTGTTAGGCTTTCATTTAGGTATATTTGTTCTCTTATTTTGGTGTTTTTATTTTTAAGCACAGTTTATTCATTCTCGCACTGAAACAAACGGTCATGAAGAGCAGAAATAGTTTCACTGACATGTTTTGTTATTTTCGTTTCAAGCTCTTTAAATGATTTAGTCAGCTTTGCCAATTAATTAATTTCAAGCTCGTGAAGATGTTTGTTAGCATTATTATCGTCGATGGCAGTATTCGATTTCTTTCTGGATGAAGAGATGGCAAATTACCCTGTCGATCAGGAGTTTGATGAGTCTTTGGCGCTTCAGTTTTGGTCTTAATCTTAGACCGAGTGCTAAGTGCAGCAGAGTTACATGCAGGTGAGGAGTTGACAGTGCCGCAGGTCGTCGTGGAAGCAGTGGTCATCGTCATGCAGGCGGTAGTGGCAGACATGGTGGCAGTAGTCACAGCAGTGGAGGCGGTCGCGGTGGAAGTTTGTAGCAGTGGCGGTAGAAGCGGATGAGTTAGTGGTTGTGGTAGTGGTTGTGGTGGCTGTATTAGTGTTGGTTGTGGTAACCTTAGTCATGATGCACAAAGAGAATATTATTTTTTTTTTTGCTTTTATTATCGATTCACGCTTTAAATTATCACTTTGGGAAAAGCTTCGATCAATTTACGTAAGAGTTATGAAAATAAAAATGCCAGAAAAAAGAAAAAACAATATTATGTACTTTTTACTGTAGTAATGACAATATGCAGATTTAATTTTATAAAAATGCACGGAGCGGATCCAAAAAACATGTCTACTTCAGAGACATTCTCTCGAATCTGTCCCTAAGAAAGGTGACCCATCCTTCCCCTCCTCCTACCGACCCATATCACTAACATCCCTTCTTTCTAAGGTCATGGAAACGCTGATTAACCGTCAGCTGAAGGAATATCTCGAAGATCGAAAGCTTCTCCATTACCGTCAGTATGGCTTCCGCAGCAACCGTTCCACTGGTGATCTGATGACATATCTCACCGAACAGTGGAACAAATCTTTACATCGCTTGGTGGAAGTAAGATTATTGCTCTTGATATCTCCAAGGGATTTGATAGAGTTTGGCATGAAGCTCTCTTATCGAAAATGTGTGCTTTTAGGATCGATGATACTCTTGTTCGTTGGATTAGAAGCTATCTTATGGACCGTTCAATACAAGTTGAATTGGACGGATTCAAGTCTAATTCCTACAAAATAAATGCTGGTGTGCCCCAGGGCTCTGTTCTGTCTCCGACTCTTTTTCTCATTTTTATAAATGATATTCTGTCTCTTACTTCTAATCCACTTAATTGTTTTGCTGACGACTCTACCCTCAGAATTTCATATTCGTTCGATTATTCACGTCCTTCGCCTTCGGACGTACAATTGCAACGGTACCGTATGTCAAGCTCATTAAACTCCGATTTATACAGCATTGTCAAATGGGGTAATAGGAATCTTGTGGAGTTTAATGCTTCGAAAACTCAGTGCTGTCTTCTGTCGTTAAAGCTAAACATACCTCCAATTCCATTGTCCATGAATGGCACTTACATCGAAGAAACCAAAAAGCTCTCAGTACTTGGTATGTGTGTCAACGACGACCTGCGTTAAAACGACCATATATTCGAGATCGCTAAGAATGCTGCTAAGTGCTTAGGTTTTCTGTATCGGTGTAAGAAGTACTTTTCCCCATCTGATCTGGCTACAATTTATATATGCCCTAAGCTCGAGTATAACTCCCACCTCTGGGCAGGTGCTTCCCAAACAGCGCTTTACCTGCTTGATAAAATATACAATCGAGCGTTCAGCTAGTATTAGACGGTCCTTGTAATTGGGCACTGCAGTGACATTCTGACGTCACTATGACGTAGTTTTCTGTCCTAAAAGTGTCACGTCGTGCAATAGTCATTGTTTTGCATGTCCTTGCAGTGACCAAAACAGTGACAGGCACAGTCACACGTTACTTTTATGTCCCTGCAGTGACAAATTACAAGTACTGTGTAATAGCCCTGTTATTGTTGGTGGGACACAGTGGCACGTATCCTGTCTCTGCAGGGACTGTGTCCCAACAGTGACCTGGCAGGAATTTCTGCCAGGTCACTGTTGGCACTGTTTGGTCTCGGTTGGTCGTTCGGAGTTGAATACACTTTTATTGAATAGTTTTGATGGTGCTATCAGATTTGCAATTTCGTATACCCAAAATACGAGTTGACGGCGAGATGATGAAAAAAAACATTTTATTTCAAAGAAATTTGCAAAATTTAAACAAAATCAAGAAAAAATATGCATTACCAATAAAAAACATGTTTTTGAATTGTTTTAAATTTTAAAAAATATTTTATGGTCATTCCTAGAATTTTTATTCTTAAACGACGACAAACGTGTTCCGTCAAAGTTTAAAGGCCTCGTCAAACAGAGTGCGTTTTAATGCCGCGTTTCTAAGCCTACAGCAATACATATAACGCCACGTCGAGTTTAATGCGACGTTTACGCGGCATTAAAACTTTATATGATAATTCGAAAATATCACTGAAGTTTACATTTCATTTGGATTTTGTTCTTGACTTGAAAGCTTTGTGCTGTTAAAAGAATTAACAAAATATTAAATAATTTAGTAGTATTCTCATCAGGCACGATATCTACATCGTCTTCGTCTTCGGATGGTGATATTTCGTGCGTTTCGTGAGTACCTATAACTTGTTTTCTGTTTGCTTACGTTTAGATTGTCAGAAATCATTAAAGCAAGTTGTCCAAAGGCGCTCACATAACTATAAAAAAAATCAATCTCGTTTTATGTTCGTTTTTACAAGAAAAATCTGAAATCTGAGATCAAGTCTGACATAAGTCATTTAAATTATTGTTTTGATTTCTTTTGTGTCATTTTCATTTTTATTATTGCTGATAGAATGTGTTAGGAAATAATAAATCATGTAAGAATATAGTTCGTATAGTTAGTATAAAATATAGCGTTTTGAGGCCGCGTTTTAACTCCGCGTTTCAACGCCGCGTTTTAATATACAGTAATACGTATCCCATGTCACATAGATCGCGTTTTCAACTCCGCGTCAAGTTCCACACCGCTTCAAAACGCGGGATTAAAACGCCGCGTTGTGATTGATTACAAATAATTTTTTTTGACGCCGCGTTAGAGATTTTTTTTTAAATTATTTTGTGCTTGGTGAATTAAGTTATTCTGAATTTGTTGTAAACATTTTTTGACTTATTTTGTGTCATTTAATATTGTTTTAAATGGAAAAAAATAACCTGATTGGCATTTGGTGAAAAAATGAAAATCAAGATTCAAATATGAAACGCCCCACGGATAGCTCTCTGTTAGACGTTCTCTAACACCGCATTTATAACGCCGCGTAAAATAATCTCAACGGCGCGTTAAAAACGTGTTCTGTTTGACAAAGCCTTTAATTAAGGGGTTATTAATATATATATTGAAAATATCTTAATTTGTACACATAGATAATCTATATACATATATGTATATAGATAATATATATATAGATTTTAATCTTGATTTAACAGGTTGACTAAGAAGGTCGGTAGCCGTGTTTTGGCTCTTGATAGTTCGGTTAGCTAGTTCAGGATCAATTAGAGTGGATGTCCTTAGGAAGGATATCCTAGTATTCCAATGTGTCTTAACTCGTCAAGTAATATGAGTGGCGTACGTGATATATTGATAGTTTTTGTGATGTTTGGTTAATCTACTCATTATGTTTTATGGTTCCTCTTGGGTCCGTATGCAAATACTCTTATCGTCTTGTGACTTTCCTTGGTGTCGGATGTAAATGTGCTTATCTGGTTGGTGCCGTTATCTTTGTTTAAAGATGACCTCATCCAGTTTTGGGTTATGATCCCACTACAACAACCTACCCAAAGAGAAGTATTCTCGCTGGAATAATACACAACACAGTATTATTCTAGCGAGAATACTTCGGGCAAACGTTGAAACTCGACGTTTGGCAGATTAATGTTTGTTGTGGTTGTTTTTGGCTTTCGTAGTCTTAATAATATAATGGTTACAATAATGATTATTATAAGTATTACAATACTGAATATGCCGTAATCCATATGTTTTTTGGGAATTGAAAAGGTAATTTCTTTAAGATTGTCAATATCTTTAAATTTTAGTTCATTTAATTTTGTGATTACATGATCTAGGATTGGCATTATGTTATAATTTTCTTCATAAAGCTTGTGATTATATGTTTGATTATTTATGGTTATTGAACAGTTTTCTAATTCTAATATATAATTTCCTTTTAGGGAGTAATTAAGACTATTACAGTTGTTTAATTTCTTTGTTTAAATTGTTCGTTAAATTGGTTGTTTATTGTTATTTGTTTATGATTATTCTGTACTAATTCTTTAGTATTGTCTTCTAAAGCGTCTAGTTTGCTTTCTATAGTTTGTCTATCGTTGTCATCTAATATTCCAAAAACTACTTTAAATGCTGTTCCTATTATGTTGATCCATCCTCTTTTATGTATTATATGATGGGGAACTATGGTTTCTATTTGTATCTTTAGAGTTCTAACTTCTTCTCTAATGAGGTCATTAGGTTTAGTTATTTGTGTTACTTGTCCTTCTAATTGTGATATTAGTTTCTGACAGTGGGTTAAATTTATTACGTTTAATAATATCTCATAATCTTGAATTAATTTGATTAGCTAAGATTGGAGTACTACTATTTCTTGTTTTGTTCTATCTATTTTTATGTCTAGGCTACTTATTAATGGTAAAGTTAAGAGTATAACCATTAGTTTTGTCATTTTTTAGTAAATTTCTTTTTCCTCCTAAATTGGTCTTTGTGTAAGATTTGTTCTCTGACATGTGGTTTTATTATTATCTTCTTGTCTGTTTGTTTTATTATTTTAACATTTTATGTTTTGTTTTTAATTTATCAAATTTTTCTGGGTTATCTATTTTTGTAAATTAGGGTTAATTTCTAAATTCTTACGATTCTTATTTCTTTTTTCTAATATTTTTTCTTTTTTCTCCTCAATTCTTTTAAATATTTTTTCATTGGATATTTTACCTAAGTGGATATCAATGGGTGTCGACGTATCTTCCAAATTTGTATAGACCAAAATAGAACGATCTTCGATATTGAGATGTTT
Source organism: Platycheirus rosarum (assembly GCA_963971375.1). Classification (NCBI taxonomy): domain Eukaryota; kingdom Metazoa; phylum Arthropoda; class Insecta; order Diptera; family Syrphidae; genus Platycheirus; species Platycheirus rosarum. The sequence goes on from OZ020508.1 coordinate 112,186,665, forward strand.
ATTTTCTATAATACATTGTTACGATTATTTCATAATTAATTGGAAAATTGGAATTCTTTACTTAGTTGAATTGGTTTCCTCTTTGCTTCCAAATTTGGTGATCGTCGGCAATACAATGAGAAAATGAAAAATAGAACTGTCATTCCTGTCATCGAGGCAGAATGAAAGTAGCCGAGACCTGATCTTGAGTTTGCGTTCAGCCAAATTTGGGAGCAAAGAGGAATATAATGACAACGTTACACTTTAATATTTAAAATACAATCTTTTTTGACATCCCATCCCCTGTGAGGCGTACAGATCTTAATCGGAAGTCTCACCAACATCTAGGACTGCTATCTTTACGGCTGGTCTTCGGTATAACCCTTTTGAGGTCTTTACCTCTGCTGTGCGGACTTGTCCATCTGGGCCCGGAAAAACTCTGGTTACTCTTCCTCGAATCCACTGCGATCTTGGAACGTCGACGTCACAAACTAGGACTAGCTGTCCAACTGCTGTAGGAGGAACCTCTTCGAACCATTTACATCTTCTTGTTAGATCGGGAAGGTATTCACGTATCCATCTGCTCCAAAATCGATCTCTCAGGAGCTGGCTTATTTTCCATTGCTTTCGAAGGCAAATTGCTTTTGGATCTATATCTCCCGGTGACTGCGTTGAACTAGAACCCCCGAGGATAAAATGGTTTGGTGTCAGTGGTTCTTCTTCTTCAGTCGACACCGGCAAATGGGTGAGCGGTCTGCTATTAATGATGTTTTCTGCTTCTATTAAGGCGCTCTGAAGTGTTTCTATTCTCGGTGATATCTCAGAGAGCGTACGAGAGAGAACCCTTTTTACCGACTGAACAAGACGTTCCCAGCAGCCACCGGCATGAGGATTTGCTGAACAGTTGAATACCCAGTCGATGCTTCTCAGAGAAAACTCAGCTTTTATAGCATCGACATCAAAAATTTTTTTCGAAGCCATCTCCTTCTTCGCCCCAATAAAATTCTTGCCGTTGTCACATCGAATACGTAGAGGAACACAGCGTCGATTGACAAAATTCCGTATGCAGAGGATGCACGCATCTGCTGCAATTTCCAGGTGTACAGCCATTATAGTAAGACACGTGAAAAGTGCCACGACGGCCAATGGTAATGCTCACGGGGCCAAAGTAATCCATTCCGGTGTATGTAAACGGTCTGACTGAAGAAGTAAGTCGATCTGCTGGTAATTGACCCATCATTGGCGGCTTCGGCGATGCACTTCGAATTTGACACAAGAGACAATCATTTCTAACCTTTTTAACAGCATTACGGAGGCCAATCACCCAATTTTTTGGTCTTTGGGCATAATAATAGGCCGCCTTGTCCAGACTGGAATGGTATCAGTTGCGTCTATACGACCTTTCACGCGTAGAAGACCAAAATCATCTAGATATGGTGTAAGTTTTATAAGACTGCTATTCTTGTTAATTGGAAGTCCCTTCCTCAACATGGTGATTTCATCCCAAAATACCGACTTTTGTACTTCTTTGCATATTATAAGCTCCGCATAGTCTAATTCATTTGATGACAGTTCACCTCGTTCCTGGGATTTATGAAGAATGTTGACATCGACGAACCGAATCACCCACCCGATTGACCTCTTAAGCCTCACGTATGATGAAAACCTTTCAGCTATAAATAAACCATTGTTGTTTTAGTCTGCCAAAAGAACGTAATTTTGCCGAAGTTTTTCCGTACATTCGTGAACTGTCAAATCATCTGGCATTGGTGGCCATCCAGATTCATTTCCCTCCAGAAAGGAAGGGCCTTTTAACCAGTTATTATCTGCCCTAAACTGTGGCGGATATTTGGCTCTTCTGGCTTCATCTGCCGCATTTAACTTCGATGGGACCCACCGCCATTTCTTAACTGTTGTGCTGTCGAGAATCTCTGCTATCCGAAATGCCACAAACTCTTTATGACGTCGAGGATCGGTACGAAGCCAGTGAAGCACAGTTTTGGAATCAGTCCAAAACATTATTTTTACAAATGGCACTTTAAGACAGTTTACAGTTGATTCAGAAAGTCTCGTGCCTAAGAAAGCGGCTGATAACTCCAGTCGAGGCATGGATAATAGTTTTTAGGGTTTCCTTTTGTTTTGCCGCATATAAATGAAATACAAGTTTCTTCATTGAACTTAACTCGCAGGTAAGAGACTGTAAGCTTCCTCGCTGGCATCTACAAAAGTGTGCAGCTCCACATGGCTGGAGGTAGAAAGATGAGGAGTGTGGCACCGAGGAACCCTGATATTTGTCAACTTTGGCAACTCTAGCTTCCATAATTTCCATTTCCCAAATAGTTCATCAGGAATACTTACATCCCAATCGATTCCAAGACGCCATATCGCTTTTAACAGCAGTTTTATATGTAGCGTGAAGTTTGCAATCATACCAAAGGGATCAAAAATAGACATTGTGATTGCAAGAAATTCCCTTTTTGTAGGAAATCTCTCATCAGCAATTATCTCTCGGCTGATTCGAGGAAAATTAACTTGAAAAACGAAATTATCTTCTACACTGTCCCAATACAATCCGAGCACCTTTTCTAGGGGTAACACTGCATCGATGTTCATGTCAAGGCCACGCTTAAAATTTATTATTTCAGCTTGGTTACATTTACTAACACACCTTAAGACCTTTTCAGAGCTCGACATTATATTGCATAATTCGAATCCACCGGCTTTATGAATCTTAACAATGGCATTTGTAACATCACACGCTTCCTCAATTGTATCAAAGCTATCCACGTAGTCGTCTACGTAATGGTTTCTCATTATAGCTTCTACAGCTCTAGGATACTCCTGAGTAAAGGTTGCGGCGTTGCTATTTTTTATGAAATTCGCAGTATAGGGTGAGCATTTCGCACCAAACGTCATAACTTCCATCACGTAAACTTCAAGTGGGCCATCTTTATCTCCTCGCCAGAGAAATCGCTGCGAGCCTGGTGGTACATTTCCTTTATATCTTCCACTACTACTACAGATCGCAACCGAAAGTTCAAGAGGACTTCTAATAATGGCCTATAGTCATCAGGGCCCTTTAACTAAAATGTGTTTAAGGAACAGCCATCCACCTCAGCAGCAGCGTCGAAAACAAGGCGGACCTTCCCAGGCTTATTTGGGTTCTTTACACCAAAATGTGGTAAATACCATGTCCGTGGTTTTCTTGTTTCAGCTCCTTCAAAGGATAGCTTCCTTGCATAACCCTTTTTGATGTAGTTTTCTATAATACCTTTGTATGTTGCACAAAATACGGGGTCTTTAAGCATTCTTTTTTCAAGATTATTGAACCGTCTTTTTGCTATATTAAAGCTGTCGGGCATTATAGGAATATCCTGTTTCCAGAGCAGGCCGGTCCGATATCGATCATCGATTCTCACCGTAACACTTTCCGGCACTGCATTTTTAAGCTCAACTGGAGGAACGGAACTAAACTGACGCTCAAGTGAAGCCTGAGTATTAAATGCCTGAGAGGGTAGGCACAAACCATCATCTGCATACACCTTTCATACAAAAACGTTCAGAATTTTCGTGATCACTACTTATCTGCACATCAACAACGGCAGTCTTGTTCGATGTGGATTCACTTCCAAACCAACGCAGGTTAAGATCTCGGGCAGTTCCTTCAACTTTTAAACGCTTAGCTACGCTGGAGCTAACGGACGACGGATGATCCTTCATCCAACAACGCAAACGTTTGCACCACTTCAGAACCATTGTACAATCGAACGGGTAAAACTCGAAAGAGTATTCTGAAACCATTTTCATCATTACAGTTTAAAATTGATTTTTGTTCTTGCGTTGGTGCCTTTTCTTTTGCAATCTCTACTGCCTCAGAAAACGTCGAATCTTCTTCATGAAGGATGCTATGATGCCTTTTGTTACAACCATCAATTTTACAAATCTGCTTTCGTCGGCATAATCGGATTCCGTGGCCATATTTAAGGCAGCTAAAACAAAGCATATTTCTTTTAACAAATTCCCATTTAGCTTGAGAATTTAAATTCTTGAAACTGACGCATTCCGATAAGAGATGTTTGTCTTCGTTACAATATCGGCAGTTCGCTTGAGATAGGTTAGCATCATCCATGTGCAAGATGCTTCCCGCCCTTGTCTTTAATTCAGGTTTCCCTTGAATTGGTTGAAGCGCTGATGACGTTGTTGCTAAGCATACAATTCGAGCCACTCTATTTAACAACTCGCTGAAATGCTTAAGGGTTGGATATGGTTGAATAAATACGCTTACTTGGGCCCATTCCATCCTCTTGCTCATGGGCAATTTATTTACCAACTCTTCCATAAGTGTGGGATCAGCCATATGCTGTTGTAGTTCACTGGTCTCAATAAATATTGTAAGGTTCTGTACCTTGGTCGAAAATGGAATTAGCAGTTCGAATTTATTTTCCGTTATTGTTGCAATGTCTCTTACTTTCTTTAATTGGCTTTGGATTAGACATTCTGGTCGTCCAAATCGTGATTCCAGGGTCGCCATCACATCATTGACGTTATTCGGATGAATAAGAAGAGACTCGACAACTTCTTTTGCCGGACCTTTGATGGCCTTTTGCAAGCGGAACAAATTATCTAGTTTACTGTATTTAAATGAATTTGTAGATTCTAAAAATGCTACACAAAACGTAGGCCACTCCTCAGGTCTACCAGTAAACTCGGGCAGGTCGTGTAATTTTTTAGAGGCACCAGAACCTTGAAGTTCGTCTCCTTGGTTTGCTTGACTTGGAAGGGGCGTTGACTGTGGCTCATGTAGGATTTGGTTGAAAGGTTGCATAGCATTAATAGGCCGAAAAAACGTTGGAATAGTTGATGTTGGTCTGTGAATACCAGCTGTACTTGAAGAAGTGCAGGATTGCATAGGTGAAGGGCTGCTAGTTGGCCAGGAGTAATTACCATATGTACATGGCATTGCGAAACCTCTAGAACTACCTATAGGAGAATTAAATAAATCCGTTGGTAAGCTATAATTAGTAGATGTAACGTAAGATGCAACGGCAGATGTTATAACTGTGTTGACGGCCGTAACTGTGTTTGTACACCCAGAGGAGAAGGTAGTAAGAGTAACTGTAGTTGTAGAACATGAGTTAACGGCGTTAGAGACTGGAGAAACTGCCGTAATGATTTGGCTGACGTTCGAAGACGTGGTGGTTAAATCCTGTTGTTTCTGTTGACATTGGTTGAGCAAACATTCCAATCGCTGGCGTTCCTGCCTCTCTGTTTTAAAAGAAGCTGAAAGCGCCTCAACCTGTGAAGTTAACTCTTGCAATTTTGCTCGCATAAGCTCAGATTCGTCACTGTTGTCAACCATCGTCACTTCGGCTTCGGTTTCGGCTTCCTCCTCTGATGAGTTTTCTGTTGTTTCTGGAACACTCACAAGCTTGGCCGTATTCCTCGTAACTCTACTATGCGGCAAGTTTATAGGCATGAACAATATTTAATATAACTTACCGCAGATGCCTACTGTTAATAAAGCAGTTGACTATTTTGCTTTTAGGCTGGCTAAGAATTGGCAGCTATACAGATTTTCTTCGTAAAATGGCGGCACCATGAGGAAATTTCTATATGTTGGCTGGGCAACTATTTTTATAATTGGCGGCGACGGTAATTCCTTTTGCTGGCGAAAAGGCACGAAGCTGGGGCGAAGAAGGTCGGCTTTTCGAATAAATGCCTGGCTAAATAAAGCACGTCTTTTATGAAATTTTTGTTTCGGCTGGCTATGTGAATACAAATCAAACGAATTACGTGCTTTTTGTCTGGCAAAATGGCGGATTAATTGCGCTGGCAGGGCAATTCAAAAAATAAAATTTGTAGACGTATCTTCCAAATTTGTATGGACCCAAATAGAACGATCTTCGATATTGAGATGTTTATTTTCTATAATACATTGTTACGATTATTTCATAATTAATTGGAAAATTGGAATTCTTTACTTAGTTGAATTGGTTTCCTCTTTGCTTCCAAATTTGGTGATCGTCGGCAATACAATGAGAAAATGAAAAATAGAACTGTCATTCCTGTCATCGAGGCAGAATGAAAGTAGCCGAGACCTGATCTTGAGTTTGCGTTCAGCCAAATTTGGGATCAAAGAGGAATATAATGACAACGTTACACTTTAATATTTAAAATACAATCTTTTTTGACAATGGGTTTTTCCTTGGTAGTTAAATGTATAGTCCTATTATATACGCCTAAGGCTTTGTTTGCTAGTTCTAGCAATTTTTCTGTTTTTCCTAAGATCCTTATATGCTCGTTCAGGGTACTATGTAGTCGTTCTCGATATCTGAGTTTCCTGTGTGTCTGTAAGGGGTAGAAAAATGTATGTTTATTTTTCTTTCTCTTAGATAGTTGGTAATTGATTATGTTTGAAATGTTGGATCGTTATCCATAGTTATTACTTTTGGTGTCTTTAGATACGTGAATATTTTTTCGAGGGCATTTATCAAATCTTTTTGATTTTTTGTCTTTAACTTCTCAATGGAAGCGAACTTGCTAAATTTATCGATACATGTTAGATATTTTTCGTTTCTTGAAGGTATCCAAATGTCTATGTGATAATGTTCGTGAGGTCCCGTAGGGGTCTCTGTTTTCTCGAATGGTAGTTTTACGGGGTTTCTTTCTATCTTTAAATTACATATCTCGCAGTTGTTTATTATCTTTGTTATTTCTGTTTTAAGGTTCGGGTAATATATTTCTCTTTGTAACGGGTGATTTTTTTGAGGTTAGGATTTTTATGCATTAGTATTTGACAGATCACGCGGGATTTCAGACATGGTGTCAAAGAGAAAGATGCTCACTATGCTTTGACATTTCATCATGAATAGACTTACTAACGAGCAACGCTTGCAAATCATTGAATTTTATTACCAAAATCAGTGTTCGGTTCGAAATGTGAAAATCCGCTTTTTTATCGACAAATTTTGTTCAGCGATGAGGCTCATTTCTGGTTAAATGGCTACGTAAATAAGCAAAATTGCCGCATTTGGAGTGAAGAGCAACCAGAAGCCGTTCAAGAACTGCCCATGCATCCCGAAAAATGCACTGTTTGGTGTGGTTTGTACGCTGGTGGAATCATTGGACCGTATTTTTTCAAAGATGCTGTTGGACGCAACGTTACGGTGAATGGCGATCGCTATCGTTCGATGCTAACAAACTTTTTTTTTTTTGTTGCCAAAAATGGAAGAACTGAACTTGGTTGACATGTGGTTTCAACAAGATGGCGCTACATGCCACACAGCTCTCGATTCTATGGCCATTTTGAGGGAAAACTTCGGAGAACAATTCATCTCAAGAAATGGACCGGTAAGTTGGCCACCAAGATCATGCGATTTGACGCCTTTAGATTATTTTTTGTGGGGCTACGTCAAGTCTAAAGTCTACAGAAATAAGCCAGCAACTATTCCAGCTTTGGAAGACAACATTTCCGAAGAAATTCGGGCTATTCCGGCCGAAATTGGACTTTCCGAATGGACCACCTAAGACGCAGCCGCGGTCAACATTTAAATGAAATTATCTTCAAAAAGTAAATGTCATGGACCAATCTAACGTTTCAAATAAAGAACCGATGAGATTTTGCAAATTTTATGCGTTTATTTAAAAAAAAAAGCTCTCAAGCTCTTAAAAAATCACCCATTAGTTCTAAGTTTAATTTTTCTATACCTACGTGGTTTAGTTCTAAATGTTTTTTTATTGATTAGATCTTCGATCTCTGTTTGTTCTTCAATATCTTTTAGGATTATTTTGCTCTTTAATAGTTTTGTTTTCTTATTTTGGTTTTGTTTCCAATAGTTTTGGAATTCTAGGAATGTTTTTTCATCTTCTACATAGATAGCGTTTTGTTAGTTGTGAAATATTTCTACTAGTATTTGTTTAAAGTCCTCCCTATTATAATTAGGTTATTCCAAGTAGATTTTTCTATTTCCTTTATAGAATGTTATTTTGTTTTCTTCGTTATTTCCTGTTTTTACTATTATTTGATTCATAAAATAATTTAAGGGTTTTTCGGTAATAAAGATTAGATTTTCACTACTTGATTCGTTGGAGTGTTTAGTTGAGACTAGCTCGAATGTATTAATTTCGGGTATTTTTACTCTGGAGAGTGCGTCTGCTACTTTGTTTTCTTTTCCTTGTAAGTGTTCTATATCAAAATCGAATTCTTCTTACTTTATTTTCCATCTTTGTAGTTTCGAATTGGGTTCTTTTAAGTTATGTAACCATATTAATGATCTATGATCGGTTAATATTTTGAATCTTCTACCGTATAGGTAATGTCTGAATTGTTTGGTTGCCCAAACTATGTCTAATAGTTCCTTTTAAATAGCGCTATAATTACATGCATGGCTATTAAGAGTTCTTGATGTGAAACTAAGTGGTCCATGTGATTGGCTTAATACAGCGCCTATTGCGTGATTGGATGCGTCTGTTGTCAGTACAAAGGGTTTACTAAGATCTGGGGGACTAAACAGACCCCAGGTTATCTGACATAGCTATTTTTATTTTTTCAAATGATTCTTTATATTCCTAGAAAGGATTGTATTTCCTTAATACTTTTGGGTATTGGGAATTTTTGTATTGTTTGTATTTTGTTAGGATTTGGTTTTATTCCTTCAGGTGTTATTATATGTCCTAGAAATTCACTATCTTTCTTTAAAAAGTCACATTTATTTATGATACTTTTAGGTTAACTTCTCTAAGTGTTGAGAATATTTTATTTAATGAATCTATGTCATCTAAATATACGTAACATGACTTTCCTATGTAATTTTTTAGAATTTCGTTCATCATTCTTTGGAACGTTGCAGGGGCATTTTTTAGTCCAAATGGCATCCTTAACCATTCATAATGTCCTGTTAAAGTAGAAAAGGCTGTTTTTTCTCTATCTTGTGGGGCTATTTCTATTTGTTGAAATCCTTTTGTTAGATCTAGAGTTGTAAAATAGTTTGCTTTTCCTAATTTGTCTAATATGTCGTTTATTAGTGGTATGGTGAATTTGTCTTCTTTCGTTATATTATTTATTTTCCTATAATCTATGACTATCCTCCATTCTTTATTTCCTCCCTTGTCCTCTTTTTTGGGTACTATCCATATTGGGGCATTGTAAGGAGAAGTGCTTGGTTGTATTATTTTTTGTTGTAATAGTTCTGATATCTGGTTGTCTACTTCTTTCTTGTGTATTTCTGGGTATCTATAAATTCTTGTGAAGATTGGGTCTTCGTTTTGTGTAGGTATTTTATGTTTTACGTCGTTGGTAAACGTTAAGTCGTCATATTTGTTCAGAGTTGGAATTATTCCATCTACGTTTGTCAAAAATGTGTAAAGGTCTTCTCTTCTACCGTCAAATGGTTGTAATTTTTCTATATATTTTAGTGGATCTAACGTCAGTGTTAGTACCTGTGTTAGTGGTTGCATCATCTTTGTTATATCACAATTTGTTTCACTTTCACTTTTAAAATTAATTCTACTTAATCTAATACTAGATAGATCTATTACCTTCTTCGTCTGTGAATCTCGGATAGGGTTCATTTGATGACTTCTTTGTTTTTTTGTTGAAGATTTTCTTCATGGGGTTTGTTTTGCTGATCTTTCCTTCTACAGGATTCTCGTCATTACCATTTGCGCTGGAGTTGGGCGATAGATTAGCTAGTGTTGAACAGGTGGTGTTGAATTAGTCCTCATATGCAGTGATTACTTCTTCAAAGGCAGCTGTTAGTTCAACAGGTTTGTTAGTTTTACTTCTGGTCTTGCGGATCCTCTTTTGATTGAAGATGGTTTCTCAGAAGGTCCTTCAATAGATTCTCTCGTTTTCAGCGATGTCCTCCGTTGATGGTTGTTTGCAGGTTTTTATTTACGGATACACTTTTAGTTTGTGTATCCTACCGACTGCGCCAATTTTAATCTTGATTTAGCAGGTTGACTAAGAAGGTCGGTAGCCGTGTTGGCTCTTGATAGTTCGGTTAGCTAGTTCAGGATCAATTAGAGTGGATGTCCTTAGGAAGAATATCATAGTATTCCAATGTGTCTTAACTCGTCAAGTAATATGAGAACAGCGATGAGTAAGCTTGATTAAAATACTTTATTTGAAACGTATAACTTAGTTACTAATACATTAGACAATTTCTTTAATAATAAAAATTCTTAGAGGTATTTGTCGCGACTGAACAACCAAAGTGTAGTACGATGTGCGTGACTGTAGCGGAGTTATAAGAATGTTCCTCTGGTAGTTTATCCAGTGGTATTTATACTGTGTGTGTACATGACTTCTTGTTATCTTCTGGAAGTGGCGTAAGTGATATATTGGTAGTTTTTGTGATGTTTGGTTAATCTACTGATTATGTTTTATGGTTCCTCTTGGGTCCGTATGCAAATACTCTTATCGTCTTGTGACTTTCCTTGGTGTCGGATGTAAATGTGCTTATCTGGTTGGTGCCGTTATCTTTGTTTAAAGATGACCTCATCCAGTTTTGGGTGTTGTGTTGTGTATTATTCTAGCGAGAATACTCCTCTTTGGGTAGGTTGTTGTAGTGGGATCAAAACCTATATATATGTGTTTGCTAAAGAAATAATCTTTTGTAACGTGGCGTAAAAAAAATTATTTATTATTTATTTCAACGCCGCGTCTTGACCCAGCGTTTTGACGCCGCTTTGAACTCGACGCGGCGTTGAAAACGCGCTCTTTGTGACATGAGATATGTGTTGCGGTGTATTACAACGCGGCGTTGAAACTTTACGCTAAGACGCGGCGTCAAAACGCGGCTGTTTGACGAGACGATAGATAGACAATAAACGAATTCTTTGCGGTGGCCTTTGGTTGTTGTCGGAGTCATCGTCACTGCTGCTTTCCAATATGTAGGCCGCAATAAACGCCACCATATTTCCTGTGGACATACTTTATTTGACTTTTCACTTTTGCCTTTAATCACTGTATTTGGAAATGTATTATTTATTCTTTTTTTTAATTAAATTAATTTAGGTAATTGAAATACTTCAGAAACTCACGTCTATATTTAACCAAAACAACCAAAACAATCAAGACACAGGGACTCATTTGAGTGACGCCGTGTGATCGTCACTGCTGAAAATGATAAATGTCATAGCAGTTTAGGCTCACCGCCAACGATCAGCTGTTTGAGAGTTGGCACGTCGTGTAATGGTCACTGTTTTGCATGTCCTTGCAGTGACACCGAGATACAGGGACAACAGGGACACACTTTGACGTTCATTGTATTTTGGGACAACAAGGACAGACATGGGTCATTCGTGTCATAGTCACTGTAGCTAGCTGTGACACGATGACCTTTGTCGCTGCAGTGACGGTGGTAGGACCTATTTTGTTGAGACGTCACAATGTCCCTGCAGTGACCAATTACAAGGACCGTCTAATAGCTTTAAGATTGATAGGACATAGAACTGCCGCTGAAACAATTGCCCCTCTCGAACAACGACGCAATGTTTTATGTCTGTTCTTATTTTATCGTTTCTTTTATAAATAAATTGCACGACTGGATTGCACGTACTTGCTCATATGGGCGGTCACATCGTCGAATAAAATTTAAATAAAATGTACGACTGGGTTGCATGAACTTGATCTTATGCTAGATAATTGCTTAAGTGTATAAGTATATAAAGGGTGTTTTTTTAGACGTGTGGTTTTCAAGAAAAAATAAAACGATTATAGTTTAATGTTATGACCAAGAATCTAGCTTTATTATAAAGATAAGGGTTTGCATTATGTTTTAAAACTTATTTCGGGGAAGTGGCCGCAGTGGCTGGCTCGAATAAATTCCAGCCGAGGCCCAATTTTCCCAATTTTGTGAAAATCGGGATCGGTAGCCATTTCGTTTTGGGCCCATTCACCGAACGTGTGACGCGCTTGAAGGGCGTTCGGCTTCAATTCTTGAACAAGTTGGATTTTGTAAGCCTGCAAACCAAGATCCTTCCGCGCGAGTTAAATATTTGTATGGTGACCTTTAAGAATAAAGCAATGTTCAATAGGGCAATCACCTTCAGTGATTGCATTAATAGTAGGTATCTCATTTCTCCTGTAGTGCCCCGTGGCTTAGTGGTTAGTGTGTCGGACTGCTAAGCGAAAGAACCTGGGTTCAAATCCAGCTCATAGCCACCTTTTTTTCTGGGGTACTGCCTCTTGCGAGGAACTGACAAAACCTCCAAGAGTAAAATTTGTCTCGAAAAAGTGCATCTCATGTAGCCGTTCGGACTCGGCGGTAAACTGTAGGTCCCTTCCATTCTTGCAGAGTAACAACACACACACAGGAAGAGAGTATAAGTCACTAGGCCTTGGCTCCTTAAGGAGCTGTCGCGCCAATAAATTTATTTAATTTATCTCATTTCTCCTAAATTATAATAGCAGACACCAAATGAAATAAGAGACACTGCAACAACCTTCCGTTGTTGCATTTCCGTTCCCACACCATTTATTAGAATCAGCAAACTTGACGATGGGAAAATATTGAAGTTGAAGGCCATCGTCATAATTGTCATTAGCTTTAAGAAAATAATAAAGAAGATTGATTCAGTCTCAATCGACCCAGCAGACAACAACGTTCTTTTATTTAACTGGCGCAGTCGACGGCGAACCTCAAGTGGAAAATTTCTTTTTTTAAAAACATACATACGGTTTGATAGTATAAGAAGCACATATGTTAAATTGATACAGGATCTACAATGTCAATTGTAAATACTAGTCGAATCGATTGTAGAGCATTTAAAATTCTTAACGAAGTATCTATTAACCTTTCAACTGTGAATAATCAAACGATAGAAAAACTCATAGTTTACCAAGTGCCAGTACCTCAAGAATTTGGATATAGATCGAACGTATTCATAAGAGCATATGGTAAACCCTTAGGAGATAAATCTTATAGTCTTTTGTTGGGAATGGATGTAATTAGTAATATGATTGATAGTATTAACATAAGAAAGCGAGAAGTATTACTAGAAAATAAAACCATTCTTCCAATCATTTTGGAGTCTGAATCGTTGATAGAATGCTATGAGTTAGAGGGAAGCAATGAAGTAAAATTAGATTACCTGAAAATAAACGAAAAACAGGAAATAGAAAAATTACTCAAAAAATACAAACATCTTCTATATAAAGATGGTGACCAGCTTACTAATTGCAATAGTATTGTTCATGAAATTAAGGTTTCTACAGACCAACAAATTAACGCCAGACTTTACCGTCTTCCAAAAAAGCATGAAGAGGAGGTCATTAAACGAGATGGAAAGGCAGGGGATAATTCGTAAATCAAATAGCCGATATGCATCACCAATCGTAGTTGTAGCTAAAAAACCTGACAGTGAAGGAAAAATCAAATTTAGAGTATGTGTAGATTATCGAGCACTCAATGATATTACCGTGGATGATAAATACCCATTACCAAACATTGAGAGTATTCTTGATAAGTTAGGGAGGTCACAATATTTCTCTACCCTTGACTTGGCCAAGGGTTATCATCAAATTAAGGTACATCCTGAAGATATTCATAAGACTGCATTTGTCACACAAAACGGTCTGTATGAATATACCAGAATGCCTTTTGGGCTGAAAAATGCCCCAGCGACATTCCAACGTCTAATGAACGAGATATTAAGAGATTATATAGGGAAAATTTGTACAGTATATCTTGATGATATACTAATTTTCTCGACCTCACTTGAAGAACACATTTCCTCATTAAATAAGATATTTAAAAGACTAGCAGATCACAATCTTAAGGTTGAACTAAGTAAATGTTTTCCTTTTTAAGGAAAAACACTGAGTATCTAGGGCATATACTTACTTCGGAAGGAATGAGACCTAATCCGAACAAAATAGAAGTAGTCCAGAAGTACCCATTACCTCAAACAACGAAACAATTTAAAGGATTTTTGGGTAGTACGGGGTATTATCGAAAATTTATCAAGGATTACTCCAAGATTGCATATCCGATGGTGAAATATTTAAAGAAAAATATGACGATCAATACAAGTGACCCTGAATATATTCAAGCCTTTGAGCGATTGAAAAAAACCCTCGTTAAACATCCCATACTCAAATATCCAGACTTCAATCAACAGTTTTCACTCTTTACCGATGCTAGTAACTTTGCATTGGGAGCTGTTCTTACTCAAAAAGGACAACCTGTATGTTATGCATCTAGAACATTGAATGATCACGAGAAAGAATACTCCGTAACCGATAAAGAATTTTTAGCCGTTACATGGGCAACCACATATTTTAGGCCTTATCTTTGGGGTCAAAAATTCAAGTTAATTACTGATCACATGCCTGTCAAATATCTAACAAAAAAATATAATGGCAAAGAATTCAGTCAACGAATTCAAAGAGGACTTCTCAAATTGCAGGAATTCGATTTCGATATTGATTATATTAAAGGTAAAGAAAATAAAATAGCAGATTTCCTAAGTAGAATTCCAGGGGAAGTAAATGAAACTTCAGATACAATACATTCCGCAGATGAACAATTTTTAGACCATATAGCAATAAAAGATGGTATAGTAAATTTATACCAAACCCAAATAATACTTACATATTCTGTTCGAAAGGAAATAAAAACACAACATAATAAGACAATTATTGAAGTAGATATGACGAAAGATGAACAATATTGGAAACATTTGTTTAAGAAAGCAATTAAGGCAGGAATAATAGGCATATATTCTGAAGTGGAAGACAGTGAATACAATAAAGTAAAGATATGTATGGACATGATAAGGGAGTTAAGTTTTATAAGCTCACTCAAAGAGCAAGAGATATAGAAAAAGCCGAAGATGTTCACAAGCAAATATCTCTTTATCATACCGAAGAGAGTAAACACTCAGGTATAGTTGAAACTTATCTAGCTTATGATATGAGCTCAAAATATATTTTCCAAATTTAATTAAAGAAATTTCAAAAGTCATAGGGAATTGCCAAACATGTCAGGAAGGAAAATATGATAGAAAACCGATAAGACCGAAGTTTAAACTAACAGAAACTCCAAATAAAGGAAACGAAGTATTGCATATGGACGTTTATCATTTCAATAAATTAATATATCTGACATTCGTAGATAAATTCACTAAAAAAGCTTATGGCTATAGTTTAACCAGCAAAAACTGGACTAGTAAACTAGAATGTATAGACGATCAATTGAATAAATTCGGAAAACCCAGAAAAATCGTTTGTGACAATGAATTTAATTCTGAAAATATAAAAGAACACTTTCGAGAAGAGGGAATAAAAATGCACATGACAAAACCAAACTCGCATACTGGAAACTCGGACATAGAAAGATTTCACTCGACGTTATTAGAAATTTTGCTTACAATCAAAAATAAAGAGATGTCCACAAATCAGAAAATATTCAAAGCTATTCAAATTTATAATAACAGATACCACTCCACATTAGGTATGAGTCCCAATGAAGCCGAGAAAACAGATCCGATAACTTTAAAAAAGAAACTAGAAGAGAAAAAGAAAAAAATTATAGGTAAACGAAATACTATATAGAAAACATTCTTTAAGAAATGTAGACCCCACTAATATAAAAAGACCAAATCAATTTGCAGGTAACCTTATGGCTGAAGATGGTTCTCATGATGATGACAATAATGGTAGCGGAACCGGCACTTCTAATATCGCAAATTCAAACGGACCAAGGTTACACTATTCTAAATCGCGGTTCAGTAGAACTAATCAATAATACCCAAACAATTGTTCACATTATTGATACCAGAGAAATTGCAGCGGCAGTTGAAGCCATTGAAATAAATTTACAAAAACTAAAAATAGAAAAAAGCTTATCAATAGTTAACGAAATTATAAATATTAAAGCAAAAGTAAGAACTATTGCATCCACCTTCCGACAAAAGCGAACAAAGAGAGGTCTAATTAACTTTATTGGAACTGGTCAAAAGTGGTTGTACGGGAGCATGGACGATAATGATAGGCAAGACATTTTACAACATTTTGAAACTGTTGATATCAATAACAGAAATGCGATAGAAAATTTAAACAAACAGATAGAAATTAACGAGCTTATAATGAATAATATAAATAATTTCAAGGTAGTTGTAGAAGAAGACAGAAAACATATTTCTGAAATTTACAATAACGTAGTGGAGAATCAGAATAATTTTACGATTAAACTTTTGCAAACAGATCAACTCTTAAAGCTCAAAATTCTTGAAGATAAAATTGATAGCATTTTAGACAACATATCTTCTGCAAAACAAGGGATCTTACATCCAAGTATTTTAACAGGAGAAGAAATTATTGCTTCCGATTTAGATTTCTATAAGTTAAAATATGCAAAAATAGGAGCCTTTAAACTAAATGGAACAAAATTAGTTTTAGCTATTAAATTGCCAAAATATTATATACAAACTCAATTAAAAATGATAATTCCAATGCCAAACAAAGATTATAGAGAAATAGATATTATTCCAATTGAATATGTTGAAATAAATGGCACTAAATATATTTATAATGCAAACAATATTTATGTTAAAGACTTGAAAAAAATGGATAATTGTTTAACTGATGGCATTTGTAATTTTAAAACAAATAATCAAACTAAAATTGAGAATGTTGAAGAATATTTAATCATTTGTAAGAACCTAAATAAAGAAAAAATAACTAACGGTTGTGACGACCGAAACTTAGAATTAACTGGAAACTTTATAATCAATATAAATAATTGTACAATAAGTGTGAGGAACATATCTGTGTCTGATTTTAACTTGGAATTTGTGCATCAATTTACCTATGAAGAAAACCAAAATGTTAACATTAAAGAAAAACTAACATTCGAAACAATGTTAAAAATATATCAAATTGAAAATTTAAAGCATATTGATGAACTTAAATACCACAAAAACAATAACTATATTATGAGCATATTTATAATATCATTTGTTTTCATAGCCATTATAGTTATAGGTGTTATAATTTTTTTAATGAAAAAAAAAACTAATATAATAAGACAAATATTAAAAAATATTGAGATTCCTAAGATACCAGCGATTCAGGAGAATCTTAAAAATAAGGAGGGAGAAGTTAAATATTTGTATGGTGACCTTTAAGAATAAAGCAATGTTCAATAGGGCAATCACCTTCAGTGATTGCATTAATAGTAGGTATCTCATTTCTCCTAAATTATAATAGCAGACACCAAATGAAATAAGAGACACTGCAACAACCTTCCGTTGTTGCATTTCCGTTCCCACACCATTTATTAGAATCAGCAAACTTGACGATGTGAAAATATTGAAGTTGAAGGCCATCGTCATAATTGTCATTAGCTTTAAGAAAATAATAAAGAAGATTGATTCAGTCTCAATCGACCCAGCAGACAACAACGTTCTTTTATTTAACTCGCGCGATGGCGGTTGGCCTCATTTGGGTCTTCTTCAATACTCTGCTCCACCGAAACGAACCATTATTTTGGTAATAAATTTGTACAATTTGCAAACTTTGTTCAGGAGTAAGTCTATTCATTATTAAATCGCAAACCAAACTGAGCATAAATCAATATGACCAACTCCGAAAAAAGTATTGCCAGATTGAAAACCACACGCCTATTAAAATAAAAAAATATTTTTTTTAGAAAATTCTTTATTTTTTTTAATTAGTTTCAGAGTTTTCTTGGAAAAAACTAAGTATGCAATAAAATTTGAAAACTAAATGTTTATCGAAAAAAAATTGAAAATCTGTAGTTTTCATCTGGGAAAGTTATTTAAAAAAATTCAATCACCCATTTTCAAAATATTTCGAAAACCAATTTTTTTTTAATTTTTTAAGAAATCGAAAAAAAAAGTTTTTGAAAATTTTGAAATGCGATATTAATTGAATTATAAATGACTTCCTGTGTGCAAAATTTTATTAAAATCGGGATAATAGTTTACGATAAAACCGCATTTGAAAAAACCGTTTATATGAGAGGTACCGTTATAGAACAAATTTCGAAAAATTTATTCGAACTGAAAAATGTATTATTGTAAAAACTTAGCACCCTGAAAGTTTTATCAAAATTATTGGAGCCGTTTTCGAGAAAATCTAACTTTTTGTTCAAAATTGTATGGCAGGTACCGTTATTTTTCGACCTAGAGGAAAAGTGAAAAATATTCCCTGAGATACTACCTAATAAATACTTAATACCAAGTTTGAAGCAAATCGGCTGTAGCGGCGCGAACAGACAGACAGACAGACGGACGGAATTTCCGGACCCACTTTTTTCAACTTCTCTATTATCGTAATGTCATGTTTTATTGTTAGATTTTTTTTTGCATGAATCCATAACTTGCATTTTAGTACCTAAATCGCAAGTAAAAATGTTCACTCGAAGTAGCCATTTGCATTCCTCCCCTTAAAAGTTGCTCCCGTAATACTCGTCTCGCAAGGAATGCCCATCAGTTCACCCTTGGCCCAATTTTGAACTACAGTGAAATATAGGGATTCTTTATTTAACCGAACAACACGAATTTGGAATAGTTCACCCTTGCCATTTTGATCTGCAAACATTCAACACTAATGTTAATCGACACCTCCTATCTCTCCCCTCCCTATCTTCCTAATGCCCTCGCAGTGTGTTAATTATATAAAAAAATATGAAATGCTGTGATTTCTTAAACCAAATTTTTTGGTCCGAAAACCAAACAAAATTTTAAGTAAGCTATAAAGATCTGCTACATATGTTAAGTTCTAGTTTTTAAAACCAAATATTTGCATAAAGAAACAATTCGGCAAGATACATTGTTATGCCCCAAAGGCAGTTAATTTTTTGTATTAATAAAAACAAAATGAGCGTGAAATAGTAAAGTAACGTTTACCAAAAATCCTTTAAGAAAATCTACTACAATAAGTAAGATTTGTTGTTTTTTAATATTTAATCTGTTTTAAACAGGGTGGAGCCCCCTCTATATATTTTTTTTGTCTCCACTTAACGACCTACATGCTCTGATAGCTTTTTATCACACTCACTATTCGTGAATCACCGTGTATAGTAAATTAAAAAAGTTCAGTAAAACCATTTTCAAAATAAAGATTTTTTTTAATTTTATGTTATCTTTGTATATTTGATAAAAAAAACATCTATTATTTTTATTAATGAAATTTACATACATATGTATAATATTTTTATAGAACGTTATTAAAATATTAACTGATTAAATTATATGTCTAGAAGTTGGTCGGATTAATTCGCATACATTGTTTTGGGAATAAGATGGCTTAATAGTAAATGTATATTATTTGGAAGGTATTTATATTGCAATAGCAAGCAAAAAGCAGTAATAACAGAAATAGAAATAAAACAAAGTATAAAACTGATTATTTTTTCTAGAAAAAGTACTAAAATGTAATATCCTTACTGCATTAAATAGAAACTCCGTGTCTTAATGAGCAGCTTCTTGTAATTACCCCTATCTTTTTCTCACTGTGTTAACGAAATCAAGACTAATGTTTGCTCATCATTTGCAATCCATTCGTCTATGCTTCATCAAGGAACTTTGCAAACGAGCATTTTCTTCTGAGATAATTTTACATTAAGGTTTTCTAAAAAAAAAAAACAATAAACACAACTTTATTATGAATAAACGGAAAAAAGGCAATGACTTTGGAACAAATAACTTATTTCGCACGCAATCTCAATATTGGGTCTGGTTCTGATCGAAATACTTATTAAGAATTATCATACATCACGGATGAAGAAATGTCTGATGACAATGTTTTCGAAAACTTAAAACCAGCAAATAAAATCCACCCATCAGAATTTCCAACTAACCCCCTTTGCAATGTATGGGGAGTTTTCATTATTTTGTCAGCTCCGTTCCACAATTTAGGCAAAAAAAGTCCACACCAAAGCAAGTCTTATGCAGAAGGAGTTCAAACATTTATATCAAAGAGGTAACCATTTGTAAAGAAGCCTTGAGAAGGAATTTTTCATTTCAATCCAACCTAACCAAGCAGCGTAACGTCCAATAACGAACCTCCTTGGGTTCCTCCCGTGAGTAACGTTAAAAAAGATTGCTTAAGAAGTGTTAAGAAATCACTCAGATTGTTGGAATAGAAGGAAGAACGAACCGGGTTTAAAAAACGAATCCTTTTTGTTTCCGATTAGGTTCCTGTGAGGATTTGCAAATAAAAAAATCGCACGACTTATTAGCGCTTTTAAAAAATTAAACAACGCTGAATTTTGGAATTCGGCGTTATTTCTCAGTTATAAAGTGAAATAACGCCGAACAATGTTCTTTAATTTTAAATGAGAAATTTTTCCTATAAAATGAATATATGCACTTTTTCTTCTAATTCAAGCTTTGCAATGAAACTTAAAGAATCAAGAGCCACAGTTTCTTTGCAATCTGCATGAAACGGTTTCCAGCGAGTTTTGTAGATATGGCGGAATATTCTTTAAAAAAAGGCTTCGCTAACCGTCAACATGACTGGTGATAAGAAGGAAGATCAAAGCTTTCTTCGATCTTAGTAAGGTCTTAAAAGTCAACAAGATCTAGGGCTCTATTACGAATGACTAAGTAAGCGAAACACGAAACCCGTGGAATGATAATTGCCACGCGGCGTAGAGCGATTATAAGGAACGAGAATACTATGTATAATCTTGCCAGATATGATTATAAAAATGATTTTTTAGTGAGAGCGCGACAAGCTTCGCGTCTTCTTCGGCAGCTCGTCGGCTTACCACCAGATTTTGGCTCCCTTCGGTTTACCCGGATATAAAATTACTCGTTTATAAAATAACAAGTATCGTTATAGAATATACTGGGGTGGAATCAGCTAACGCGATAGTCGATAGTTCATAATCAAACAACTTACAACAACTTAGCTCCATGAAAGGTGATTATCAAATCGACAATCGTTTTTTTGCCTTGATATTAAGTGACAGCTATTTAGGTGTCGTTTTCATACATTTATGTTTGATTTGGTGCGGTTGATTTTAAATTAAAAAAAATAATATTTCTTTTTAAAGCAAATTAGTAAAATAAGTGTAATGTTTACATCAATTGCTATTTTTCGAACCATGCGAAGAGTGGAAAACAATTATAAAAAGATCCGTCTGATCAGATCAGAACGAATCTAAGAAATAGTGCATTGTATATACATTGCCTATAGTACTATCATGAGACGAGAAAAAATCTTTTTCCCTAGAGCCGCTTGGAGTGCTAGTGTAGGACATTTTATTTGAGTGAGAGAGAATTAAGAGCATGGTTTTTAGTGTTATGCTTTGTGCTTAGTTTCCTGCGCATGTGCAATGTGACAATGTGAGGCAAGAAAAAACCGAAGGAGAACATGAAATAATTCAGTATCTTGTTTTGTTCATTGTATATATGTGTATAAACTGCTAGCAGTTTTGAAGTTAATATACAATGGTTTCGCTTAGCTGAGGCGAATAGTTTTTTGTAAGGATTTATACACGATCCAACATTTTCATTGTTTACGTTTTTTTTATAGGGAATATGTAATATTAGAACTGGTTCTCACATAAGCATTTATACATGCGTACGTCATTGACCAGACTTTTGGTTTAAGTTTTTTAGGATTTTCAAGTTTTGTACAAGCACTACCTACATACATATTTGTCATATTTGTACATATATACATCATTGACCAGACTTTTGATTCGAATTCTTTAGGATTTTCAATTTTTTTTACTATTATGAAGGTTGTCGTCTTCAAATAATGTACACATTCATTCTTGAAATTTAAACACAAACTTACTTCTTGCTATATTTATACAAAGATACAAACGTCCTTGCAGTGGATGGATTTTTGTTTTGAATTTAACTTTCCATACAGGTACCTACATATACATATAGGTACATACATATGTAGGTACCTATCTGAATGAACTATGTGCAGAAATTCAATCAAAAATTGTTTGTAAATTGATTTATATTATTATTGATTGATTATATATTATTGATTTATAGTAACAAAGATCTTTTGTTTGTTTGAGGTTTATATAATAGGTACTAGTTGACCTACCCAGCTTAGCTCGCGGGAAAGAAATTTATAGTTAAACCAAAATATTTCTTTGTACTAATCTTCTATAGAATTGCTAAAAATACCACGGGTTTTTTACATTTGTAATACCTAATTGTTTAATTTTAACTTGCAATTATTATGGGTAGGTACTAAGTACAAGTTATGTATTCGTGCAGAAAAAAAAATTGAGATAACAATCAAATACCTATAACATTACGATGATTACGAATGCATAACCAAAATTGATATTCAGAAAAATGTAAGTAGCCTAAGTAATCTTACACTAAAATATATTGATATAGGTATATTTAAAAATAACGGCAACATTTAAAATAATGTGTTATACCTTTTTTAAAGCCAAAAGTCTGTTCCATCATATTATTTTTTAAATAAAGAATTTCAGAAAAAAAATAAATATACATATAAAAGGCACGACTGGGTCGCACGTACTTGCTCCTGTGTGCTAATTTGTTTATTTAGGGGCAGGTGTAAGCTTTCGTTTTCTCGATTGAAATTTTTGCATTCACTAGTAATCGAATAGTTTTTTACTTGCGATTTATAGGGACTATAAGGCAAGTTATGCATTCGTAAAAAAAATTCTAACAATCAAACATGACATTACGATGATAGAGAATTTAAAAAAGTGGGTCCGGAAATTCCGTCCGTCTGTCTGTCTGTCTGTCCGTATCGATATTTACAGCCTAAACGGTTGGGCCGTTGGAATTGGCATTCCAAAACTAACGGCACCTGCCATATAACTTTTAATGAAAAACTTAATTTTCTCGAAAACGGCTCCTACGATTTTGATAAAACTTTCAGAATGATGTTTTCTATGCAAAATCTATCTTTTGGTTTTAATGGATTTTCAGAAAAAGTTTTATAACGGTACCTCTCATATGACCGGAGACTTTCTCGTTAACTAATTGACGGATTTTGATAAAATTATCAAAATATGTAGTGTTTTATGATTTAAATAATATTGCTTATTAAAATGAATAGTGTTTTTTGATTTCATAAAAAAATTATTTGTTTAATATTTTCCCCCAACTTTTGCCACTAGTCTAATTATGACAGTGAAGCTATTGTATTTGCTTTCGCCAATCTGCAGATTAAAAGGTAAGGATTACTTAATGTATCGGCGTCTTATGTTCAATTTTTTGCAGTATATAGATACTGTATGTCTTTACAAAACTTCATCTACATCTAGATTTTTATCTAAATAAGCTGAACGCGCTTACAAAGCGTTACAAGACATCAAAAAATGCCAATACTCGACAAATGCTGCAAACTTCGTTATTTGTATTATTATTTATTTATCATTATTTATTTTAAAGCATTTTATGATCGTAACAGCATACAGCATACAGAATAAATAATAAGGACGCCTATGATAAACACATAAACATGCAAAAACAACTAATAAATAAAAAAAATACTCGATTACCTACTGAATGCAAAAATTTCAATCAAGAAAACAACTCAACTCAACGGTCATATGGCACTTCCTTTACTTTTAGGCCTACAATTTAAATTTCAATGTCCCCTCTGGGGAATGCCAAAATAATCACACACACCAAGTTTAAAGATAATCACTTAAGCCATTTAGGCTGCAGCTCGTTATACATACCTACTGACAGACAAACAGTCATTTTTTGTCGATCACTTTTTTAGACTTTGAAGTCGATTGGCTCATCGGTTTAGGCTATAGTCCAAAATACATCCGTACAGACAGACCTACACACAGACGGACAGAATTTTGCCAGCAACTCAAATATGTTTCTCTATCATCGTAATGTAATGTTTGATTATTATCACAATTTTTTTATGTTCACGAATCCTAAACTTGACTCATAGTCCCTATAATCACAAAGCTACTTGTGCATAAAATTCAACATCAACGATAACGAAGCCAATGAAATGAAAATTCAAAAAATAAAATCATTGTCGATCCTCTTCGTTGTTCACCGTCACCGAGAACAGGATATACACAATACACATACACATGTGCTTATTAAGTTTTCCTTTTTAGTATCTCCCTCACCCTCGCTCACACCATCTACCTCACCGACAACCGACCGATCGACCTGAATTTAGCTGAACATTTTATCAAAGATAATATAACAAGTATACCTACGTAAATACACACATTATGTAGGGATGGATGTAGGTACATACCTAAATATCTACCTACCCTCGAATGTTTTATATGAAAAAAATATAAAACTCAAAATAAACTTATCAACCAGCTTAAACATATACCCACCCCCCAGACACCATTCATTTACAAAAGTCGTTTTTCTTCTTTTTTGTCAATCCTTTTAACTAGCCATCTCGTCGCCCTGCTTGTGTGAAGCAATCCAGTTGTGCAAAAAAAAACT
The DNA here is from genome assembly GCA_963971375.1 of Platycheirus rosarum. NCBI lineage: Eukaryota > Metazoa > Arthropoda > Insecta > Diptera > Syrphidae > Platycheirus > Platycheirus rosarum. The sequence goes on from OZ020508.1 coordinate 112,211,070, forward strand.
ATACTCACATCATTGTATATATGTAAACTGCAAACTGCAAAGAGTAAAGTACATGTTCACAGAGTTTCTCTTAGAATTCTCTTTGTTCGACTCGTTCGCCTCTTTCAATTTACCAAGTTAATTTTCCCTAGAGCCGCTTCGAACGCCACCGTCCACCGGTCGTCATGATAGTACTATAGCAGTCTATATACAATGAAATAGTGCAAATTTTTTGGAACTACCTGAACTATGTATGAATGTACGAGTCTGTTTATATTATTATGTATCTACATACATATATGTATACATATATATATATCTTAAAGAATATTTCTCTATTCATTATATTTTAGATTTTTAAAAAAACTTTCGTTTGACAAAAGAAGCCTTTATGTATGTTTTGCAGCTGCTCGATCTACCACCTGGGGTAAGCAACGCATATTCCACCTATTTTACAATTGGCTGCAACACTTAATATTCTTGGTGGTGGTGGTTACCAAGGGCAAGTTTGTGCTGACTGGGGTATCGAAGAACAAGAAAATACTAACTCTTCAAACTACCGAAGTCATACTTCTCAAAGTGGAAAAGGAGATGTTATCGCTAATTCAGAAGCTATGTGAACACGCGATGAAATCAGGGATCAATTTTTATTTGCGAACAGACTGGCAAATTTATTAGACTACTTATATGTTAAAACATAAATGCCTTCTTTAAGTTTTTTATTTATTATAATAAATAAACACATTTGTAAACGTTATTACATATGTATGTTAGTCTTTTGTTTCTAGTTATCACATATGTATGTATATATGCAGGTATATATATTTACTTTTGTTGCAAATCTATATGCTTCTTAAAAATTTCGTCGTCTCGGTGATGTTTTGTGTTTTTTTTATGAAGAAGGAATATTTGGCATTTCTTTACAATGCCTGAAAGAAGCAGATATAGTTCTTCTGCTTACTGATAATTACAAATAAAGTTAAAATTGGAATAATCGAAGTACATTTGTAATTGCATACCTTTGACAATGCTAGCAAGAGCCAAGCCCCCATTCTTCCATTCCACTTTTATGATTGTTTCCTCCGTTTCATCTAAAGGCTTCATTTCATTTAATTTATTTTATTGTAGGTGAGCTTCTTTTTTGCGCGATATTTGCGAAGAGTCCGAACCTAGAATAATTTGTATAGATTTAATATTGAAATTGCCCCACAAATCTATGTACATATGTATATTATTTGTAATTACATACTCTTTTCTGTTCAGAAACTGTTTTTGTTGGCGGTCCATTGCTATTTAACGTCGTAGTCAACTTTTCCCACTGCTGTCGTTTGGTTGTCCGCCCAGAACTTGAGGCAGCGTTGTAAGATTTGACTAGCTCTGGGTATTTTTCCATAAATTCCGAAAGAATGGCAATTTGCTGCTTTGTGGAATTAGAGATAAAACAAAATTGTACAAAATGTAGTATGTACATATATGTATATAGTTACATATTTTGTAAAATAATCCAAACACAAACTTTTATCAGGCTCGAAACAAAAATTAAATTTAAATTTATTGGCGCGACAGCTCCTTGAGGAGCCAAGGCCTAGTGACTTATACTCTCAACCATTCCTGTGTGTGTGTTGTTACTCTGCAAGAATGGAAGGGACCTACAGTTTACCGCCGAGTCCGAACGGCTACATGAGATGCACTTTTTCAAGACAAATTTTACTCTTGGAGGTTTTGTCAGTTCCTCGCAAGAGGCAGTACCCCAGAAAAAAAGGTGGCTATGAGCTGGATTTGAACCCAGGTTCTTTCGCTTAGCACTCCGACACACTAACCACTAAGCCACGGGGCACACTACGAAACAAAAATAGCAAATAAAAAAATTCAAAAATTACACATATTTATGGACAGAGTTATATGCCAAGAAACAAACAAGTATTGGTGATCAAATTATACAGAGCAAAGAATAATTGATATTTAAAAACGACTATCAAAAAACCGAATATTAAGTATCACCTTAGCCGATTCCACCCCTGTATTACAAACGATAATTGTTTATCGTTTTACATAATAAGCTTTAATAATAAGGGTTTTGCTATTTTTTATTATTTACGCTTTCCATTTTGATGTAATTTATATTGAAGCAGAGCTATGTAGTTTAAACTTCAAGTTATAAATTACAACAATTTAAAAGCAACTTAAGAGCATGCATATACGACCCAGTCGAGTACTTTAATTTAAAACTGTTCAAACAGGGATGAACTGCAGGTCTGCAGGATTTGATAATCAACTCAACTTTATTTTTATTTCTTTTGTTTTCCCTTGTTGTGAAATTTCCTGTTCCTCCCCAGGAGAATCACGACGCGGTAGCGTTAGCGTTGGAGGAAGCGGACACTGAGTAAACGAGATAGTTTGGATAGGATCAGAAGTTGACTACTTGTCTTCTTTGTTTTTGCTGTGGGATTTTATGGTGTGTTATATCCTATAAGTATTTGTATTCCTTCTCTTCTTTGGCGTTTTTTTTTATATAAACACATCGGTGATTATGCAATGTCTACGAACTTCTCCAGCAGCATATCGAGTTTAGAATGATTAAAAACGATGCAAGTTTAACATCCCTTAAGGCTTAAGGGCTCAATTTTGCAAAGACGAACAAAATATAAGCAAGCTTCCTCAGGAACATATACATGAAACAGCTTTGGAAAGAACTGACCATGGAAAAACATTAGGCAGATATACATACACAAGGCTTGGTCCACCAATTTCAATAGTTTTAAGGCAATGAATACGCCCTCATGTGCCATAACCCATAAGTAACAACTCAAACAATATTCGGTTTCTGACAAGCTGTCTTACTTGCGCAATCGAAGCTGAGCTCCCAATTGTTTGATCAGTAATGTGATGAAAAGCAAAAACTCTTTACTCTATTGTGATTTATTGCATCATTGAATATTGAGCCCTCTGCAAGGCGATCAACGAAGACATTCTTCGGCAGAGGTGGGATTTGGAGCAATGTAAAACGTTTGGACGTCTGATAATGCCCATTTTAGAATCTGAATTGTAGTCAATCGTTCATACGACTCGAGAGGTTGGGTTGGTAATATGTAAAAGCAAATAACGTAAAGCGTCTTTTAGGGTAATGTTATCTTAATTGAAACATAGTCCAAGCTCGCGGAAGAAGATACTGAAAGAAGAGATGATTCAATTGTGTTAATGACAGCTAATACTAATTTTTTATTAAAAACAAAAATCAGAATGCAAACTAAAACACAAAAATAACTTACATTAAAAAATAAAATAAAAAAAATTTTGAAAAAAAAAATAATTATTAATAATTAAAAATACAAAATAAAGTTTTCGAAAATATTTTAATGTGAAATTACTTACATTACCTACCTACATATTTTTAAATATTAATTTTGATTGTAATCCGGTCCTTTGGTAGGTACCGTTTTTAGCCCATCTTAATTTTTTTTCAGTAAAATATAATCCAAACCTACTGTTTTTTTACTTGCGATTATAGGGACTATAAGGCAAGTTATGCATTCGTAAAGAAAAAAAAAAAATCTAACAATCAAACATGATATTACGATGATAGAGAAGTCAAAAAAAGTGGGTCCGGAAATTCCGTCCGTCTGTCTGTCTGTCTGTCTGTCCGTATCGATATCTACAGCCTAAACGGTTGGGCCGATTTGATTGAAACTTGGTATATAGTATTTTTAGAGTGCTCTACCCGACAGTTTTTGGAATTGGCATTCTAGCTCTAAAACTAACGGTACCTGCCATATAACTTTTATTAAAAAACTTATTTTTCTCGAAAACGGCTCCTACGATTTTGATTAAACTTTCAGAATGATGTTTTCTGTGCAAAATCTATCTTTTAATTTTAATGGATTTTTCAGAAAAAGTTTTATAACGGTACCTCCCATATGACCGGTTTTTTAAAATCAGACTTTCTCGTTAACTAATTGACGGATTTTGATGAAATTTTCAAAATATGTAGTGTTTTATGATTTAAATAATATTGCTTTTCAAAATTTTCAAAAACATGTTTTTTTAAATTTTAATATTTTTTTTAAAAAAATATTTTGTTTTCTGAATATTTTGAAAACGGATTTATAGATTTTTTTTTAAATTTTTCTCCTAGTATAAACTATAGATTTCCTAAAATTGACATACTAAAAAAAATTTTAAAATATGTTTTCGAAAAGTTTTTCAAAAAAAACATTTTTTTGAAAAAACTGGTCGAACGATTTTGAAATGAAAAATTCATAAAATAGAAAACAGCAAAAGAAATAATATGGCTTACAACATTTTTTCCAAAAAACGTTATGAGTAGTGTTTTTTTGAATTCATAAATTTTTTTCCCCAACATTTTATTTCATATTGCTCGGCTAAGCCCTAGCCAAGCCATTAGTCAAATAAAAGAAAGTGACAACCTACATTACATACATACTTACGTATTTTAAAGTATTTTTCATCATCATAAAAGCACAGAATAAATAAGGAAGCCTTTGATAAACACACAAAAACAACTAACAAATAAAAAAAACTATTCGATTACTACTGAATGCAAAAATTTCAATCGAGAAAACAAAAGTTTACACCTTCCTATAAATAAACAAAACCACTGTGTTAACTTTTAATATTGTCTCTATACCTACTGGCTTAACAGTAGTTGGAACACGTATCTTAATTTTAGTACCTACCTTCCTTCCAACCTTATTATAGGTACCTAAATCCTTTATAAATTCTATTGGTCCCATATTGGGACGTATAAAGGTCCCAATATTACCTAGCATTATTGCCATACTGCTGATTCCGACGAATCTTTATGCCAGTTGTTCAAATTTTTCCATACCAAAATGAAAATTTAACTGAAAAAAGTCCTTTGTATCTTTCTATTAGCAAATTATATTATAAACAGTAAGCAGCAAGTGGAAAGATAATACTACACTAAAAAACTGCAAAAGCTAACAATCCTATATATTTATGTGTTTATCCCTTTGTCGTGACGCATGTTCGTTCGAGCTTCACCCCAAAACGATTCTAAAGAAGTTGCACGTCATACAAAAAATATTAAAATAAAATCTTTGTCAAAAAGACGCCTGCACTTAAAAAGGATTAGCACATAAGAGCAAGTACGTGCGACCCAGTCGTGCCTTTTATTTCATAAAAATTCGCGGAACCGTTTCCGAGAAAAATTAGTTTTACTAATATTTGTGCTAAAAAAATCAAAAATACTTAAGTTCTAATTTTGAAAACGATTGGCCCTACCGTTTAGGCTACAGTGCAGAGAGAAGACGGGCAGAATTTTTCCAGTAACTCAAATGTTTTTCTATTATCGTAATGCCGTGTTTGATTATTATATCAATTTTTTTTTAATATGCACGAATGCATAACTTGCATTATAGTACCGATAATTGCAAGTAAAAATTGCAACAATTTTTAGAACAATTAACACTGTCAGTTTTTTTTTGCAGTATGGTGCCCCTGAATATCACTTGCATAAGGTTGGTAGCAGCAGCAAATTTAGGACTTTGGTCTAACGACGCTGTTGACATTGCTGTCCTTGGTTTATTCTAGCTTGAGCACTTAAAATACGTTGGTTCTAAAATAATGGCGGCCGCTGTTGCTGCTTCAATCTGTTGCGCCCATAATAGTTTTGAAAAATTATGTAATCAACCGACGTATCCTACGATACCCATCATTTTTGATATCACTCATACACACAAATTGCTGGTCTATTAAAGGTTTTCAGTGGCTATACTGAATACTCAACAATCTTCATCTATATAACAGCTTCTTATAAGACACTATCGACCTTTGTTGAGGTGCATAGTTGTGGGTAATTGATTGAATCACTTTCTGGATTTGAATCGCTGAATGTTGTTTGATCTGACTCGACTAAGGGATCTGTTGAATTCATTAGTCCGGGAGCCAGGTAAAAAATTGGTCAATCATTTCCTCTCAAGCGATAACTGGTGAAACGCACCAGGGAAAAGTATTATAAAACTTCGTGAACGTCAGCTGCGGTTTCGGTGGGATGAGCAGTCCAGAGCGTTACAACATTTAAAGTATCAGCTGCCGGTCTTTCCACCGAGATACTGCCAGCTGACATTTATATTAATTTTTTTTATTGTTTCGTATAAGTCATCATCAGGCTAAATTTTAGCTGAGAAGAAATCACTGAAAGTTAATTTTTTTTTTGTAAGTTCAAACGTGCAGCTGACGCATTATCCGACTTGTTATAGCCAGCCGAATTCTTGCTTTCTTAAAGTTGATGGATAAGATATAGTTTGAAATAACTAAAAAAAAATTATATTCTTCGTGCGTGGGATGGTGTGTATCCCACCAACGGAACCGCAGCTGACGTCCGCGAGGTTTTATAATACTATTCCGTGATGCTATTCACCAATTATAGTTTAAGAGGAACTTGGTCATGAAAATCTGTTGCTGGCTCCCGGACTAGATGCTTTCAGCTTCAAGCAAAAAACCCAGTGGTGGAATTGGCTAAGTTGATAAGCGATCGTTGACGGTCAAAATCATAAATCTTGCTCCGTGTAAGGTGATAATCACTTTGACCGTCGCGATCGTTTTCGTGTGACAGTTGGAATTTTTGAACATAATTTCTTACAAATTATTGTTAAATATAACATATTTAGATTTTTGAAGAATTTCCGCTTGACAAAGGAAGCTTTCGTTTATGTTTATTTTTACTTGCGATTTATAGGGACTATAAGGCAAGTTATGCATTCGTAAAAAAAAATTCTAACAATCACACATGACATTACGATGATAGAGAAGTCAAAAAAAGTGGGTCCGGAAATTCCGTCCGTCTGTATGTCTGTCCGCGTATCGATATCTACAGCCTAAACGGTTGAGCCGATTTGATTCAAATTCAAACTTGGTATATAGTATTTTTAGAATGCTCTACCCGACAGTTTTTCGGATTGGCATTCTAGCTCCAAAACTAACGGTACCTGCCATATAACTTTTAATGAAAAACTTATTTTTCTCGAAAACGACTCCTACGATTTTGATAAAACTTTCTAAATGATGTTTTCTATGCAAAATCTATCTTTTAGTTTTATTGGATTTTCAGAAAAAGTTTTATAACGGTACCTCCCATATGACCGGTTTTTTAAAATCAGACTTTCTCGTTAATTAATTGACGAATTTTGATGAAATTTTCAAAATATGTAGTGCTTTATGATTTAAATAATATTCCTTATTAAAATTTTCAAAAACATTTTTTTTTTAATTTTAATAATTTAAAAAAAAAAAATATTTAGTTTTTTGAATATTTTGAAAACGGTTTTATAGATTTTTTTTAATTTTTCTCCTAGTATAAGCTATAGATTTCTTTGAATTGACATACTCAAAAAAAAATTTAAATGTTTTCGAAGTTTTTCAAAAAAAAAACATGTCGAACGATTTTGAAATGAAAAATTCATAAAATAGAAAACAGCAAAAGACAGAAGATGGCTTACAACATTTTTTTCCAAAAAACGTTATGAATAGCCCTAGCCACCAGTCAAATAAAAGAAGGTGACAACCTACATACATACCTACGTATTTTAAAGCATTTCATCATCATAAAAGTACACAGAATAAATAAGGAGCCTATGATAAACACACAAAAACAACTAACAAATAAAAAAAAATTTCCATTACTACTGGACTATATGGATTCTGTTTTTTTTCCATTTTTTTCACGTAATAAAATATTTAATGAAACTTTGATATTATTATTAATGATTCAAAATTAGTTATTTTTTATTTTTTTTCTCTTCTTAATTATTTCAATTTGTATTAATTTATATTATTTTGCTCTTTATGTGAAATTAGCTTGTAACTAAATTAAAAGATATTATATCTTACGGTAACCAGGCAATATCGAAATAAAAATAAAATAAAAAATAAGCAAATATAAAAAAAACAAGTAATTTTTCATTAAACAAGTAAAACAGAAGGTGAGCCAATGCTGTAGCAAACCTTGCTAACTCAAGATGTATAAGAGGTAAGGCAGACATCTATATGACTAACACTTTTCGTGGCGCAATTTGCAAAGGCCAACATTGCTCAGGTGGGCAGTGGATTATTAGATAATGTTGTGCATACAGCCAATTAAACGTGCAACCATGATTATGTGATATGAGATTATCGGAATAGGCTTTTAAACAACTGACCTACGAGAACAATTATCCGGATATTTCCAAAACTACTGCAAAAA
>OZ020508.1:112224269-112226769 GCA_963971375.1 Platycheirus rosarum
GAGGAAGGGGCAGATGCTGTGCTACAAGTACAAGGACCTGCTGAAACCAAAGCTGAAGCCACGATGCAACTAATTCGGCTTGCCTGCCTGCGACTCCTCAATGCCCCGAACGAGTGGTGCCAACAGAAACAGAGATCCAGTGTACTGGTGGACAGAAGAGATAGCTGCGTTACGCCGGAGATGTTTACAACTTCGTCGAATAGTCACCAGGGGGAGAAGAAGAAACGCTGAACCTATGGAGGACGCCACAGCGGAGTTCAGAACCAAGAGATCCGAGCTCAAGAGGGCCATCAATTCGAGTAAGAGAGAGAGATGGGAGGATCTCCGCCGTGATGTAAATAGCGACCTCTGGGGACTAGGCTATAAGGTTGTTACGCGTAAACTCGGAGCTCAGATGACACCCCCTGTTCTTAGCGAAGAAAAAATGGAGCACATTGTTGAAACACTATTCCTAACTCATCCTGTCAGGGCACCTGACAACACACCGTTCCAAAGCCAGGATATCCCACTTTTTAGTGAGGAAGAGTTGAGCATAGCTGTGCAGGCACTACAAAATAGAAAAGCCCTGGTCCCGACGGAATCCCCACAGAAGTTCTGAAAGTGACTGCCCAAGCATGTCCCCAATTACTGCTGAACATGTTTAACAGCCTCCTCGAAGAAGGCATCTTCCCCAAGAGCTGGAAGAAACAACGGCTGGTGCTCATCAGCAAAGGCAAAGGAGACCCGGACTCCCCATCGGCATACAGACCCCTGTGCATGCTAGATACCGCTTTCAGCGGCAGTACAAGCGTCGGGCGATCTATCAGAGAGACAGTACGGTTTCCGTAGAGGCCGCTCTACTATCGGAGCAATACAAGAAGTAGTGCACGCCACCCAAGTTGCCCAACAAAGAAACCACTACTCGAAAGAGATCGTCTTGCTGGCAACACTGGATGTACGAAATGCCTTCAACTCGGCCAGGTGGAGCGATATTCTACATGCGCTCGAATGGAGATTCCACGTTCCTGCCTACCTTCTACGGATGGCGAAAAACTATCTCAGGGATCGAGAGCTGATTTACGAAACTACAGAAGGCCCACGAAGGAAGGAAGTCACATCTGGCGCAGCGCAGGGATCAATCTTAGGACCAGACCTGTGGAACATCTCCTATGATGATATCCTACGCATGGAGATGCCTGATGATGCCTTCCTGGTTGGCTACGCTGACGACATCGCCGCGGTGATTATAGCACGAGACACTGAAAGCTGAACCAGGTCATGCGACGAACAAATTCATGGATGGAAGAGCATGGACTCAGCCTAGCCACGGAAAAAACAGAGATAGTTCTTCTGACGAGGAAGAGGATTCCCACACAAATTGACATCCAAATTGGGACCGAAGTGATAAGAAGCAGCGCGGCAGTGAAGTACTTGGGATTGAATCTCGACACAAAGCTAACATACTGGCAACAAATAAAGATAGCAGCGGAAAGAGCTTCAAAACTACCACATCACTGAGCAGACTGATGGCGAATGTGGGGGGACCAACGGCCAGTAAGCGAAGGCTACTGATGGCGATAACTCACTCCATCCTTCTGTACGGCAGCGAAATATGGGCGGATGCACTTAAACAGGAGAAGTACCGTAAACAGATGGCGGCAGTGCAAAGATGTGGAGCTTTACGTGTGGCAAGCTCCTATCGAACGGTGTCGGAACCAGCTGTTCTTGTAATCGCTGGAGTGACCCCTATTGATCTCCTAGCGACAGAGAGGAAGTACGTCCACGACAAAAAGGCGGAAATGGGAGTGGAAGCGGCATCCGAGGAGGCTAAGCAGCTTACGATACAGAAGTGGCAAGAGCGTTGGTGCTCACAAAGCAGAGGACGATGGACGGCGAGGCTAATCAGAAACGTGGCTGAAAGGAAGGACCGGAAATACGGTGAGGTCAACTATTACGTCACCCAGTTACTTACCGGACACGGATACTTCAACGCCTTTCTCCACAGGATCGGCAAAAAGAGTAGTCCAGCCTGCCAGTACGGGGACTCTCAAGAAGACGACGCACAACATACCTTCTTCGCCTGCAGAAGATGGGCAACACAAAGAGAAGAACTGGAGAGAAACATTGGCACCATCAGTCCAGAGAATATAGTAGAAAAGATGCTAACCAGCCAACATAATTGGAATGTGATCTGTACATACACCAACCAGATCCTCAGAACCAAGAAAAGAGAAGAAGAACAGTTCCGCGTTCCTAACCTTCCCTAACCTATTAATCTGCTAACCCAACCAGATCTAACCTAACCAACTTAAACTAACGTAACCTAACTTCACCTAATCAGAAATAACTTAAACTAGTGTTACCTAACTAATCTAACCTTATCCTAACCTAACCTACCTAACCTAACCCATCCTAACCTAGGAACGAAGAAAAGAGAGGAAGAAAAGATCCCGCTAGAATACGTGAGCCCAGAATGGGCAGTACAACAGGACCCCCCCTTGAAGAAATGCAACCCGTAGTC
>OZ020508.1:112247844-112250344 GCA_963971375.1 Platycheirus rosarum
GGGGGATGCCAACTACAGACTCCCGAGGAAGACAAATACTCGATATGGCTGCAAGACGCGGCCTCAATGTAGCAAATATAGGAAACACTCCTACCTTCAGGAGACCTGGAAACGTTGGAACCATCCCGGATATCACCCTTGCATCGGATTGCATCCTACCCATGATCAAAAATTGGAGAGTCATTGAAGACTACACAGGAAGTGACCATCAATATATCTTCTTCGAGCTAGCGAGAAACCAAACAACCCCGAACCAAAATCGAAATCAAGCCCCGAAGTGGTGTCTCAACAGACTGAACGAAGAGCTTTTCGTTTCAGCGATCGAAGAGAGAATGCCAGCTGTCCTCCAAACAACAGGAACTGCAGAAGTCACTACCAGAGCCACAATGCAGCTCATACGTGGAGCGTGTGATATAGCAATGCCACGAAAATCTAACAACAGAGGCCGAAACCCGGTTTACTGGTGGACAGACGAAATAGCTGAACTGCGCAGAAGTTGTCTTCAACTCAGACGAAGATTAACCAGAGAAAGAAGAAGAAGTGCTGTAGCATCAGAAGAAGATCTCACGCAGTTCCGAAACAAGAGAACTGAGCTGAGACGAGCAATTAAACTCAGCAAAAAACAAAAATGGGAACAACTTCGGAACGACGTTGACAGAGACCCCTGGGGACTAGGATATAAACTTGTCATGCGAAAGCTGGGAGCGCAAGCACCAAACCCAGTTCTCAACACAGAAACGATGGAACGGATCGTGAATACACTTTTTCCAACTCACCCAGATAGGCCACCCGACCCCGTTTTAGAAATAAACGAAATACCACCCTTTAACGCGGAAGAACTTGAGGAAGCTGCGAAATCACTCCAAAAGAAGAAAGCTCCCGGCCCCGACGGAATACCAGCTGAAATCCTTAAACTGACAGCCCGAACGTGCCCCCAACTTCTGCTGAAAATGTTTAATCATTGCTTGGAAGAAGGAGTTTTCCCAAAGAGCTGGAAAATGCAGCGATTAGTGCTGATCAGCAAAGGAAAGGGGGACCCGAATACTCCGTCTGCGTATAGACCCTTGTGCATGCTAGATACGACTGGAAAGCTATTTGAGAAAATGATCAAACTGCGACTCACAGCTGCAATCCAAAGAGCCGGCGACCTGTCCAAAAGACAGCATGGTTTTAGGAGGGGACACTCTACGATCGGAGCGGTCAAGGAAGTGATAAATGCAACCCACATGGCACAACAAGGAAATCATTTCTCAAGAAAAATAGTTCTTTTAGCTACACTTGATGTCAGAAATGCTTTCAATTCTGCCAGATGGAATGACATGCTGTATGAACTCGAAAACACGTTCAAAATCCCAGACTATCTCCAGCGAATCATCAGAGACTACCTCAAAGATCGAGAGATAATGTACGATACCACAGATGGTCAGAAAAAGAAAAAGATCAACTCAGGAGCAGCTCAAGGATCAATCCTAGGACCTGACCTCTGGAACATTTTATACAACGGCATTCTCTGTATGGACATGCCAGAAGACTGTTTTCTTGTTGGATACGCTGACGACATAGCGGCTGTGATAACAGCAAGAGATTCAGAAAGTGCACAGCTGAAGCTAAACCAGGTCATGCGTCGAGTACACGTGTGGTTAAACGAACATGGCCTCAGCCTCGCAATGGAAAAAACTGAAATTGTTCTTCTCACCAGAAAGAGAATCTCTACCATCATCGATTTCCTGGTGGGGCCTCAAATAATCAGAAGTAGTGAAGCCATTAAATATCTGGGGCTCACCCTCGACTCCAGACTTTCATACCGGCAACATATTAAGAAAGCAGTGGAACGGGCATCAAAGGCGACCGCGTCTCTAAGCAGGCTTATGGCAAATATAGGCGGACCCTCGGCAAAAAAGCGGAAACTACTGATGGCCACAACACACTCTATCCTTCTCTATGGAAGCGAGATCTGGGCTGATGCACTGAAACAAGAAAAATATAGAAAACAGATGGCAGCAGTACAGAGACGAGGAGCCTTGCGGGTAGCTAGCTCCTACCGCACCGTGTCGGAACCAGCCGTCCTTGTAGTGGCAGGTGTAACACCAATAGACCTCTTGGCAGCACAACGAAAGTACGTGTACGAAAAGAGAACTGAAATCGGAACAGATGCCGCAACCGCGGAAGCAACAGTGCTAACACAACAGAAATGGAAAGAAAGGTGGGAGTCTGAGAGTAGAGGACGCTGGACAGCGAGGCTCATCGGCGATGTAGGTGAATGGAGTAGCCGGAAACACGGTGAAGTGGACTATTACGTCACCCAGTTCCTCACCGGACACGGATACTTCAACGCCTTCCTGTATAAGATAGGCAAATCAAGAAGCTCCTCTTGCCAGTATGGAGATTCAAACTACGATGACGCCTATCACACTGTCTTCGAGTGCAACAGATGGGAAACGCTCCGTCAGGACCTGTATATAAGCATCGGTGAAATCAGAGAGGATAACATCATTCAAAA
>OZ020508.1:112262844-112497844 GCA_963971375.1 Platycheirus rosarum
ACGGACTAATGACTAACGAAGGTACTATGGGAATCATACAAGATTTATACAAACTCTATTTTAGAAACTACAAAATACGTTTTACTCAAACCCAAGTCACTGACCTAACCACAGACACCGAACAACAAGAACAAATACTTAAAGTTCATAATAGAGCTCATCGTAACGCACGCGAAAATAAAATCCAAATAATAGAAAACTTCTTTTTTCCCCAAATGAATTCCAAGGTTAACAAAATAGTAAAACAATGTAAAATCTGCCATGAATATAAATACGATCGTCATCCCCAAAAACCCGGGTTAAAACCAACTCCAATTCCCCAATATCCAGGACAAATCATACACTTAGATATATACTCAACTGAAAAAAATCTAGTTCTGACAGCATTGCACAAATTCTCAAAATATGCGCAAACGAGAATTATAAAATCTAGAGCAGTTCAAGATATACTTCAACCTTTAAGACAAATACTTTTCGCCTTCGGTGTACCAAAGATAGTTGTCTTCGACAACGAAAAATCCTTTAATGCAGCTTCAATCTTATTCCTCTTACGGGACCAATTGAAAATAGAAATCTACAAAACTCCCCCACACTCCAGTACGGTCAACGGTCAAGTGGAACGATTCCACTCGACACTTTCAGAGATAATGCGTTGTCTCAAAACCGATAGAGTTCACAGGTCCTTCATTGAATTACTAGACAGATCAGTTTATGAATATAACTGTTCCGTTCACTCAACAATAGGTAAAAAACGAATTGAGGTTTTCTTCGGAAGAAATATTAGCACCAACCCTGAGCAATTCGAAATAGCAAGAAAAGAAAATATTACAAAGTTTTTTAAAGAAACTGTAATGTTAACCGCTTTGTAAATGATATAAAGTCGTTAAGATTATCTCCTCTCAACCATCAAACACCGACACATTTTAGCCGCACAACCTCTACACTACTAGATTTGTTTCTAACTACCGATATAAATCGTGTACTCTTTTACGACCAACTTGATGTTCCTGGTTTTTCTAAGCATGAGCTTATTATAACTTTCTTTGATTTTCGCCTTACTGAACCAACACAAAGTAATATAATAACATATAGAGACTTTAAGGCAATAGACAAAAATTCCCTGTTTCGGGACACTTTAGCAATAGACTGGCAAGAGCTTCGTCTGATGCCATGGGTTGATGAACAGGATGACTATTTTACCCAACAAATAAATTATCTCTTTCAACAGCATGTTCCATTTAAATCTTTTACCCTCCCAAATAAAAATACTGAATGGATGACCTCTAGGATCCAACATCTTCTAAAACAAAGGGACAACGCGTATAAGAGATGGAAAAGGTTTAGAATGTCAGAGTTTTTTGATGCTTATAAGATTGCAAGGAATATTGCTAAAAGAGAAATTAGAAAATCAAAGATCAGGTCTTTTAATTCTAAGTTTAGGCCTGATCTAAATATCTCAAAAACTTGGAAGAATATTAAAGCTTTAGGAGCTTGCAATAAGAAGACAGATAATGGAGATGCCTGTGAAACGAGTCCAGATGAGTTAAACAGAGAGTTTACTTCCATTTCAATTGCCTCTCATGAAGGAGAACTTACTGATGACATACCTTACATTGTAGAAGAATCACTTATACCATTAATCTCTAGAGATTTAAGCTTCCAAAGAGTTTCTGAATATGAAGTTTTCAATGCAGTTACTGGAATTAAATCAAATGCGATCGGATTAGATGGGATGCAGCCAAAGTTTTTGAAAATTATTATTCATATGGTGCTTTCGAAATTACATACATTTTTAATAACATTTTAACCTACTCTACATAACCGTCTGCCTGGAAGATTTTTAAAATCATTCCTGTCCTTAAAAAAATGTCTCTGGAAACAAATCCTATCGTCCTATATCGATTCTGCCTTTTCTCTCAAAGGTTTTTGAAAAACTTATGAGAAAACAAGTACATTCATACCTCAATGAGTTTAACCTTTTATCACCATGGCAATCTGGTTTCAGTCCAAAGCACAGTTGTACTACGGCGCCCTTAAACTTGGTAGATGACATTCGAAAGGAAATGAATGAAAATCATGTAACATCACTTGTGTTGCTTGATTTCACAAAAGCCTTCGATACAGTACCTCATGAAATTCTCATTCTTAAGCTGAAAAACTACTTCGGTTTTGACTCTACAGCAATAAAACTAATGGAAAGTTACTTGGTAGGTCGGTCACAAGTTGTTTACTGCAACCAAAAAATGTCTAATTTCCTTAAAACTAAAGCCGGTGTGCCACAAGGATCAATTTTGGGCCCGCTATTATTTACCCTCTTCAATAATGACATTCCCTCAGTCTTAAAATGCTGTAAGGTCCAAATGTATGCTGATGACGTACAGATGCACTTTAGCTTTCCGATAGATCAAGTCGAAGATGCCACGGAGCAAATTAATGAAGACCTTACCTTGATAGCCTCTTGGTCAAAAAAGAATAAGCTCATGTTAAACTCCAATAAAAGTCAAGCCATATTAATTGGTCGCTCGAACATTGATGCTCAAAGCTTACCACAGCTTTTCTTAGAAGGATTAGTGCTACCCTACGTCACTAGTGTACAAAATCTCGGTATTACATTTAACCAAAATCTTACCTGGGGAAATCATATTGTTAAAACAGTTTCCAAGATCTACGCATCCCTTCGAGCTTTGTATCAAATTGGAAACTGTCTTCCTTTTAAGACTAAGGTAATGCTGGTTAAGTTACTTTTATTGCCAATTATTTTGTATGCCTACCCTGTTTTTTGTGACTTAGATAGTTACTCCTTACGTAAGCTGAAAGTTGCTATCAATAGCACAGTAAGGTTCGCTTATAATCTTGGTTGAAGAGAACACATTTCTGGCTATATTAAAGCCTTCCTTGGAATGGAATTACAAAAATATCTCGAATTTAAAACATTAACTTATCTATTCACTCTAAAAGACAATAAAGTACCTGAATACCTTTTTCAAAGAATTCAATTTTCATCTTCTAATAGAAGCAGAAGTTTTGTTACGCCGACTTCGAACTACACTGTTACTCAAAAACAGTTCTTTTTATACGCCATAAGACTTTGGAATTCCCTTCCAGTCTATATCAGAAGATCTTCAAGCATTAGAGAGTTTCAGGATAAACTCAAACTATATTATTGCACATAAGCGCTGTTAAGCACAACTAAATAATTGAATTTTAAAATTAAGAAAATAGTACTTAAGATCATAATTATGTTTCAAGTAAATAATAAGTAAATAAATAGTATAAATAAATAATTAAAATAAGTAAATGTCTACTAATATTTAAACCTGAATTTAATTTATATTTAACCTTGTTTATATTGTTTCACAACTAAAAGATATTATTTTATCTACGTGTAAACAAGATTCATATGAAATAAATACAAATACAAAAAACAATTACAAAACAAGAAAAAGATTTGAACTATCACAATAAAAAAGAATCCAATAAAAAGTTATTCCCCTGGAGAAATCATCTATGCAAAAATTAACAAAAGGCTAGGTTCCAAACTAACACCATGCTATAAGCAGGAAATTGTTGAAGAAGACAAAAGTAAAACCATAGTTACAGAATCTGGTAGAACAATACATAAAGCAAATATTAAAAGCTAAACTTATCTTTATAGGAGGTACCTTATATCCATGGTCAACGCATACGTTGACATCCATGATTACTCCAACTCAGAGGTAATCATCTTTAAAAAAGGAGCCGCCAAAATCCAAAACCGAAACACCAAATTTATACATACCATGATAAATAATATTAAAATTCAAAGCCAAGTCTCCAGATCAAAGAGATCTCTTAATTTTATTGGCACAGCATTTAAATGGGTCGCGGGTACCCCCGACCACGATGACTATGAAATAATGGTAAACAAAATTAATAATGTACTAGAAAATAATAATAATCAAGTTCTTATTAACAAAGCATACATTGATCGAATAAATGAGTTAACAAATATATCAAACGATGTTTTAAGTGAAATTAAAAAAGATAGAAGTTTTGCAAATAAGTTAGTTTTAAGTTTACTTTACAAAACAAAATTAATAAAAGAAGAAGTAACAAACGCAATCTATGCGATAGAATTAAGTAGAATGAACATTGTAGGTTCCAATATACTCTCAAAAGCTGAATAAAGCTAAATAAAGACAAATTAAATATCCCTTTTTATAACATTGAAGAAGCACTAGAATTCACAGACATTAAAGTCGCAATGAATTCATCAACTGTTATTTACATTTTAAGTGTTCCAAGAACAGAAGATGTTCTTTATGAAAATCTAATTGTAAAACCATTAATCAAAAATAAAAATCTGGTAAGTAAAATTGAAAATCAAACCATTTTAAAAACAAATAATAAAGTATATGGTATAATAAAAAATTGTAAAGCAAATCAAAAATTGTCAATATGTAAGCAATCGAATATTGTCGACCTTAGCAATGATAAATGCCTTTTTAATTTGTTACAAGGAAGAAATGCAACATGCAAGCAAACAAATAGTCAGCATATCCCACACATTGAAGAGCTAGCATCAGGAACAATATTACTTAACAACTTTAGTGGACAAATTTGCATCGACAACAAAACACAACAGTTAAACGGAACATATCTAGTTAAATTCTCCAACACAACGATCAAAATAATGGACCAACTATACGTTGCAGAAGAAATACCAGAAATCTTGGAGATGCCACCACTACTTCACCTAGTTTCCAAGGAAGACGAAATAGAGGAAATCCTTTCATTACAACTTATGAAAGAACTTCACATAAACAACACCAGGCATATTAATAAAATCCAGATCGAAAAAGAAAGATATCTATATATAAATTACTCCTTTTTCTTGATCTTACTTCTCATCATAATTGCGTTAGTAATTACACGGCGGAAAACAGAAAAAGTCATAGAAAAAGAGCTAACACCTATGTTTGTTCCTTGCGAAGCAAAACCAACGAATTCTACGAATTCCATCTTAGAACAGCCTAGGATCTACAACATTCCATACTTCTAACAACGAGGACGTTTAAACTTAAGAGGGGAAGAGTTAACGTTTGTTATTTCAATTTCTAAAAGATATTTTTGCTGACCATTCAATATGCAAGTTCCCAGCGCATGCAGACAGAATTCTAGGAATTAGTTATGTTCTAAATGAACTTCTGAGAAATTAATGTAATTCTATTGTAATAATATTGCTGAGGTCCACATAATAATAGTATTTAAGCAATTGAAATTAAGTTGTCTTTTGTCATAAGTTGCCCATTTTGTATCGGACGCGGAAACGCTGCCCTAACGATAATAGAAATAAATAAAGCATAAAAAAATTGAATAAAAAATACAGAAATGTTTTTTTTTAATTAAAATTCAGTAATAGTGAATTTAACTTATACACACACTAAATTTTGGTTGTCACGTGTATGCACACAGATTTGACGATTATATGCGTGCAAGCGGCACGGGACATAATATGTGGGGCATTGATGGGTATTCAGAAATTTGTTGGTAAACATGAGCAACGCCACGTGGGTCAGCTAGTTCTACAACAAAGCAAACGTCTGTCTCTTCGCAAAATAACGGATTTTTATTTTAGGATCTTCATTCTTTTATTATTTAGTTTTCTTCACTGCGTATACGTAGCTCATCGAATAATTTCTCTTGTTCTTTGATTTGATCTTTTCAATGAAACTTGTTTCATGATTTAATTCTAGCATATGTGAATGACTGACACACTTCCTCTGTCTCTTAAATTTAGAAATGAAACATCGTTCATTAAAATATCGATGTTTGAGCATCGATCTCATGATGTTAGTATCGATTGTTTCGCGATAAAGAAAAATGTTCGTGAATTGATTTTTTGATAAATAATAGATTTATTTAAGAAAGTAATACTCCACTATCAATTCTATTTCAAATATTTTCATTGTATTTCGACAGAACCAACTTAACCAGCCAGCTCACAATATATACATAGAATACAGCACAAAAGCTGATACTCAATCGGATATCAGAATAAGAAAAATGCAACCAAATTAAGAGCACTATTTTCGCAAAAACCTGAATTTTTTTTTCAAAACCATGCCATTTTGTTGTTTTTCAATATTATTATTATTATTATAAATTCTTTATTAAATTTCTCGATATGTTACAATTTTAAGTATATCTAAGAATAAGTGCATGGCAAATTTTTGCCGTCTGCCTAGATTGACTAATTTCGAGTTTTGTTTTCCAAAATAGAAAAAGTTAAAGTTAATAAACATAGTTTAAAAAATTAAACCAAAATATTTTATATTTGTTTCATTATATAAACTCTACATTTATGATTTGATCAATCAGTCTATGAAACTGCTACGGTAACATAAGGCATGATTAATATAACGACAGAGAATTTTCCAATCTGAATACCCGTTCAAAACATGCTTTGTATCCTCAAGTGTAAGAAAGCTTTTTGAAAAATACAGCCTGCGGATTTCTTGTAATATTGGGCAAATAGCTATAAAGTGGTATGTATTTTCAATTTCATTGAGGTTGCACAAACTACATATCGGGTGAAGGTCACTTCTGTGCGCTTTATAATTTAAGTTAAGCATCTCGGTTCTTGCTTTGAAAATAATACTCATTTGGTCAAAGGAAAGTTTTTCATTAAAATAATTACTTCGGTACAGTATGTGGTTCAAATCTTTGTACAATAGTCTCGTTGTAGATGTTTGAGCTCTATTTAGACATTGAAGATAAAGAGAGTCATCTACCTTAGCTATACATCTATAGAACGCGTCCTGCCAATCGGCCTGAGTTGTATTATTGAGATCAAGATTTAGACCGTGTCGATCAGCCAACTCATTCCATTCCTTGAAAGGTGATAACTGACCTCGGAGTGCGTATTGCATAATTTGTTTTTGAAGATTTGAGTCGTCCCTTTTCATTACTCTTATTATATAATCAGCATTTGATTTTAAATTCTTAAGGAATATTTGTGGTAAACCGGATTCAACGTGCATAGCATAATTGGGTGTAGAACTAGCAAGTTTAAAAATGCGTTTGAAGAAAAAACGTTGAACTACTTCAAAACCATCAATGTTTTGATACCCAAATACCTGATTTGCATAGCAAAGGCATGTGCTTATGGTCGCATCAAATACTCTAAACTTAGCAGATCCATCAACATATTTGTTGCAAAAAAATTTTTTCCAAATTAGATTTATTGCTGTTTTTGCTGCAATGCATTTTTCTTTAACATGTGGTCGAAGATCAAGGTTGTATGTTATCAGGAAACCTAAGTATTTATACTCTCTGACACATTCTAATGGATCACGCTCTAAAAACCATTTTTCTTGAGGAAGTCTTCTTCGATGAGTGCTTTCAAAAATCATTATTTTTGATTTTGTGACATTAATTGAGAGCTCCCATAAGTCGCAAAATCGCTTGAGCTTATTTATTTGAAGCTGCAAAGTTATGGGATTATCTGCCAATATAACAATATCGTCCGCATATAGAAGCATCTTTATTAGAGTTTCACCACATTTAACTCCTCCCGGGAAATCTTTGGATACATCATCAATAAACAATGCAAAAATAATTGGATTAAACCCACAACCTTGAGGAACACCAGCTCTTGTATTAAAAAATTCGGACATTGATATTCCATTCCAAATAGCAGCAGAGGTATCGGTTATAAGTAGCTTATATAAATTGAGAAACTTTGTCGATAAACCTAACGTTGAAAGCTTATAGATTAAGGAAGCTCTGTTCACAGTATCAAAAGCCGCCCTAAAATCGACAAAAAAAGCATATACTTTCTTTTTCTTATCTAAAAACATTTTGACTATACTTGTGAGAGCAAATATATGATCCACCGTGGATAGTCCCGCCCGAAAACCGGCTTGAAAAATACTAAGGAGTTTATTCTCTTCAACCCATCTCGTCAACCTATGGTATCAAAGATGCGTGAATATTTTTCTAAGACAAGGTAGAACCGATATACCCCTGTAATTGCTCGGAAGTTGTAAGTCACCTTTTTTAAAAATTGCGCAAATCCATGCTTTTACAAACGTTTTTGGGATTGTTTCCTCTTCTAGAAGACTGTTGAAAAAAGAGTTAATTAGTTCCAAGAAATTGGGTGTTGATTTTTTATAAAATTCTGCAGGAATGCCATCAATCCCTGCGGCTTTATCATTTTTCATTGATTTGAGCGTTTCTTGTAACTCTCTTATTGTAATCGGCCCGTCAAGTTCAGGGACTAAAACCAGAGGTAAGGCATACTGGAATGGTAAGTGAGTTGAAACAGGGTTCAGGAGCTCTTCAAAGTAGTCTGCAAGTTTTTCAACTTCAATAACTGAAGATGAAAAAGTTTTACAGCCACCTAGCAGTCTCACCTTTGAGCAGAAAGCTTTTGAGTCCTTACAGTTTGAAAGGGAGCCAGCAACCTCATTAAAATATTTTTTCTGTTTTTGAATACAAAGATTTTTATAGAGTTTATTCGATTCTAAATAGAGCGTTTTAAAAAAAATTGAACTGGTCTTCCTGAAAAGGTTCAGATAGGAGAAATATCTTTTACGAAGTTTCCTACATTCCCAGTCAAACCACTCAGAAACAAATTTACTCTCAGATTTAGGTTTTTTCGAGATCGCAGCCTCTCTTATACAATTTGAAATAATTTCAACGGTTTGGTCACAATTCCGAAGTTCTTGAGCAGGAAGGTGAATTAATTGTGCATCAAGTCTTCGCTTATATACATCAGCACGATTGGTTTTCCATTTTATACTATTAACTGCATTTATCGGCATCAACGAAAGATCTTCAAACTTTAATGATGTAACTGTTGGCAAATGGCCAGAGTAATTTGCAGTTGGAACTTCAAAATCTTCAATAATACTAATCCAATTACCCTTAGCCAAGCAATAATCAATTACTGAGGTGCCCTGACCCGAAACGAAAGTAAGTTCACCTCTTTTGTCACTTTTGGTTGTCTCATTTAGAACTAAAAAACCAAAATCTTCAATAAAATCTAGAAGTTGCCTCCCGCACCTATTAACCGTCTCATCCATAGAGTTTCTAACACTTTCAAACACATGCGAAACGTTTTGTACCAGAGAAGCTGGGTTTTGAAAGTTACCGATTCTTCCATTTAGATCACCAAGTACCAAAATACTTTGCAGCTCATTTTCATTGATAAAAGTTATTAACTTATTAAAATCTCTTATCCAATTGTTACAATTAAGATAAGTTGGGATAACGTAATAGTGATCATGCCTATGGTTTATCTCTATAACAGTTTTCCTACTTATCGACTTAATTTTTATAAAGTTATTTAAATTACATTTGTATGCGATTAAAATACCACCGCTAGCTCTACCAAAAACGTTACTTCTAGTAGCTGAAATAAATTTAACAGAGAAATCCTTAAAATATTTTATAAATTGTGTTTCACTACCTTCTTCAAGAAATGTTTCAATTAAAATAATTATATCAAAAGTAAGAATAAATTTAAAAAAATCTGGAATTAATAATTTGTTTCTTAACCCAGACACATTATAACATAAAATTTGTAATTTTAAATGGCAGACGGCAACACTACCCTAACTTTGATTTCGATGTTGATTGTACTGCGAGCTGCATTCTCCTTGTGAAACAACTGGCGCTGTCGTCGCATGGTTCTGATTTTGACGGCTGTTGCTGTTGACGTTGTGTATGTCAAAGAACTCCAATCCACCTTCTCCAAACGTGTTTTTTATAAACGTCAATTCATCTGAGTTGTTTACAATTAAGCCTTGCGAAAAATTATATGCAAACGAAAGATTGTTTACGTTTAGTTTCACTCCTCTGATGAAAATCTTTGCTGCAGGTGCCATAACTAGCAATTTAGTTTTGATTTGGTAAAGTGCTCTTCTTTTTTGGCGTGTTATCATTGACTGTTCGCGATGAATTACTATACCAGTGTTTCTTAGTTTCGGTGTAGCTTCGATTACTTTGTTAGCAGTGTCGCCGGGATGAAAACTGATAATAACTGTTGTTTTTCAATAGTTTTCTTAGATTCTACGTTGCATTTTGGGAAAATAACTCTAGATTAACGAAAGCATTTCTTTTCTTTCTTTGAAGTTCACAAAAAATTCAGAAAATGGCAGCAAATTGACAACTTTTTTTCGAAGCACTTACTTAGTTACTTATATTTCGTTTGAACAGTAATATTTTGACTTGAAATTTTGTGTGAAGGTAGTAGGTAATCGGTTACTTTAGACTGGGAACTTTTTTACGATTTTTTAATTGTTTTTTGTGGTTGGTTTTTAATTGCTTTTTTTACGACCTTTTTAATTGCTTTTATGAAATATGACACTTTGTCACTTCATGTTCGAGTCCGATGGAATTTACTTCAAGTCAAATCATCTAAAAAATTAGAAAACTAATTTGATTTTCTCAAGTGGATCGGTATTAGAGAATATTACTCAAGTGCATTTCTTGGGGTGTTGCCCGTTGCTGTATTTAAAGTGTCGTCGTAGTTAGATTTACTTACATACATATGTATATTATATCTGTGTGTCATCAGATATATTGACTTCGTAGAAGAGGGCATCGACCTATAGCCCGATGGAATTTACTTCAAGTCAAATCATCCAAAAAATTAGAAAAGTAATTTGATTTTCTCAAGTCTTTAGATGAATAAGAAAATTCCACATACAAATAATAGCAATAAACCCGATATCCTGAACAATTTGAATAATAAAATCATAATAAAACTTAGGAGAAGCAATTACCGAGACGAGAAAAAAAATCGAAGACATTGGAGAATTCGGCACCTCTTGACAAAAGATATTGGAAAAAGAAACCTTTATTTTAGTAAAGAGGGGACAGTTAATGCTTGAGGACTCCACTCCAGTTTTAAACAAAATTAAAAAATCGAGTGCATCATAAAAATTGTAGTTCCCCGCAATGACCATCATCTATTAAAAATACATATTTGTAGAAAAACGCACTCAAGAGTATAAAACCAGGTCGTACTAAAATTCATAGTTCAGTACAGTAATCTTTCAACATAAACACGTTCAACTACTTATACTTAAATTTTTTTTTTATTTTATAAAAGTAAAATCAAAAAATTCGTGCTAACGCTGAAAAGCAAGACAAGCCGTTTACGAGCTTTAAAAATTTAACGCTGAAAAAGCGCTACAATATTTTTAAGGCAAAGCGATGCACAACACGTTATGGGAAGCAAATTTTATTGGAGCTGGTAGATTGCTCCGTCAACCTGCCGAAAAGATGTGCTGGACAATTTGATGATGAATTCATCACTGAGTTACCCAATCTAGCATTGGAGGTTGTAGAGCACTATGAGCAGTCCTTCAAACTGGATTTTCACGAAAAAAATCGCAACAACAACAACAACAAACATTACAACAACAGCCGACATCCACTCTTTCTGTAAATCATCCTACTATATCTAATACGCAGAAGCATATTTTGTACAACTCTTTGTATTAAATAATTTTTTTTTTGATTTTATCTGAAATATTCAATAAAAATGATGTTACTAAAATGTATTTTGCTTTCTTATTGTTTATTTGGTTTGTTTTTTCAACATTATCTTATTTTTCTGTTTGTTACTTTTTCTAGCAAATCCAGGTTATCAGTGACTTGGAGTCATGCGTAAAACGCTTTGACATACCTTGAAAAAAATAAAATCAGACGAGACATTGGGAAAATTCAATTCCAAAGAGCCCTTAAACTTATAGATGATGCACACATAAGTGTACCGACTGAAGGCTGTGGGATTCCAGAGTTAAGAATATTCCGAAACCATTTAAAGGAATATAAGGTGACTGTGTACGAGTATGGATCTAAGGGGCGGAAGGTGATATTTGAAGGATTTTCCACTCAAGACGCTGAAGAAAAAAAAGAACATTAATTAACTATATGATAACAATCATTTTAATGTTAAAACGTCGTTAACTGCCATATTTTGTTGTAGCTATTATTGCAAAGATTGTCATGTTCCATACAATGCAAAAAGTAAGCATAAATGTCAACGATCTTGCCCGCAATGTCAAAACACACCAAGTTGTTCCAGAATTAAAAAAAGGAATTGTATGTGAAGATTGTAATCGAAACTTTAGAGGAAAAAACTGTTTCAATAATCAGGAAGCCAAAAAATCAACAGGTAATTCAATTTGAATGCAAATGAAAAAATGTCATTTATGCCTAAAAACATACAGAGCAGGTCTTCAACATATCTGTGGGGAGTTCTTCTGCAAAGTGTGTAGTAAGCATGTAGCAAAAGAACATAATTATGTGCTATAGTATTAGTTTAGTTAGTTTATTGACTTCAAAAAATATTTTTAATACAATTCACAATTTTCCTTGTATAAATAATATATCATAAGTCTTTAAATGGCTTGGCCTGAGGCCGTCTACCAGACTGACATTTGCATTATAAATTATGTGTATACACACTAAAGAAAAACTAATATAAAATATTTCATTAATTAATTTAACAATTTTCGAATCTTCAAAAACTTTCATGAACTATACATCTTCTGTACCGAAACGCGTTCAAACAATACTTGTATAAAAGGTCCCAACCTCGTTCTCCATTTAACAAATTTATCGGTTCTTCTAAATCAAGGGTTTCCGCTCCAAAGTATCGCTTACGGATTTCTTTGAGAATTGGACAAACTCCCAAAAAGTGGAAAACGTCTTCTAGTTCTCTGCGATTACATAAATCACACAAAATAGGAAGATCTGGACGATGAGGAATAAAGTTCAGACCGATGAGTTTGCCTCTTACTTTAAAAATCAAACTGATTTTGTCTGCGGTGTTGTCAGCCAAGAAATAGGTATTTTAGTCTAAAAAGTGGTTTACTCTACTGTAGTAAGTTCTGTATATTGACGGTTCTGCTTCCTCAATAAACTTACCGTACATTCTTTTCCCGATTTTCATTAACAAATCATCGAATTTCAATTTGATAGATGCAGGGCTTTCTTCAGTTGGTAGTGTGAAATTTATTGAGCAATCGGTTGCCAGTTTATACCATTCTCTTACACACCCTCCTCCAGAATTCATGATTTGAGATAGCACCAGTCTCGGAATCCTATTTTCTCCCATCGCCATAACTCTTGTCACATAATAAAAATGCAAATTGAGTGTATCCAGTAAAAGAGGACCTTATCCTGTTTCAAGGTGCAGCATATAGTTGGGCGATGTACTTGGGACTCTAAAAGTGGTTTTGATGAAAAATCGCAAAAACTTTTCCACCGCTTCAAACGGGAGATAACCCCAAACTTGGGCCGCGTAAAACAGTATTGCAATAGCAGTTGCTCTAAAAACTTTGTATTTGGCTATGTAGGAAACGTTGTTCTTTAAATAGAAGTTTCTCCATACCAAACACATGGCACGCTTAGCTTCTGCTACTTTTGAACGGAGGTGCTTATCTAAGTTCAAGTTCGGTGTGATCAAGACTCCTAGGTATTTATACTACTTAACTATTTCCACTGCCTCCCCTTCGAACGTCCACTTTTCCTGTCTGGGTATCTCCCGCCGCCTCTTCTAAATATCATCATTTTTGACTTCGAAAGGTTAACGGATAAGTTCCAGGTCTTGCAATAGCGTTGAAGTCTATTCATTATCAACTGCATCCCGTCTCTATAGAATCGGCTAGGAAAACTATATCGTCTGCACACATGAGACCTGGGATAGTTTTTCCACCCAGCACTATGCCATCTTTTACAGATTCAGTGATGTCATTAATGTATAAAATAAAAAGAAGGCTTAACTCCCATCGAAGTACAAAACTCATCCGAAAGCAGATTCCCGTCCCACACTCTCGCTATATTATCTTTGTACATTGCTTTAATGACTGAAATGATTTTTGTTGAAATCCCATAATTAAAGAGTTTATAAAAAAGTGCTTCCCGTGGGATGGAGTCAAACGCTGCCCGAAAGTCAACAAAATAGGCGTAGAGCTTTTTCCATTCTTCTTATAAATTTCCGCGATATTTATTAAAGAGAATATTTGGTCGACAGTTGAGTAATTCTTCCTGAACCCAGCTTGGAATTCGTTCAAAATTCCCTTGAGTCCAATCCAATCGCAGAGACTAGTATAAGGTACTGAACTAAAAAGCTTAGTAGTTGTGTTTAAAAAATGAAATGCCCCTGTAGTTTGTTGGATCTTCAAGATTTCCTTTTTTATGTAATTGCTGTCCGGAAACTATTGGGAGCATCAGATGTCTCGAAGATTCTATTGAATTCGACAGTAAGGAGTCTTAAAAATTCGGGTGTTAATTTTTTTTTTTAAATTCGACGGGTATTCTGTCCTCTCCAGGAGCTTTGTTACTTTAAGCGTTTTCTATCACCATTTTTTTTTCGGATTGAGAAATTGTAACATCAAGAACTTCATCAACTATTAAAGGAGCAGCTTAATGAAGTGGAGGTGGTGGGTTCCACTGCATTAAGAAGGTCCGAAAAATGATTTTTGAGAATATTTATGTCCAGGACTGAAGAAGTTGAAATGGTTTTTCCACTCACAAGGCTTTATTTACCAATTCTATGTTTTTAAGGTCCAAATTTCGTTTTTTTTGTTTGCAAACCTCCTTGTAGTTTTTGTTTGCTGATGCATAAAGAATTTTTAAGTTTATGTTGTCAGAAGCTCTAAATATTTTTAAGCACGCAAACGATAAATTTCTTGCTGCCAAACATTCACTGTCAAACCACTTTTGCCTGTTTTGAATTACCTTTCTTCCCAATATCTTTTGCGGGGCTGCATTTTTAATTGAGGTTATTAGAGTGTCTAGGGCATCCGAGGTTATCCGCATACCAATCTGTCCACTAAGATTCCGCTGGAAAATTTCTCTCCGATTGTGATCCCAATGAATTTTCGGAGGAAGACTACCAATGGCTGCAGTTCAAATAAATTGGAACGATGTAATGAGTATTGTCTTTAATTCTTATTTCAAATATTCGTGATTCCTCTTAGTTTTTAAATTTAACTGCTACATCCTTCAGAGACTTTCTATACAGCTGGCATGTATTCTATTTCGTAGTTCATAAAAATGTTCTTAAAACTAGTTTCATCGTAATTTATAATATAAGTTTATTATTATTATTATTGATATAAAAATATCAAAATTCATAATATAATTAAAAAATTCGGGAAATAAATATTTGTTTTTAAGCCCAGCGACATTATAACTTAAAATTTTAAGTGTAGACAAATTAACGGCAGACGGTTTTTTCTCAGTCAGATGAACGTCTACTTGTGCTTCCACCTTCATCTTGATTTTAACTTAAGTAAAGTGGGATTAAAATCCTTATTTCGAACCAGTTATGTTTTAATTATGTATATAATTCGCATGATTTATTTTATACTTTGTGAATGTGTTAGGCTAGCTGTGTTTTATTTTATTTTATTTTAGTTTTGTTTTGTTTAAGTTTTTACTAACGTCTAACACATGCACTTATGATGAGCCTCTGATTGTAGAAATAAGCTTGCTTTAAGCTTACTACATCAAAGAATCTGAAGTGAACTAGTGGAATATTGTATTAGCGATGTAGTTTTAACTGAGACTTGCTTAAAGTTTAAACAGTTATTCCTCAACCAAAGCAATGTTGAACCGTTTTTGGAAGCAACAACAATAACATTAGCTTGTAACCTTGTGTTCAGGCGTAACTTTCTTCAACCAAATACTATTAGGCTTATACCTAAAAAAGGGTGTGAAGGGTGTGTGATTTTCGAATTCCATAGTTGTTTTTATCACGGTCACCCTACTTGTTTAAAGCATATCGAGACGACCCTCTATCAGAAGACAAATACGACACCCTGAACCAACCACAGATATGAGAGGACGTTAGCAAAAACAACACGGTTAAGATCATTTAATTACGAAGTAATTGAAATGTGGCACTGTGAATTTCAGACTCAACAGAGGTACCTAAATAATGAAGAACTTAATTTCTTGAAGAATCACCCGTTAATACAAAACACACCTTTAAAAATGATGCTTTCTATGGCGGACGGACAGGAAATACATTTAATTACTATAAATGTAAGGAAGGTGAAAAAAACTAAATACATAGACGTATGTTCTCTTTACCCCTGGATTTGTAAAAATCGAAAATTCCCTATTGGTCACCCAAAAATTCACACGGCTAACGATGATATTTACTCTGCTATGAAACTCGGGGGTTTAAATCTTTAAATGGACTTGTAAAATGTAAAATTCTTCCAACAGAAAATTTATTCCATCCAGTTTTACCTATGAAGCAAAATAATAAACTGATGTTTTCCTTATGTAGAGCTTGCAGTAGTGGAAAAATTCAAGAACAAATCTGCACTTATTCTGATGACGAAAGAGCTTTACTTGGAACCTGGGTAATCGAAGAAGTTGTGAAAGCAGTTGAAATGGGGTATAAACTGCTTGCTGTTTTAGAAATTTGAGAATATGATGTGACCCAATATAATCCAAATACTAGTTCTGGTGGTCTTTTTACTCGCATGGTGAATGCTTATCTAAAAATAAAACAAAAAGCATCAGAATGGCCCAGTACATGCACATCTCAAGAAGCTAAAAACAAATATGTTGCTGACTTCCTAGATAAGGAAAATATAGACCTTGAGATTTCTGAAATAGAAAACAATCCTGGAAAAAGATCACTAGCCAAACTTATTTTGAATTCTTTTTGGGGTAAATTCGGTCAACGGAAAATCAGAAAAAAACTTGTATTTTGATAAACCTTCAGAACTGTTTCTACTGCCTACTCATCCTTCTATTGAAGTTTTGGGTATTTAACCAATTAATGAAGACAATATTGTGGTTAATTTTGAGTTGAAAGAAGAAGCCGCTGACTCTCTCCCTACGGCTAATGTTTGTATTGCCAATTGTACAACAACACAAGCTCGTCTAAAATTGTACACATATTTAGAAAAACTGAAAGAAAGAGTTCTCTACTATGATACTGCTTCAGTTATATATGTAAGCAGTCAAGGAGAATTCGATCCACCTACTGGAGAATTTATTGGTGATATGACTGATGAATTACAGAGCTATGGTCAAGGAAGTTACATCGAATTTGTTAGTGGTGGTCCAAACAATTACGCCTTTAAAGTCTACAGCTCAAAAGATAATAATGAACACGTTCTGTGTAAGGTAAAAGGCATCTTTCTGAACTATCAATCTTCTCAAAAAATTAATTTTGATTCAATTAAAGAAGCAGTGTTAAATTTTTCTGTAGAAGATGATGAAAATATAGTTATTAAGTCTAATAACATAAGGCGAACAAGGGAACATCAAGTGGTAACTATGGAGGAGGTTAAAACATACAAACCCGTACCGTTCGGTTTTAAAAGACAATCTTAGTGTTCTAACTTATATGAAATAAAAAAATAAAAAAAAATATATATGTACATATAAATTTTAATTTTGATTTAGCAGGTTGACTAAGAAGGTCGGTAGCCGTGTTGGCTCTTGATAGTTCGGTTAGCTATTCAGGATCAATTAGAGTGGATGTCCTTAGGAAGGATATCCTAGTATTCCAATGTGTCTTAACTCGTCAAGTAATATGAGAACAGCGATGAGTAAGCTTGATTAAAATACTTTATTTGAAACGTATAACTTAGTTACTAATACATTAGACAATTTCTTTAATAATAAGAAAGGCTTAGAGGTATTTGTCGCGACTGAACCAAAGTGTAGTACGATGTGCGTGACTGTAGCGGAGTTATAAGAATGTTCCTCTGGTAGTTTATCCAGTGGTATTTATTCTGTGTGTTTTAATGACTTCTTGTTATCTTCTGGAAGTGACGTACGTGATATATTGGTAGTTTTTGTGATGTTTGGTTAATCTACTGATTATGTTTTATGGTTCCTCTTGCAAATACTCTTATCGTCTTGTGACTTTCCTTGGTGTCGGATGTAAATGTGCCTATCTGGTTGGTGCCGTTATCTTTGTTTAAAGATGACCTCATCCAGTTTTGGGTGTTGTGTTGTGTATTATTCTAGCGAGAATACTCCTCTTTGGGTAGGTTGATGTAGTGGGATCATAACCTACATATATATAAAACACAAGTTTTGTTTTAATTATAAAATGTATTTCTATTACAACTGTTTTACTTCTCTTATGAACTTACTTAAAAGATAAACATTTTAAAGGGCGCAACATTTTCCATGGTTTTGTCATTTTATTTGATTAGGATAAATTCTTCGGAGTTCCTTTAAATTTGGACAGCTGTAGGTATTTTCTAGGTTGATGATTTTTATATTTTCACTATTAAGTAATTCTCTAAGCCATTGAGATTTTTCAGTTCCCTTAACGTTAACAGTCCCATTTTGGATTTGTTCTCGAAGAAATATCTTTACTTGAGAAAAAAAATTTAAATTCACCATCCCAGGTTAGTCCATGATAGTTTTGATATAACCAATTTATCTGTCTTTTAAGTGGTGTGGGTAGAAGATTTAAATCAAATGGCGGATTAACAATGAAATGATGATGGTGGTCATTATGAAATACAGCGACTTCTTTCATAATGAAGCCATTGTTAAATCCTCCAAATCCTTGAAAGTCTACAATATAGATATTCATGTTTAAGATATGTATGTTATCGATAAACTCACTTTTATTACTAACAACTTTATATATAATGACAATAAATTTAAGTGAGTTTGTTCACTACATCAATTAAGGGATTATACTCAATTATACGATCATGAAGTATAAAGCAAAACATAGTTGTTGAAGCTGGAACTGGAAGTGTTGTTTTAAGTTCAATTTTTACATCCACTTGTCCTGTTTTAATTGATTCATTTTGACGAGAACAATCAACCACCATTATTGGGGCGATATCCTTAAAGTTTTGTCACGATAAAAGTGGTTGTGATTGTTTCTGATAATGAGTTTTGAAATTTACTGTACATTTTATAGAGAATGGAATACCGGTCTAGTTTAAATTTAAGATTTAAATCTTCACGAGGGTAAGATTCAGAGTTTAAATGCACCTTTACATTGCTCACTTCACAGTGGTCGAATTTACTGGCGTCCTTGTTTCGTTGGTTTTGTCTATCGGTTTGTAGAGCAATAATAACATATCTCGGCTTCTCAAGTTGACTGTCCATAAGTGATCCGTGTTGGTTGGCAGTGTTGGATATTCCAACATTTCCCAAGTTCGAAAATGAATTTGTATTTGATTTAATTATATTTGTTTCAATAAGATAAGCTTACTTGAATCGGATAAGGTAATATGTGGAACTCTCCATTGCAATTTAAAAATTGAAAGTTTTAATTCTTCGTCAGAAAAGTAGGCATTCTCATTACTTCGAGTACGAATAAGAATCAATTCATGTCTTGCGTCTACTATAATCTTTTTATAGTCTTCAACAAATCCCAACAGATTCTTTAATGGTATGCAAAACTTTAAAGTACTCGATACAGCTGTACTGGTGGAGTTGGGTTGGGGTCGAAATACTGTATGGTCAAAATTCTGTTTACAAAATACTGTATTTCAAAATACTGTATTTGATAATTCTGGTTACACAAAATTCTGTATGTAGAAAATTCTGTATTTCAAAATTCTGTATTTAAACAAAAAAGGTTTTGATACAGAATTTTGAAAACAGAACATCAAAATTAATATGAGCAAAATCAACAACAACAAAAACAACAGACACAGCTACATGTTCACAAAATTTTTACTGAACTTAACCCTAATATATATCATTTATTTGATTTTATCATATTTCAATATGGATACATAGACAAAACTAAGTTAGCTTACAAATACGTCTCTTTCTCTCATAAATATTGTATGCTTGTTCTTTACATATCCATATCAGTAATCATTCTTAAATGAGCCATTGCAAAATTAATTACAAAAAAATCTTCTTGTTCTCGTTATTAATTCAATATGAACATCTCAGTCCAATAAAGGAAAACAAAAATTAATTGTCGACGGTTGTTCACTTTGTTTGGAGCGAGCGGGCATAAGCAAAATTTTGGAAAACAGAATTATTACATACAGCATTTTGGCAAACAGAATTCTGAAAAACAGAATTATGAAATACAGAATTTTGTACGAACAGTATTTTCAAAAAAAAAAAAAAAAAAAAAAAACAGAATTCTGGTCATACAGATTTTTGACAACCAGAATTATGACCGGTTCCCGGTGGAGTTTCCAGTCCATGAAGCATTTTCTAAGCTTTTACTTTCATTCTCATTTAATAATATATAATTATTCATTGATGTTGCGATGCCAACATTTATTGTTCTCAATGTCCACTCCATTGAGTTCATAATGTATTTCTTCGAAAAGAAATGGCGTTATTAGATAATTTTCCCGTAGAAAAAGACTTTCCATCTGATTTTGTTAGACCTCCTTCTATATAAACGTAGCTTTTACAGGGTAAAATGCATAAATCCTGCTGTTGTATAGGGATACGTATTTCATAACTTTGATTGAATGACAGTAGAAATGGCGAGTAACTATGGTACTCAAACTTAGATATGCTATTATCATAGTTAGGTCCATGGGTAATTTTTAATATTTCGTTCAAATTGTTTTTAGTTTAGTTTAAATCTTAATGTTAGACGGTAGGTCTAATTTTCAGATGATATTTTTGGTCTTGACAGTGGTGCTGTTCTAGTAGAACTAAATGGGTGGTTACCTTTGGTATCTATTTTATAATTAGTATTATACATTAATATTTTGCGATCTTGGAGTTAAATGCAGTCGCAAAGTTATTCTTTCTCCACTGAAATTTATCAAGTCACCGTCCTGATCCACGAGTTTTAATGTTAGACTGCTTATTCGTTTGACGTTCAAAGGTAAATAGATGACATTTTTCGGGACTTCTATGATTTTATACCCTGCCCCTGTTTCTGGAAAAAACTCATGTAAGGTATGCACAGGGCTATTATTTAAACAAGAACCAGTAATGATATTACACTCAAAACGTATTAAATTCACCTTATTGATGTGAAGTTCTTCCGCTTAGAGTAAGTGTCAGCGCCATACTGATAAAAATTACAATGAAACCTTTTTAAACAAAACTCTTTATTTATTTGAAAATAAACAATCATATAAAACTCTTAAACATAAATGACCACAATTAAAAGAGTCATAATCTTGATATTTAGCATAATTATAATAAATTATGATAAACAATGATTTCAATAGGAGGCTGTAGATTTCCAAAGCTGTCAAAATATTCAATTTTAATGCCTTTTTTACTTGCGATTATAGGGACTATAAGGCAAGTTTAGGATTCGTGAATATAAAAAAATCTGAGATAACAATCAAACATGACATTACGATCATAGAGAAGCCGAAAAAAGTCATTGGGAAAAAGTATCCGTCTGTCTGTCCGTCCGGGTGTATATCGAACTAGAGCTTAAACGGGTTAAGCGATTGCCTTCAAATTTGGTACGTGTGTATCTTTTAGCATTCCTCAAAAGGGAAATTGAAATTTTATTTTTAGGGACCTTTCATATAACGGTTTTTTTTAATTTTTGGCTTACTCGGTAGCGGCTCTGTGGATTTCTGTCAAATTTTGTATTTAAAAATATCTAGATAGCCAAATAAATTTTTTGTGGGTTCAAATAAAGCCCAAGGCCCTTTCTATACGGTTTAAGGTGTAAGCCTTGTCCAACTGCAATGGATTCTATTTTCTCGTTATGACGTTTTTTCTCCTCTAGATATTTTTTAGCAATGCTGATATCCATTACAGCTTTGGCTACTCCCGTTAAAGCTCCAAGTGCTGAAAGTCCAACAAACAGAGGAACAAGGAAAGAAATAACTCCTCCAATTTTTGGTATGGCAATAACTCAACTAAAGCAAATTAATCCCCGGATCTTCTCGAACTAAGCGTTTTGAAAGTTTTATTCCAGGTCCACAATATTCAAGAGGTAGTTTATTTATTAAGGTATTTAATAAACCTTTTCCTTCCACAATATTTCTTTTACTGGTAGAGTGTTTGGAATGTTTGATTATTATTATTTTATATAATTATTTTTGCCCTAAAATGGTTAGATGCGATATGAGGTTTATATATATATAAACTTGGCATTTATAGGAATTTATTTAGTTTTCATCACTATGCGATTCATTAAGCAAGAATACCAGTTACCGGTAAAAAATCTGGAACTGGATAACAAGATTGAAAGAAAAAAGCATAGTAAGCTATTCCCTGATTCCCTCATTGTATAAGGGGATTAATTACTGGTCCTTCAAACTGTGGAAAAACAAATGTCATGATGAGTTTACTACAATACCCAAACGGCTTGAAATTTGAAAATGTCTATATATATTCTAAATCTCTACATCAACCAAAGTATGAGTTTTTACGAAAAGCCATAAAACCAATAAAAAATATGTTTTTTTTTTACATTTTCCAATAACAGTGATGTTTTTCGACCCGAAGAGGCTAAACCAAATTCTATATTCATCTTTGACGATGACCCAGAAACACAGTAAATATCGATTTAACTGCTGAAAACAATACTAAGAATGAACCGCCTAAAAAAGCTGTTCAAAGTAAAAGCGATGAAAATAAATCCTATTCTCAGATTCTAAAAAATGTGCGGAAGAATGAAGAGACTTCCATAAAAGAAATGCTACACCTCATTCTCCAAAGAATTGATAAACAGGATTTGAATATCAAACAGTTAAGCGAAAAAGTCGCTCTCAAAAAACAATGATGGACAGAACACTTAAAATCGCTACATGGAATGCAAACGGTCTCTTACAACACTTATCCGAATTAAAAATCTTTTTAGATCTAGAACATATAGATATTTGCCTGGTGTCCGAAACTCACTTCTCCTATGGGCAAAATCTAGATAATGTAATAGAAAACTATTCATGTTACCACGCTCCACATCCAACTGACAAGGCAAGAGGTGGATCGGCAATTCTTATAAAAGAAAGCTTAAAACATTATGAAGAAACCAAACTTACTAATGAAAATATGCAAGTAACAATTATTAGTATTGGTATGAAAATGAAAGAGTTTAAGATAGCAGCTATATACTGCCCACCAAGGCGCTCCCCGACAGAAGATGACTATACAGATCTATTAAATCTTCTTGGGCATAACCTTCTTGTTGGTGGAGACCTCAATGAGAAACACACCCATTGGGGTTCAAGACTTATATCAACAAAAGGCAAAAGACTTTTCCAAGCAGGCCGTAAATACAATTGCGAATTCTATTCCTCCAGGTCGCCTACTTACTGGCCTTCCGATACTAACAAAATACCAGACCTTATTGACTTTTTCGTAGCTAAAGGAATCAAACGAAATCATATTAGTGTCGAAGGTAATTATGACTTGTCATCAGATCATACTCCAGTGATTCTATCACTAAGTGAATCGGAAGTAATAGAAAAAAGTAATCCAAAGCTTGTAAATAAGAAAACAAACTGGAGTGATTTTAGAGAAAGGCTTTTAAGTTTTATAAATTAAAGATCTCCCATGGATACAATCGAGCAAATTGACAATGAAGTGGAACAATTTATTGCTGATGTGCAACAGGCCGCTGAAGAAAGTACTCCAACATTTTCTAATAGAAGACAAAATGAAATAAAATATCCTTTAGAGATAAGAGAGTTGATAATAGAGAAAAGAAGAGCTCGAAGAAAAGGGCAAAATACTAGATTTCCAGATGATAAAACAACGTTTAACAGTATAAGCAACAATCTAAAAAAACAAATTTATAAATTCAAAAATGATTCACTCAGTACATTCCTAAAGAATTTAACGACTGATACTTCAACCGATTTTTCGCTATGGAAAGCAGCCAAGCGCCTGAAAAGACCGCAGTTACTAAACTCGCCCTTGAAATCTCAAGATGGGAAATGGATCGGTAACCCAAAAGAAAAAGCTAACCTTTTCGCGGAGCATCTTGCGAATGTTTTTAAGCCATATCCAACAAACGCGGCTGAAAATAGCTTACAGTTTGTTGATATGATAGATGAAAGTGAAATACCAATTGTAAGCTTAAAAGAAATAAAAAGTATGTGTTTACATCAACTATCAAATAAAAAATCACCAGGTTACGATCTAATTACTGCCCAGGTTATGAAAGAAATGCCTTTGAAAGCCTTCATAAAACTCCAATATATAATAAATGCATGCCTTAAGCAACGGTATGTCCCACACCATTGGAAAATTGCTGAAGTTATTGTCATACCCAAGCAAGGTAAGCCACCTACAGAAGTGACGTCTTACAGACCAATATCGCTTATACCAATTATGGCAAAAGTTTTTGAAAAACTGCTTCTGAAGAGACTTGGCAAAATTATAGAAGAAAGAAGGTTAATCCCAAATCATCAGTTTGGCTTTAGAAATAAACATTCCACGATAGACCAAGTTCATAGAATAACGGATGTAATAGAAAAAGCATTAGAAGAAAAACAAGTATGTTCAGCTATTTTCTTAGATGTTGCTCAAGCCTTTGACAAGGTTTGGCATGAGGGACTTGAGTACAAACTGCAAAGGGATCTTCCCAGACAGTACTATGAAATATTAAAATCGTACATCTCAGACCGATTGTTTAGAGTAAGGTACGATCAAGAATATTCGGAATTGAAGAAAATAGAAGCCGGTGTACCACAAGGAAGTGTCCTAGGTCCTACCCTGTATTTACTATACACAAGGGATATCCCAGTTGGTAATCACACCATAATGGCTACTTTTGTAGATGATACCGCAATTTTGGTACCCGACAAATGTGTCTCTAAGGCAGCAGTAAAACTACAAAATGCCGTCGACACAGTCAGAGATTGGACCGAAAAATGGCGTATCAAACTAAATGAAACAAAATCTTCACATATAAACTTTACAAATAAAAAGATAAACAATATTCCAATATTCATTAATAATCAAGCTGTACCTTACGCCAATACGGCCAAATACCTTGGAATGACTTTGGATGCAAAGCTAAAGTGGAAAGAGCACATCAAAAAGAAAAGAGAAGAACTAAACTTGAAATATAGGAAAATGTACTGGTTACTTGGTAACAACTCTGATTTATCAACCCAAAACAAAATAATGCTGTATAATCAAGTACTAAAGCCTGTTTGGACCTATGGTATCCAATTATTGGGCTGTACAAAGAAAACAAATACCGAAATCATCCAAAAATTCCAAAACAAAGTCCTTCGTGGAATAGTTAATGCACCTTGGTACATAAGAAATAGCGATCTACATCGTGACTTACAAATAGAAACGGTTACAGAAGTTGTTAAAAAATACGCTGTATCGCATAATCAGAGACTGCAAAGTCATACCAATTCCGAAATGGTGTCCGTCTTGAATACCAGAAACCATGTTCGGAGATTAAGAAGAACCAAGCCTCATGAGCTTATGGTCTAAAAAAAACATGGGAAAGTATTAAAAGTTTAAACTTCCCCCAAAGTGATTTTACAAAGTTAAGAAAGAAAAATCTGATGTCGATCTCTCAAGATTGGTCCTGATAAAGAGGTGGTTTTAGTGGTTAAGAGTCCCACACTACTTGGTGTCGAATACTGCCAAGTGTCTTTTGAAGATTTAATCCTGTCAAAAAAAAAAAAAAAAAAAAAAAATCTTGGACGATATTGCCTGTGAAAAACAAGATACAATTCGAGTGCACTTTAGTATTATAGACGATTCAATCCAGTTTAAGACCCTGTATTCTACAATTAAAACCAGTAACCGCAACATATTATAGCAGTAAAAAGCGGTTCAATCCAGTTTAAGACCCTGTATTCTACAGTTAAAGCCAGTAAACGCAACAGATTGTAGCGGCAAAAAAAGCGGTTCAATCCAGTTTAAGACCCTGTATTCTAGAGTTAAAACCAGTAACGGCAATATAAAATTCGGTTTTTTTTTATAATTAACGCGCGCACAAGGGATTATGTGTTTCCCTTTTAATGTAAAACACACTGCGCGGGCATTACAAAGATAGGGAGGGGAAAGATAGGAGGTGCCGATTAACATTAGTTTTGAATGTTTGTAGATCAAAATGGCAAGGGAAAATCCCGCCGGGTAAACTATTCCAAATTCGTGTCGTTCGGCTAAAAAAAGAATCCCTATATTTCACGGTACGTCCGAAATTAGGCTCAAGGGTGAACTGCTGAGCATTCCTTGCGAGACGAGTATTACGGGAGAAACTTTTAAGGGGAGGAATGCAACTGGCTACTTCGAGTGAAAATTTTTTGTAAAAGAAACGATAAAATAAGGAAAGACATGAAACATTGCGTCGGTGTTCGAGTGGGGCAATTGTTTCAGCGGCAGTTCTATTTCCTATCAATCTTAACGCTCGATTTTGTATTCTATCAAGCAGGTGAAGCGATGTTTGCGAAGCACGTGCCCAGAGATGGGAGTTATACTCGAGTTTAGGGCGTATAAACGCTTTATAAATTGTAGCCAGATCAGATGGGGAAAAATACTTCTTACACCGATACAGAAAACCTAAGCACTTTGCAGCATTCTTAGCGATCTCAAATATATGGTCGTTCCAACGGAGGTCTTCGTTGACACACATACCGAGTACTGAGAGCTTTTCGGTTTCTTCGATGTAAGTGCCATTCATGGACAATGGCATTGGGGGAATGTTTAGCTTTAACGACAGAAGACAGCATTGAGTTTTCGAAGCATTAAACTCCACACGATTTCTATTACCCCATTTGACAATGCTGTATAAATCGGAGTTTAATGAGCTGGACATATGGTACCATTGCAATTGTACGTCCGAAGGCGAAGGTCGTGATTTATCAAACGAATATGGAAAGCTGAGGGTAGAGTCGGCAGCAAAACAGTTAAGTGGATTAGAAGTAACAGACAGAAGATCGTTTATAAAAATCAAGAAAAGAGTCGGAGACAGAACAGAGCCCTGGGGCACACCAGCATTTATTTTGTGCGAATCAGACTTGAATCCGTCCAATACAACTTGTATTGAACGGTCCAGAAGATAGCTTCTAATCCAACGAACAAGTGTATCATCGATCCCAAAAGCACGCATTTTCGATAAAAGAGCTTCATGCCAAACTCTGTCAAATGCCTTGGAGATATCAAAAGCAATAATCTTACTTTCACCAAAGCGATGTAAAGATTTGTTCCACTGTTCGGTGAGATATGCCATCAGATCACCAGTGGAACGGTTGCTGCGGAAGCCGTACTGACGGTCATGGAGAAGCTTTCGATCTTCGAGATATTCCTTAAGCTGACGGTTAATCAGTGTTTCCATGACCTTAGAAAGAAGGGATGTCAGTGCTATGGGTCGGTAGGAGGAGGGGGAGGATGGGTCACCTTTCTTAGGGACAGGCTGGACAAATGCTGTTTTCCATCTTCTAGGAAAGATTCCAGAAGAGTAGGAGCGATGGAAAAGCTTACGCAGTGGCTTTGCCAGTGTGGAAGAACACCTCTTCAGAAGTGTTCAGGGGGTATTATACCATCCGGGCCAGCGGATTTGTGTATATCGAGATCTTTGAGAACTCTTGCTACTGTACGAGTGCGGAAAAAAATCTGTCCCATGGAAAAATTTACATTCTCAAGTACAGGAGGGGCAACGTTGCTATGCGGCAGCGTGGAGCTGGCAGCGAAATGGGCGGCGAGCAAGTTTGCCTTCTCTGAAGAGTAAACAATTGGTTTGTTATTGTCGATGAGCGTTAGAACCGAAGATGTCGAGGAGTTTTTTATATTTTTTACAAATGACCACAAATTTTTACTGCCTTTGGGACACCGCAGAATTTTTTGACGGATTTGTTGGTCATGCAAAAACTTGGTTCTTTCAATAACGGAGTTGTATGAGTCCCTTGCTTGTTTGTGCTTTTTCCGATTTTCCTCTGTAGGGTTGGCTTTGTAAGATCAAAAACTTACTTCTTTGAGCCTGATAGTTTCTTTACACTCAGAATTAAACCAAGACTTTTCTTTAGGTTTGATGCTTTTTACTCTGTTAGGAATAAAAACACGCATCCCTAGAAGAATCACATTTGTGATCATTTCAGCACTGGCATCAATGTCACTATCGAGGAAGCATAGTGACCAGTTAAAGTTTCGGAAAAAAATATTCAGGCCGTCCCAGTTGGCTTTCTCGTATTGCCAAACGGTCTGGTGGGAAGTTTTTCTTTAACTGGATGGGTGGAGGATGAGAAATTAGCTGAAATGACACAATGGTCTGAAGTGCCAAATGGAGAAGTTACACTAATGGTATATTTATCAGGGTGAGAAGTGAGAAACAAGTCAAGAGTATGGGCGGCTTGCCCAAAAACATCCGGTATACGCGTTGGCACATCGATCAGTTGGGTAAGGTGATGTAACCCGGCAAAGAGCTCGACATACCTTCCTTCGGGTGTTGTCTGACCAGAATAGCGGAGCCAGTTGGAATTGTGTACATTGAAATCGCCCGCAATAACGATTTCAGTGCGAGGACAAAGGGAAACAATTTTCGAGATGGAATCAGACAGTGCATGAACCTCGTTACAAGTCGAATTACTGTCAAGATTTGGACTCCTGTAAATAAAACAATTATGAATGACATGCTTGCGGACAGTAAATTTGAGCCATAAGAAGTTAAAGTCCGTGTTGGAACATTGCCCATATTGGGGAAGGCTCTGGCAAGCAATATCATTCCTAACATAGACCACGAGACCATGATGGGGAAAGAGTAATGGCACCAAGCTATACCCATGTAGAGCAAATTCTGATAAATCAGTATTTATTCCAACCTGAGTTTCACTTAATGCCAAAACAGCTGGCCTTTGTTGAACAGTGTAGACGTACACGTGAAAGAAATTCTTTCTTAAACCACGAACATTTGAATACACGACACAAAAATCACTTACCATGGTTTAAGAACCATCGAACGATTTTTTCAACAACTTCGAGGCTTATTTTTCAACTGCACCTGTTAGAAGAAATAAATCTTGCAATATGATGAACATAGATGTAAAACTAACAAAAGAGCTAATTAAAACCACTGATGCTCTACGAAAGAAATACAAATCATTCAAGACCGATAGGGA
The DNA here is from genome assembly GCA_963971375.1 of Platycheirus rosarum. NCBI lineage: Eukaryota > Metazoa > Arthropoda > Insecta > Diptera > Syrphidae > Platycheirus > Platycheirus rosarum. The sequence continues at coordinate 112,291,842 of OZ020508.1, forward strand.
AGCTTACGAGACTCAAATTAAAGAAACTTTTAAACCGCTTATAAAACCACTAAGCGAATTGGTAAACAAATCAAATACCGAGCAGTTTAAAATAACATTATTGAGAAAATAAAAGTCAATCTTGAACAACATCAACCACCAGATGAATTCACTACCCCAAAGACTTTTATTGATGATGCACATATTTTTGTCGATAATAATGATACCCCAAAAAGAACAAAGAAAACCTCAATCTATTATGCAAGTCATCGCAACTTCATGGAACGATTGTCACAAGAAGAATTTCACGACAAGCCTTAAAAAAATATATATCTTTATTTATAAATAATTCAAACACTCTTGATAAAACGTATGGTATTCGTTTAAAAGATGGAAAGTGGTACATAGGTAATGCTGAGTTTAATATTCTCGGCAAGGATATAGAAATTAAAAATAAAACCTTTGAAGGAACAAGTGGGTTATATGAGCTTATATTTAAGAAAATCCCCGACAAAAAAATGTACACTAATGAAGATTTAAAAAACTACAAGACCATATTACATGACACTTATGCATATAGAAAAGATCATGATTCACGATACTTGGTAATCGTGGTTATAAGTATAAGAATATAATAAGTAAATTATTAGGATTCGACACAAATACTTCTAATAAGCCATCACCTTCACCATTAACACCACAAACAACTTCAGGAAATGGATTAATGCAATTATCAAAAATTAAAAAAGACTATATATTTTGGGATGACCCCAATGAGCTTGTAGATCGAATGCGAATTCTTATTGCTTCATAACAAGCTGGACATAACAATCATTCTAACGAAATTGTTTCAATTATTGAAGAATTTAAGGAAGCCGATATTATCGAATAAAAAAATAATATTGAGTGTTGAAAAATTTGGTCGTTATTCATATAGGACTTCACCGAGAGGTCCTAGAGGGAAACAAGGAGAGCCGGGGCCACCAGGTTTACACGGAGAACGAGGTTTACCTGGATCAGCCGGTGAGGGTTTTTTTTTAAATTAGAAAGCTGTGATTACAATCTAAATTTTAAACGACTAAGAAATGTTCAAGATCTACAAGAACAGGAAGACGTTGCTACCAAAAATATGTTGATAACGCAAACGAGCAACTTACATTAAATATGAAATTGTTGAAAAATTTGAGAAACTCTTGTTTGACACAACTAATTAAAAAAAAAAAAACAAAAAAAAAAATATAACTCAAGGGAAAACTAATATTTAACTTAAAGTCAATCATTACTTTACTTCAGTCTTTAACTAAACACCTCATTGTGTCAACTCAATCATCATGTCTAACATAGATACTTGATTCATTTTTGATGAAATTTTGTAGTTTTTGAAAACAAATCATCATAATATATTGGAAGAACATCATGAGGAGCTTTTGAACAGTGTAACCTTCTTGAAAGGATTTATGAATCTATCGACTACAACTTCAGAACACGGGTGTCATTTATTAAAAAACCATGGTCTTCAAACCTATGTAAAGTTGGACCAGATATATGCGCATGCCACATGGTTATATGTGGAATGTTAAGAATAAAAAATTTGATGTCTCTGTATAAAAGACTAAAATAGTACAAATAAACCTTGTAACTATATTAAATGAAATATTTTAAACAAATTAACTAATAAACAGGTAAAATGTTTTGCTTTTTAATCATTCTTTGAAAAGATGAGTAAAAAAGACATTGTCAAAGAACTACATAAGCCAGCAAGAAGAAATTAAAAAAAGAAGAGTCATCAAAGGGCTTCAGCTTCAGCTGATGATGAAAATAATAGATATCTTCTTATGGTAATTGATACATTTTCTAAATTTGCCTGGACATCACCCATTAAAAATAAAACCGGATCGAGTGTCACTAAAGCTATGGAAAATATATTAAAAAAGGTCGTATTCCAAACAATTTGCAAACAGATGACGGGAAAGAATTTTTCAACACTACTTTTCAAAATCTTATGAAAAACATCACATCAATCATTATTCGACATATACATCACTTAAAGCTTCGATTGTCGACGATTTAATCGGACTTTGAAAACCTTTATGTTTAAAGAGTTCAGTGCTAATGGGTCATATTGTTGGATAAATATAATAGATACACTAACTAAAACGTACAACAATTCAAAACATCGCACTATTTTAATGAATCCGTCCAAAGTCAATGCTGCAAATGAAAAGCAAATACTATCAACAATATATGATCACATAAAAAATCATATTGCTCCAAAGTTCAAAGTGGGGAATTTGTGAGAATAAGTAAATACAAGCATGTATTTGATAAAGGATACACACCGAATGGGACAACAGAAATCTTCAAAATAACTAAAGTTCAGCAAACAAATCCAGTTACATATCTGCTAGAAGACTTTCAGGGAAACCCTATCAAAGGCGGGTTTTATGAGATGGAACTACAAAAAACTAAGTTTCCGGACACTTATCTAATTGAAAAGTGCTTCAAAGGAAAAAAAGATCGATTACTTGTTAAATGGGTTTGCAAGAAAATAAATAAAACAATATTTTTCTGTATTTACCTATGTATTTTGAAAATAAAAAAAACTTTATTTTATTATAATGATTTACTTTAACTTTTTTATTTAAAAGTATTCACTGCGGTATGTTTGTTAGGAAAACCATTCCACGCAAAATAATCGGACTATAGGTCGATGCCCTCTTCTACAAGTCAATATATCTGATGACACACAGATATAATATACATATGTATGTAAGTAAATCTAACTACGACGACAGTTAAAATACAGCAACGGGCAACACCCCAAGAAATGCACCTGAGTGATATTCTCTAATACCGATCCTCAATGACATTGTGTATACAAACACACATATAATTGCTATTGCAAAGATCCCTTTCTCCATCCATCTTAAATCACACCAAACATAATGAAAAGAAGGTCGATAAGAAAACAAAACTCGACCGAATTGTGCAACCGCACGAGCTGACAAGGAAAATCAAAGCAATTAAAAAACAATTAAAAAGGTCGTAAAAAAAACAATTAAAAACCAACCACAAAAAAAAGATTCAGAAAACCAACCACAAAAAAGATACAGAAAGAATCTTGCACATCATCCGATGTGTGTTTATATTATCTGTAAAATGATCCCACGGTATCGGGATCGAACATGAAGTGACAAAAACATAAAGCAATTAAAAAGGTCGTAAAAAAGCAATTAAAAACCAACCACAAAAAACAATTAAAAAGTCGTAAAAAAGTTCCCAGTCGGAAGTAACCGATTACCTACTGAAGGTCCTCAAATGTACATATGTACATATGTACAATAAGCACCTTAAAGTATGAATTATTTGTTTACTTAATTTTTTTTTTTAACCTCCAAAGAACACCTTTTCCCATATGGCCCCAACCATAGAAAACAAAACTGCGACCCGTACTGACCATGCTCCGCAAACGTGTGAGAAGCAGCTAATGAGCCATACGTTTCGTGCCCACAAAAATGAAAACGTATTAGTAGTCTCATCAAAAAATGTACAGGGGCCGGTACACAAAAATCGCTGAACGGGACATTTTTCAGTTTGTAAAGTTTGACAGTTTTCCTAAAACAACCCTAAACAAAATATCAAAAAAACAGGGCGGACGTCCGATTTCACCCTGGAAATTTTTAAAATCAAAATATTACATTTTTAGAACTTTCCCACACAATAAGAAAAAGTTCCTCTCTCTTTCAAAAATTATTATTTAAGAGCCTACTTCCAATTTTAGAAAAAATGGCTTATTCCTAAACATCGATTTAGTTTTAGAAATCACTCTACAGTGGATTAGGAATCAGGTATAAATAGGTATAGAAAACCAAACGAAATTGAGAAATCCCTAGAAGGGAAAAAGGTAGGTTCAAGAGAACAGACAGTCTTTTCCGAGTTAAACAAGACCAAGAATTCAACAGGTTCTACACCGACCATATGATTATGCGGTATCTACAGGTTCACTCAATGGAGACCTCCCTGCCAAACGAAATTAATATACGAAGCATAAATTTCTTGATAATGAAACTTGGTTTTTTAGTGAGTAAGAATCTTACACTAATATAGGTACAGCTGTTTTGGAAAGTTTTATTAAACAACATAGATTTATGATTGGTTTTAGTGACAAAAGATTTTTTTTTGGCAAACAGTTCAATAAATCTAATGCTATTGCAGCAACACGGCAACGCGTAATGTTACTAATCCAAGTGATCAAAGATGCAAGAACGTAAACATAAAAAAGCTTCCCTCATGAATGAGTGGGAAATATGGTCGTTGAGTTCAGATCATTTGTGGAACCCAAGCTCTGAAAACTTTTATTGCTGCAAACTTGAAAAATGCTATTTGTTTTGTAAAGCTCTTAGGCACCTAAATGTTCTAAATAATGAATACGGTAAGAGAACGTAACGTAAGCTAAGTAAGCATTTTTGTACAAGCATCGTCGGTTCGGAAGGCATTGACTCGACTTCACAAACTAAAGATATCCGCTAAAATTAATCCAAAAACAATAAATATGCATAACATGGTTTCTGCAAGACATACAGAGTTCTCGTTTTCGGTGTATTTTAGTCGCCAAGATGTCTAGAAACGAAGGGGAGATAGTCTTTTTGCGCATTGATTAAACGCAAAAGCATTCCTGGGAATCCATCAATGAGATGTGAACGGTGAGAGACGTTCACTGTACTTGAATTTCCTGATTAAAATTAAACAATAGAATGAGATATTTGTGTATCTTGGCGGTGTGTTTTTGATAGATAAATTTGTCCCTTGATTGAAATTTGTTAATTATAATTAGCTTTCGCAATCATATTGAGATAATTCAAAGATGCGCATTTGTTTTTTTTATTTGTTCTCAACTCATTTACATTTGAATTTGAATGTTGACCAGATTTTATTTTGGTTTTCTATTGTTTTTTAATTTCATTTTATTACGCAGGACGCAGGTAAGTTGAGGAGCGCAGTGTATTTTTTAATAGTATAATTGACCTTAGATGAAGGTATGTTTTTTTACATAGATTGAATTATTTCCTAAGAAAATGGAAATGATATCTCTGATATCTGTATATTGTGCTGGTTTGATATGAAGTTGGAAGATTCTAAATTGCGGATGACCTTGGATATGTACAACAAGTCGAAAGTAATGTAAGATGCTCCGCAGGAGTCACCTAAGAGTTCCTAATCAAAGTTAGCATGCAACAGAAAAGAGTCTTGAGTTCTTTGGTCTTTATTACAATCCTTGCTTCTCTGCTACAATTAAGTTATTCTTTCATAACTGCGCAGATTCTACATTCTTGAATGTCTTCAATAATTGGTCACAATAATCCATATGTCATGGAAAATGGTTTCGTAGAATATGAAATGCGATTGAAGCAGTTTTTCATCGCAAATGAAATTCAAGAGCAAAAAAAAAGTGCCACTTTTATTAACCTATATTGGTCCAGATGAAAAATGTGTTTTCCAGATGATCCATCAAAAAATCATACGATGAGTTAGTCAACCTTCTAACAAGTTATTTCGAGCCCGTTATAAACGAGATAGCTGAGTCCTATAAGTTTTACAAGGTAAATCAAGAAAATATGCCAATCGTAGAGTATATAGTAAAATTGAAAGCCTTAGCACAAAAGTGTAATTTTGGTGAATACTTAACAAGAGCCGTGCGGGATAAATTTGTTTGTGGTGTGCGTGACAATGGTCTGCGCTCAAAGTTTCTCAAAGAATCCAAACTAACATTTAAAACCGCATGTGAAATTGCCATTAATTGGGAGATGGCAGAAAAGCAAAATAACATCATTGAATCCAAAAGCTAAATCATAAACACATTTGCCATTCGCCCAGGAAGACAAGCACCAAGAGCTTCACAGTCTAATCTTACCAAAACCGGTTTTAAAAGAAACCAAAATAATAATTATAATGTTCGAAGTCATAGCCAGTATCGTCGCTCGTCGCAGTTCTCTTCGTAGCAGCAGTTAAGATCCAGCCTCACCAGCGTCATCGTCAACGTCAAAGTCAAATCAAGAGTGTTATCGATGCGGCAGAATACATAATCCACAAAGTTGTTCAGCACGTCAGTGGGAGTGTTTCAAGTGTCACAAATTTGGTCACATGTCAACCAAATGTCGTCAAAGCAGCGATCAGCAAGGGAGTCGTAAGGTTATTGCCAAATTGTCAGAAGCACGGAGTAGAGCCTGAGCAAATCGATGAAGCTCTGAGCAGAGTATGATCAGAGCTCTCCGGTCTAAAAAAGAAACACACTTGAGCACTGAATTGTCATATTTTGTTGAATGTCAAATGAAATTAATTTGCTTACTTGTTGTTGAAGTTTTAAGTGTTTTAAGAAAAGAAATTGAAAAAAAGGATAAAGCAATTATTCTACGAGAAGCTTACAGTTTATTTTTTGTATCCGATGAGGAAGATGATGATTTTCAAGTAAATCATTCAAGACGTATCACAAAAAATTACCCCATTTTAATGTTTGTTGTTTGTTCTTTCTTTCCAACAAAACAAGTCTTTTGTCAAAACACAAAAAACGAGTGAAGTTGGCCGCGCTCAGCCTTTTACTCCATGTGCTCGGTCATTTTATTCTGAGCTCATAGAGCGCGCTCCGATCGAGCTCTGATTGAAAAAATAAACACAAGATGAGCGCTCAGAATGCTCCGAGTTAAAAAACAAACACATCTTTTTTTGACAGCTCAGTGCCCTGCTCTGACTTTAAAAATAAAAACCCCTATTGAGGGTGTTCCTGTCATAATGGAAGTCGATTTTGGAGCGTGTTCTTCTGTAATATCTGAAGATGAGTATAGGTCTAAATTTAGTTATATAAAATTAATTAAAACTAATCAAACATTGTTGTCGGTCACAGGTAAAATTATTAAGTGTGCAGGGAAGATTAAGGTTGCAGTGTGTTTGCCAAATGCTTCAAGAGTAAATAAACTAGATTTAGTGGTCATCCATAGTGAAAAGAAGGTAACGCCTTTGCTTGGTCGAGACTGGCTATATGTCGTTTACCCAAAGTGGCGTAAGTTATTTTCTTATGAACTTTTTTCTCAAGATGATGTTGTTTCGGAAAATAGTTTAAGAAAGCTTGCAAATTGAAAACACCAAAGAACAAACTGAAAAAATAAAAAAAGAATTTCCAAACATATTCCCTTCACTAGACCATTCCTTGAAAAACACTATAAATTTTTTTACAGCGGAAATTGTGCTTGAGTCAGAGTGCCATCCAATATTCCATTGTGCCTATTCAGTGCCTTTTAAATTGCGTGAGAAAGTGGAAGACGAGCTTAAACGTTTGTGCAATATGAATATTTTGGAACCTGTAAGGTTTAGCAGGTTCGCTTCTCCGATTGTCATTGTGTCAAAGCCAAATAAAAGTATACGTATTTGTACTGACGCCAAAGTGACTATAAACCCTTATATTAAAACGGAACACTATCCACTTCCCAAAACGGAAGATATTTTTGCAAGTCTAGAAAATTGCAGGTTGCTTTGCGTAATTGATTTGTCTGGTGCTTACCAACAACTTAAATTATCCGAAAAGTCAAGGGAATACGTCACAATCAATACGCACAAAAGATTGTATCAGTATACGACATTACCTTTTGGTATATCTAGTGCACCATCCATTTTTCAGTCAGTGATGGACCAAGTTTTATTAAACATGAAAAATGTGTCTTGCTATCTTGACAATATCCTCATTGGAGGTCAAGATTATCCTAGTTGTAGGAAAACGCTTTTTGAAGTTCTTACAAAACTAAACCAATTTAATATAAAAATTAACTTAGATAAGTGCAAATTTTTTTCAAAAGAGCATTATATATTTAGGGCATTGCATAAGTGAAAAAGGAATTTTTCCAAATCCGAATAAACTGAGAGCCATAAATGAAGCCCCTGTTCCAAAAAATGTGCAGGAACTACAGTCTTATTTAGGAATGTTAAATTACTATGGAAAGTTTATTAATAATGCTGCAAGTGAATTACATGAATTATACCAACTTCTCAGAAAAGATACCAAATTTGTTTGGAATGAAAAAGTCCAAAAATGTTTTGATAATTCTAAGAAATTAATAACTGAAGGTAGTGTTTTAGAATTATATGATCAAAATAAGCAGATAGTGCTTACATGTGATGCAAGCCCATATGGTGTGGGAGCTGTGCTTTCCCGCGAAGTAAATAGTAAACCTATTTTATTTGCATCAAGTACTCTTTCACCATCTGAACAAAACTATTCGCAATTACATCGCGAAGCACTCGCTATTTTGTTTGGTGTCAGAAAATATCACAAATATATTTATGGTCATAAATTTAAACTGTGCACAGATAATCAAGCAATAAAGGAAATATTTAGTCCCAAAAAAGGAACATCAAGTATTTCCGTATCCAGGTTGCGTCGATGGGCTGTAGAGTTGTCAATATATGACTACGATCTTCAATTTCGCCCTGCAAAGCAAAACTGTCCGGCAGATGCAATGTCGCGTTTGCCACTACCAGATAATACAGGCATTAAGTATATTGGTATGTTGTCCACAGGTATAGATAGCCCAGTAGATACAGATAAAGTCGAACTTCATACAAAAAAAGATGAAGTCATACAAAATGTTTTGAGGTATATTCGTAGCAACTCTTGGCCAAATCCTATTACAGAAAGTGTAAAACCATATCATAGAATTAAAGGAGTTCTTTCTATAGATGAGGGATGTCTTTACTATCGAGACAGAATAGTTATACCTGTCTTATTACAAAATGAAATTTTAAAAACAATTCATTCTTACCATGATGGTATTGTCAGAATGAAAATGGTAGCTAGAAGTTTTGTATGGTGGCCAAATTTCGACAAAAGTATTGAAGAGTTTATTGAAACATGTCCAAGTTGTCAAATGACAACGTTTTTCAAAAGAAATTGTAGAAACTAAATGGCCAACAAGTCAATACCCTTTGCAAAGAGTTCATTTGGATTTTTTTTTCATTTTGAAGGAAAAACAATTCTAATTTTAGTAGATTCTTACAGCAAATATATTGAAGTACAAAGCTACGTCAAAACTAATGCAATTCAGTTAGGTCGGGGATTAAGATTGTTGTTTAGAACATTCGGTTTCCCGAGTGAAATTGTAAGTGACAATGGGCCTCCCTTTAATTCCAAAATATTTAATGAGTTTTGTACTAAAAATGGTATTAAAGTACAAAGAAGAATAAGAATAAAGACTTCCTGTTTAAGTGACGCTGATAAAACGTGTTTATATTAAATCGAAAAACATCTTAAGAATTATAATAATTTTTAATTTGATTTTATTACGCAGGACGCAGGTAAGTTGAGGAGCGCAGTGTATTTTTAATAGTATAATTGACCTTAGATGAAGGTATGTTTTTTTTATATAGATTGAATTATTTCCTAAGAAAATGAAAATGATATCTCTGATATCTGTATATTGTGCTGGTTTGATATGGAGTTGGGAGATTCTAAATTGCCGATGACCTTGGATATGTACAACAAGTCGAAAGTAATGTAAGATGCTCCGCAGGAGTCACCTAAGAGTTCTTTATCAAAGTTAGCGTGCAACAGAAAAGTGTCTTGAGTTCTTTGGTCTTTATTACAATCCTTGCTTCTCTGCTACAATTAAGTTATTCTTTTATAACTGCGCAGATTCTACATTCTTGCAAAGAGGGCTTCATGAATGGATAAATGTTCTGGAGAAAATGGAAACCGCATTATTTAATAACAAATGTTCTTTTCAAATGTAAAATGTTTATGTTTTATGTTGGACCAAGCATCGCTAAGTGTAGAGCGACATGAAAAATGCCTCTGTAATTGGCTTAATTTAGTGTGCAAAAAATGCTTGTATAAAGATATCAATTCATTTCTTAATCTTTGATATAGCAACCATAACTCCATTGCCGGCACGAGTACGATAACTCCGGCTCAAAAATTGATAACGTTGAGAGGGGTTTGTAGAGGGGTTAAATACAAAAATTTTTACTATAGGGTCTATCTGGCCCCGTTTAGGAGGTAGGGGTGATTTTCGAAAAAATTTACTTAAATGGAAAACCAAAGATTTAAAAACAACGGTAACTCTTAAAATACATTACAATAAGAAAAAGAAGAAAATTGTATTTTCCATTTCATATTTTTTAACAAATTTTGTTCAAAGACATTTTTGTACGTTTTTTAATCAAAAGTTCGAGTTTAAATGCGAATATTTTGAAAACTATTGACGCAAATAACTTAATTTAAATGTAGGATTAAGGAACAGATTTCTGGCTTTTAAAACCGTTATAGTAATGTATTTTAAGTGTTGCTGTTACTTTTTAATATTTATTTTTCCATTCAAGACACTTTTTCGAAAATAGTACCTACCTCCTAAACGGTCGAGATAGACCCCCCTCCAATAATAAAAAAAATACTTATATTTAACCTCTCTACAAAAAACCCGTTATTAATTCTTGGCGCCGGAGTTATCGTACTCTCCCCCATTGCCTTATAAAGTTTATTTTTTTCTTCTAGGAAGCTGGTATTAACCTTTTCTCTTTTGCTAGTATCTACCGACAGGTCGTCCTTTGAATTATATACGCGGAGTTATATACGCGGCTATAACTGACCCATATTATAAATCACAGTTTCCATCTTCTTCTTGTCCGGCCCATCTTATGGTTTTTACTTGCGATTGTAGGGACTATAATTATTGTAAGGCAAGTTATGTAAAAAAAAATTTAATTCTAACAATAACAATTTTAGCCCCAATTTTATTTTTGGGGCTAAAACTAACGGCACCTGCCATATGACCGTTTAGGAAAAGCTTATTTTTTCTCGAAAACGGCTCCAACGGTTTTGATGAAAGTGTTTGAGGATTTTTTTGTTGGTATTAGCTATTATTTAATAAGAACCGAATTTACAGGAAAAGTCTATTTACGGCACCTTATATATAACGGTTTATTTAATTGTTGGCTTCCTTGGTAACGTTTTTTTTGGATTTCTGTCAATTTTTATATTTGAGAAGATCTAAGTAGCCAAATTTATTCTCAATATTAAAATTTTGACTAACTTTTTTTCTAATTAAAATAAATTTTTGATTTGATTTTTGAAAATCAATATTTTTAAAACTGATCAAAAAATTAATTAATTAAAATTAATTAAATTTTATAATCGCATGTATATTAATAAACTCTAAAAAACTGCATACCAACATTTCAAAATATTGAAAAAAATAAAAAAACATAAAAAAGAGTTTGTAAAGTTGGTTTACGGACGATAATTTTAAGTGATAACGTCATACGAAAACATTGATGGCAGCAACACTAACATACAGCCCGTTAACTCACACCCACACACACACACCAATATCTACATCTACTTTCTACTTTAACAAAACTCCGCCTATTTTTTATTTTTTTTTCTCTTCTTGTTATTTTGGAATGTTCGCCTGGTGCTCAGAATACGTTTGCGACAGATTTTGGTTGAACAAAATGACCCACAAACCCGTTAAATCCACCAAACATCCCATTATTACATCTACTTTCTACTTTAACAAAAGTCCGCCTATTTTGTATTTCTTTTTCTCTTCTTGTACTTTTTGAATTTGAGTGGAATTATTTTGGAATTAGCGCATGTTCTTTGTCATGTTTGCCTGGTACTTGCGATCGATTTTGGTTGAAAGAACCGCAGTATCGCGGTTAGCATCAGTCATGAGACTTATCAAACAAATTCCAATGTTCGTGGTATAAGAAAGAATTTCTTTCACCTGTACGTCTACACTGTTCAATACAGGCCAGCTGTTTTGGCATTAAGTGAAACCCAGGTTGGAGTAAATACTGATTTATCAGAGTTTGCTCTACATGGGTATAGCTTGGTGCCATTACTCTTTTCCCATCATGGTCTCATGGTCTATGTTAGGAGTGATATTGCTTGCCAGAGCCTTCCTCAATATGGACAATGTTCCAACACGGACTTTAACTTCTTGTGGCTCAAATTCACTGTCCGCAAGCATGTCATTCATTATTGTTTTATTTACAGGAGTCCAAATCTCGACAGCAATTCCACTTGTAACGAGTTTGATGCGCTGTCTGATTCCATCTCGAAAATTGTTTCCCTTTGTCCTCGCACTGAAATCGTTATTACGGGCGATTTCAATGTAGACAATTCCAATTGGCTCCGCTATTCTGGTCAGACAACACCCGAAGGAAGGTATGTCGAGCTCTTTGCCGGGTTACATCACCTTACCCAACTGATCGATGTGCCAACGCGTATACCGGATGTTGCTGGGCAAGCCGCCCATACTCTTGACTTGTTTCTTACTTCTCACCCTGATAAATATACCATTAGTGTAACTTCTCCATTTGGCACTTCAGACCATTGTGTCATTTCAGCTAATTTCTCATCCTCCACCCATCCAGTTAAAGAAAAACTTCCCACCAGACCGTTTGGCAATACGAGAAAGCCAACTGGGACGGCCTGAATATTTTTTTCCGAAACTTTAACTGGTCACTATGCTTCCTCGATAGTGACATTGATGCCAGTGCTGAAATGATCACAAATGTGATTCTTCTAGGGATGCGTGCTTTTATTCCTAACAGAGTAAAAAGCATCAAACCTAAAGAAAAGTCTTGGTTTAATTCTGAGTGTAAAGAAGCTATCAGGCTCAAAGAAGTAAGTTTCCGTTCTTACAAAGCCAACCCTACAGAGGAAAATCGGAAAAAGCACAAACAAGCAAGGAACTCATGCAACTATGTTATAGAAAGAACCAAATTTTTGAATGACCAAAAATTACGGCAAAAAATTCTGCAGTGTCCCAAAGGCAGTAAAATTTTTTGGTCATTTGTAAAAAATATTAAAAACTCCTCAACATCTTCGGTTCCAACGCTCATCGACAGTAACAAACCAATTGTTTACTCTTCAGAGAAGGCAAACTTACTCGCCGCCCATTTCGCTGCCAGCTCCACGCTGCCGCATAGCAACGTTGCCCCTCCTGTACTTGAGAATGTAAATTTTTCCATGGGACAGATTTTTTTACGCACTCGTACAGTAGCAAGAGTTCTCAAAGATCTCGATATACACAAATCCGCTGGCCCGGATGGTATACCCCCGATTATTCTGAAGAGGTGTTCTTCCACACTGGCAAAGCCACTGCGTAAGCTTTTCCATCGCTCCTACTCTTCTGGAATCTTTCCTAGAAGATGGAAAACAGCATTTGTCCAGCCTGTCCCTAAGAAAGGTGACCCATCCTCCCCCTCCTCCTACCGACCCATAGCACTGACATCCCTTCTTTCTAAGGTCATGGAAACACTGATTAACCGTCAGCTTAAGGAATATCTCGAAGATCGTAAGCTTCTCCATGACCGTCAGTATGGCTTCCGCAGCAACCGTTCCACTGGTGATCTGATGGCATATCTCACCGAACAGTGGAACAAATCTTTACATCGCTTTGGTGAAAGTAAGATTATTGCTTTTGATATCTCCAAGACATTTGACAGAGTTTGGCATGAAGCTCTTTTATCGAAAATGCGTGCTTTTGGGATCGATGATACACTTGTTCGTTGGATTAGAAGCTATCTTCTGGACCGTTCAATACAAGTTGTATTGGACGGATTCAAGTCTGATTCGCACAAAATAAATGCTGGTGTGCCCCAGGGCTCTGTTCTATCTCCGACTCTTTTCCTCATTTTTATAAATGATCTTCTGTCTGTTACTTCTAATCCACTTAACTGTTTTGCTGACGACTCTACCCTCAGCTTTTCATATTCGTTCGATAATTCACGTCCTTCGCCTTCGGACGTACAATTACAACGGTGCCGTATGTCAAGCTCATTAAACTCCGATTTATACAGCATTGTCAAATGGGGTAATAGGAATCTTGTGGAGTTTAATGCTTCGAAAACTCAATGCTGTCTTCTGTCGTTAAAGCTTAACATACCCCTAACGCCATTGTCCATGAATGGCACTTACATCGAAGAAACCGAAAAGCTCTCAGTACTCGGTATGTGTGTCAACGACGACCTCCGTTGGAACGACCATATATTTGAAATCGCTAAGAATGCTGCTAAGTGCTTAAGTTTTCTGTAAGAAGTATTTTTCCCCATCTGATCTGGCTACAATTTATAAAGCGTTTATACGCCCTAAACTCGAGTATAACTCTCACCTGTGGGCAGGTGCTTCACAAACATCGCTTCACCTGCTTGATAGAATACAAAATCGAGCGTTAAGATTGATAGGAAATAGAACTGCCGCTGAAACAATGGCCCCTCTCGAACACCGACGCAATGTTTCATGTCTTTCCTTATTTTATCGTTTCTTTTATAAAAAATGTTCACTCGAGGTAGCCAGCTGCATTCCTCCCCTTAAAAGTTTCGCCCGTAATACTCGTCTTGCTAGTAATGCCCATCAGTTCACCCTTGAGCCCAATTTCGGACGTACCGTGAAATATAGGGATTCTTTTTTTAGCCGTACAACACGACTTTGGAATGGTTTACCCGGCGAGATTTTCCCTTGCCATTTCAATTTGCAAGTATTCAAAACCAATGTTAATCGACACCTCCTATCTCTCCCCTCCCTATCTTCCGAATGCCGCGCAGTGTGTTACATTAAAAGGGAAACAAATAGTCCCTTGTGCGCGCGTTAATTATAAAAAAAAAAAAATTATAAAAAAAAATGATATTACGATAGTAGAGAAGTTGAAAAAAGTGGGTCCGGAAGTTCCGTCCGTCTGTCTGTCTGTCTGTCTGTCTGTTCGCGCCGCTACAGCCTAAACGGATGGGCCGATTTGCTTCAAACGTGGTATTTAGTATTTATTATGTGGTGGTTGGGTGCTGTATGAATAGGGTAGGCACTGAAAGGCATCAAACTGGTGATGCACAGTTGCTGCAACTATCTCGTACACATCAATTTGTGCTTATTTTACCTTCTCGCGGTAACCACCGGGTACTGGTCTGTCCATCCGGACATTTCTGCTAAACTTATAAGCGCGAGTGTTGAACACAGAAAAAATAGCAACACTATAATGCTCTGCTTTAATGACTGTTCTGATCGATTCGCAGAAGTCTTGCACGAGCCCCTCAGAAAGAGGACGTACGGCGGATGAGCCCAACCAACTAACAACCCTGCCACGGAAAAAAGAAAAAGTTGCGAAGCGACCAATAGCCTCGGAAAAGGACGGATTTACTGTTGACGACCCGGAAAAACGAATTAAGGACAACGACCTTCGGATCTGCACGTGGAATGTTAGAACTCTTAACAGATCACGTGCAGCCAAACAACTAGCGGAGGCCATAGACTGCTACAGAGCAGGAATTACTGCCATCCAGGAAGTGTGATGGGATGGGCCGGGCAAAAGGAGGATGAAAAACTGTGACATGTGACGGTGATCACAACGTTTATTTGGGTGCGGACTCGTCATAAGCGGTAGACTTAGGCAAGAAGTCTTGGGCTTTCAACACGTAAGTGAGCGACTTGTGACAATCCGTACCAAGGCTAAATTCGCCAACATTAGCCTAATATGCGCTCATGCCCCACAGAGGACAAAGATGACGCCACCAAGGATGACTTCTATGAGTTCCTCGACAAAACCTATGAGCAATGCCCTAAATACGACGTTAAGATCGTACTAGGCGATTTTAATGCCAAAATAGGTAAAGAGGAAATCTTTGGTAGGACTGTCGGAAAACAAAGCCTACACGACACAACGTCTGAAAACGGACTTAGGCTAATTGACTTCGCAGCGGCACATAACGTCACCATTGCAAGCACACGGTTTCCTCATCTCGATATACACAAAGGGACTTGGCGACACCCAGAGCAAAGAACCGTCAATCAGATTGATCACGTTGCGATCGATGCAAGACACGCCACTAGTATCTTCGATGTTCGCACCTTCCGAGCAGCTAACATCGACTCGGATCACTACCTTGTTGCAGCAAAGGTAAGAATGCGAATAACCCAAACTCCACACAACGGAGTAATACTGTGAGGAAGTATGACGTCGGAAAGCTGCAATCGACAGAAACCGCCAGAAAATATGCCGATCGAATATCCCGTAACCTCTCAAGAAATCCAGTACCGCAACATCAAGTGCCTAAGACCAGTGGCAACACTGCCAACAAACCATCAGAGATGCTGCAACTGATGTGCTAGGTTTCACCAGACCACCACTACGAAACCTCAGGTTCGATGACGAATGTAGGCAGGTCCATGCAGCCAAACAAGAGGCATATAAAGCGACGCTGCAAAGAAAGACGAGAGCTGCTTGCAAGCTCTACGAGCAGAAAGGACGGGAAGAACACCGGCTTCAGGATAAAAAGAGAGAGCATGAGAAGCGCACGATCGAAGATATTGAGAGATGCTACTCCAGGAACAACGTGCGGAAGTTTTACCAACAGGTAAAAAGAACGTGCCAAGGAAAAAAACCCGCACAGAAACCTGTAGAGTTAGGAATGGAAACCTCGTAGTAGAGTCACAGTCGGTGCTGAGTACATGGAAGGACCATTTCTGCAGACTGTTAAACGGCGATGAAGACCAAAATCCCGCTGTCAGGCGGACGATGTGAGACAAAACTTCCGTCCACCTGACCAAAATGAAGTAAGGATAGCAATATCTAAACTAAAAAACAACAAAGCTGCTAGATCCGACGGACTACCCGCCGAATTTTTTAAAGCGGCCAGAGATGACCTGGTGGAGTGCATACACCAATTCATCTCTAAAGTTTGGTCAGAAGAATCAGCATCGTTTGCCCGATCCACAAGAAAGGAGACCCTCTAAAATGTGTCAACTATAGAGGAATTAGTCTCCTGAATATCGCCTACAAGATCCTCTCTGCCGTACTATGTGAACACCTGAAACCTTTCGTCAGCAACCTGATTGGCCCCTATCAGTGTGGTTTCAGACCAGGAAAGTCCACAATCGATCAAATGTTCACGCTACGGCAGATCCTGGAAACAACCCAAGAATTTCAAATCGATACCCACCACCTCTTTATTGATTTTAAGGCCGCGTACGATAGCATTTATAGAAACAAGCTATACAGAGCCATGTCAGGTTTTGGCATCCCCACAAAACTCGTCCGAATGTGCAGGATGACGCTGGAGAACTCTCGCTGCTCCGTTAAGGTTGGTATTGACCTCAGAGAAGCTTTTGACGTAAAAAAAGGATTCGGACAAGGTGATGCGCTATCGTGCGATTTCTTCAACTTAGTACTTGAAAAAATTATAAGAAACTCGCATGTCAATTGTAGTGGGACAATTTTTTTCAAGTCTGTGCAATTTCTAGCTTACGCTGACGACATAGAAATCTGTGGCAAAACTCGGCGAGCTGTCACTGGAACGTTTGCTAGCATTGAAGCTGAAATGGCTAAGATGGGACTAGCAGTCAATGAGGCCAAAACGAAGTACCTGCTGTCCACAAAAAGGGACACACAACACCGGCGGATTGGACAAAACATCACAATAGACAGGTTCAATTTTGAGGTAGTTAGGGACTTTGTGTACCACGGATCCGCTATAACACCTGATAACAACATCTCGTCAGAAATAAAGCGAAGCATTACTCTTGCCAATCGCTGTTTCTATGGATTAGGAAGGCAATTGAGTAGCAAAGCCCTGCCTCGAAAGACAAAGGAGACTCTGTATAAGACCCTAATCATCCCAGTCCCAGTCTATCTAAAGCGGATAAAGATATCCTTAGTCGTTTCGACCGTAAGATTCTTCGGAGGATTTTTGGCCCTATCTGCGTTAACGGGCTTTGGAGGAGAAGGTTCAACCAAGAACTATACGAGCTGTACAGCGACATTGACCTGGTCAAAAAAATACGCATATCACGTTTAAGATGGCTAGGTTATGTAGAGCGAATGGACAACAATGTTCCGGCTCGCAGGATCTTCGATTCCATCCCAGAGGGTAGACGCAGTCATGGAAGACCTCGCCTTAGGTGGCGCGCTCAAGTGGAGGACGACCTCAACCAACTTGGAGTGCAAAACTGGAGGCAGCTAGCCAAAGACCGAGCTGGCTGGAGAGTCGAAAAATAACAGTACCTGCCATACAATTTTTAACAAAAAGTTTGATTTTCTCGAAAATGGCTTTAACGATTTTGATAAAACATTCAGGGTGCTAATTTTTTAGAATAAAACATCTTCCAGTAAGAATAAATGTTTCGAAATTTGTTCTATAACGGTACCTCTCATATAACCGGTTTTTTTTCAAATGTGGTTTTATCGTAAACTATTATCCCGATTTCAATAAATGTTTGCACACAGAAAGTCATTTATAATTCAATTATTATCGCATTTAAAAAATTTCAAAAACTTTTTTTTTCGATTTTTGAATTTTTTTTAATTGGTTTTCGAATTATTTTGAAAATGGGTGGGTTGAATTTTTTTAAATAAATTTCCCAGATGAGAACTACAGATTTCCTTATAATAGAAAAAAAATTAAAATATTTTTTCGAAAAAAACGACTTTTGAAAAAAACTGGTCGAACAATTTTCAACATTTTTTTTCCCCGATATACATTTAGTTTTCAAATTTTATTGCATACTTAGTTTTTCCGAGAAAACTCTTAAACTAATAAAAAATAGAAAGAATTTTCTAAAAAAAAATATTTTTTTATTTTAATCCCGATTTTTACAAAATTGGTAAAATTGGCCACGGCTGGAATTTATTCGAGCCAGCCGCGCTCTGTCCCGAAATCATTTTTAAAACGTAATGCGAACACTTATCTTTATAATAAAGCTAAATTCTTGGCCATAACATTAAACTATATATGCGTTTTATTTCTTCTTGAAAACCACACGTCTAAAAAAACACCCTTTATATACATACATAAAAAAATATGCAGCCACTAAGCAATTATCTAACATAAGAACAAGTTCGTGCGACTCAGTCGTGCATTTTCTTAAATTTATTCCACGATGTGACCGCACATATGAGCAAGTAAGTGCGATCCAGTCGTGCAATTTATTTTTTTATTTTATTCGACGATGTGACCGCACATATGAACATGAACAGGTGCGATCCAGTTATGTATCAGCTGTGATTCGACAAGAATGTAGGACAAACATATTCTTTTCGGAATCGGAATTAACGAAAAATTCATTAAATAAATGTATGAAAATCCTAATTGAAACAGAGTATTCTTACAGTTTTTAAAATCAATGTAATTCCGAAACCTTTCAGGATTTTGAAATAAGTTTTGGTGAATTTGAAGATCTTTTTATCAACTTAACAAAAATTAAATTTGATTCAATCCAACAAGTCGTTGTTGTAAAAAGCTGCAAACCGATAAGCAGTTTTAGCTAAAATCTGAAAATACATCAATACATTTATTTATTTATTATGGGTTATATTCCAACGATAAAAAAAAAAATTGGTAGTTTCAAAGATAATAAATAGTATTTTCATATTTCAACGATAGGGTCATTTTGAAGAATCAAATAGATATTTTAAAACATAATTTTAGTTTGCAACGATTCATACTTCAAAGGAATTAAATAAGAAGAAAATATTTTCTCCTGATTTCCAGGCAATGTCTGGATCCCAAGTCCCCATTAAATTAAAATAAAGCTCTAAGCTACAAAACATCTAATACATATTTGAATTCATTACATAGTCCCCTTTCTGTGGCAGGAAGCTGTAACTTTTTAAAATAACATTCTTGTGCCTGCAATTTCAACGTTGCTTGTTCTGCAAATCACCTTGGGCGTATAATTTACCATAAAACTGTCAAACATAATAATTTATGTTAATATGACACAATTGAATGCTTGAGCGATTTTCTTTAAACCCCAGAGCTCAACGGAAGTGCCTACTTCCTATTACTCGCGGCAGAGTTAGAAACTGTTGCAAAAAGAAATTCATGTACAAAGGATATAATTTGCGAACATTGACAGGTTAATCCAAAAAAAGGTTTAACAAATTACGCAGTACTTGGAAAAATGACGCGGCTTTACTGTGCCCAATCATGGCAAGATGGCTGACAGAGTGTTCTTTTGGGGACCTCTATTTTTTCTGATGAGTTCTTATTCTAAATTGAACCGAAAAACGAGTCGAAAAGAACAAAATAATGAGAAGAAATTTACAACTTCCACCACCTACAACCCACCACCATCCCTTTGGTATAGCTCGTTGAAAGAAGCCCGAGGTATGGATCTAGAACATAAGGCATGGATTATTTCTTAC
This sequence comes from Platycheirus rosarum, assembly GCA_963971375.1. Taxonomy (NCBI): domain Eukaryota; kingdom Metazoa; phylum Arthropoda; class Insecta; order Diptera; family Syrphidae; genus Platycheirus; species Platycheirus rosarum. The sequence continues at coordinate 112,312,004 of OZ020508.1, forward strand.
CTTCCGCTGCTGGTCTACTGCTAAGTTCTATCAGTAAACGAGTGTAATATTTCTGTCAGGTCAAAAGGACATGGCATCAGACAGAGAAAGGTCTTCTTCTTCTGTTCTGCACTGTTACTCCCCTCATCCAGATGCCATTCATTCGCAGAATTGATTTTCGATTTGAAAAGTTCTCTTCACTCCACTTTAAAGTTTTTAATGGATGTCGATGTTGCAAGGATCCTGAGCATCTAAAACAAATCCAAAAAAGTACTTATACTCAATGTGCTTTATAATTCTCCCCCTTTCCTGATTTTGTGGACGAAGTTTGATTGATTCAATGACAAAGGAGTGCGTATGGGGTAGTGGTAGGCGGTAGAGGACGAAAATAGTAAACTTCCTAATTGGATGTGTCAAGGGAGAGCGACTCTGAAAGCCACCACGCACTTGAGTCCGTACAAAACTGAAAATACATTGCAACTGAGTTTGCTTTTGCTTGCCTCCTTTTAGAGAAAAGCAAAAACTTAAAAGCATTTTAAACTAACAGCTATAACACTCGCACTCCACCGTTCGAAGCCTTTTTGTACAGTTTAGGCTTATGTATGGATGTACATACATATACCTTTGCTTGTTGAATACTTTAAAGGTTTTTGCACATATCACATATCACGCTTCAACCCATATCTTTTGATGTTTAGTTTAGTTGTTTCTGCGGTAATCTAGTGGAAACTTTGCATATTTTAAGGGTGTTTATATTTGAAAGCATTGTTTTTACTTGCGATTATAGGTACTATAATACAAGTTATGGATTCGTGTAAAAAACAATCAAACATGACATTACGATGATAGAGAAGTCGAAAAAAGTGGGTCCGTAAATTCCGTCCGTCCGTCTGTCTGTCTGTCTGTTCGCGCCTCTACAGCCTAAACGGATGGGCCGATTTGCTTCAAACTTGGTATTTAGTATTTATTAGGTAGTATCTCAGGGAATGTTTTTCATGTTTGCTCTAGGTCTAAAAATAACGGTACCTGCCACACAATTTTTAACAAAAAGTTTGATTTTCTCGAAAACGGCTCCAACGGTTTTAATAAAACTTTCAGGGTGCTATTTTGTTGTATTCATTTAATTTAAAGAAACTTTGTTGTTTTTGAAGTTATTTTTTTTTCAAATCTATTTATTTTTGTTTTTATAACATGCGCGCGTGTTATGAATGTGGTCAATGACACCACCAATTTAAAAACTAAGAGTGACATTAACATCGTCACACCTTGTGTAATACCAAAAACCAGCCGATTTTAAATAAATGTTACAATGGGAACGGAAACGAATCAAATAACATTTCATTTCCTTTCCCATCAAATTGCTGATTTTGTATAAAGTAGTTATTAAGCGAAATGAATAAAAAAAAGATTCATTCATTGATTGACCAGCAAAAAGCAAAGTGTTTCATTTTTATTGAAGAACCTTGATTGCGGATTGATCGATAATCGACAAAAAATATTAAAACTTAACTGGCGCAGTCGACGAACCTACATAAAGACAAAAAAAAAAAAGTCTCAAAAAGTGGATACGTAGTGTTGTAGTGAACATTTAAGAACAACACGAAGAAACGAAACTTAAGAAACATTGATTTTTTTTTTTAAACAAAAATATAATTGTGAGCTAAAAATCAGCCACAACAAAATAACATTTTTTTAAAAGACATTAAAAGACAGTGTTTGGTTGTTAACCGTCCACAAACCCTCCACCACCCTAAAAAGATAAATAAAGTGAAGTGAAGTGAAGTAAGATTTTAAAAATAAATTGTGTTTGCCATCCACAACCCCACCTCATCCCGTGAATTAATAAATAAATAAATAAAAAAAAAATAAACAAACATTGATTTAAAGTGTGATACCTACTCGTATAAAAAAAAAAAAAAAAAAAAAGATAAAAAAAAAACAGTGAAAGACAAAAACAATGACTCCGGAAGAGATCGAGCAACAACAGCAAAAAATGCAGCAATGCATTACGATGCTAACTCAGCTGGTAGTCCAAAGCACTAGAGCAGCAACCAGTATGCAGAAGGAATTGGATTACATACCAATTTTCAAAGGGGAAATTGGAACGCTACCATCGTTCATCGATATAGTAAATAAAAAGATGAACGAATACAGTAGGGAAGAGGAGAAAAAAGCAGCGTTCGAAATTATCTACAATTGGAAAATTTCTGGCCCAGCGAAAAGTCTACTGAGGGTAAATCCGCCCCAATATTGGTCGGAATGTGAACAAAGGCTGAGAACCCATTTCAGACCGAGGAAGGACCAGCTGACAATCACCAATGAAATAATGAATTTAAAAGTAAGTTCTATTTTAGAATTAAGCAATAAATTAAGTTCATTAGTAGAAGACATTGTAGAATATGCTGCATTTTATAAAGAAGGTACCACAATGGCAGATATTTTTAGTGGAATAGATATACAAAGGGTTAAGGCTTTAACATCAGGAGCCCTAGCTTTTATTATGGATAAAACTAACTTGTCAGACATTAGAAATACCATAGATAGTTTCATAGGTCAAGATAGTTCAAATCTAAGAAATGTTAGTAAACAAACAGAAACATTTAGAAAGATTGGACGAGATAGGGAATTCCATAGAAATAGTCATAGGGATAATCGCTTTCATAGTTTGAAGCAACCAGATTCATATAATCCAGACAATAGAGATTCAGATTACAATTCGAGACCTAGTACAAGTCAGAATTATAGGAATAATGTGTGGAAACCAAGGTCGAATAACTTTAGACAGCAGAGTAATAGCCACTCACAACAAATGCGACCTGCAACAAGTAGTCAAAGTAAAAAAAAATAAAGAATCGGATCATATGTCTGTAGACGCGATGAGCGACGAAGTTAATGCTATAAATGATACATTTTTTTTTATAAATTAGCCTCGGAGAATAAAATAATGCTGACCTTGACATTACAAAAACAAAAATATATAGCTTTGTTAGACACCGGGTCTACAATAAGCTTATTAAATACAAATAATTGCCAAGAGTTAGAGTATAGAATAAGGGGTGAGGAACCAACGATAATAAAAACAATACAAGGTGAAGTAGATAAACCCAATAGAATTGTAGCTACGGTATGCCCAGATGAATTTAAGTGTCCGGTAAATGCAAGAATGAAATGGATTGCTATAGGACTAGATAAGTTGTTTAATTTTATTTTAGGTATGGATTGGATAAACAAAAATGTAAAGGAAATTAACATAGAAAAAGAAGAAGTGATCATGAATAATGGGGTGAGCCTTCCATTCTTGACAAAGACTTTAGAAGAAGTTAATGTACTTGAAGTAAGCGAAGTGCAAAATATACCATTAGATCATTTAAATGAAATGGAAAGAAGGGGAATAGAACCTTTAATTAGAGAATTTAAAAGTCTTTTGTATCGGGAAGGAGATATTTTAACAAATACCACAAATACTATTGTTCATGAAATAAAAACAACGACAGACGAACAGATTAATTCAAAGCTATATCGTTATCCAAAAATACATGAGATAGAAGTGCGAAAGCAAATGGACGAAATGGAAAAGAATGGGATTATAAAAAAAAGCAAAAGTAGGTACAGCTCACCGATTATAGTAGTACCCAAGAAAAAAGATCAGTCAGGTATCCAGAAGTTTAGAATTGTTGTCGATTATAGAAGGTTAAATCAGTTTACTATAGATGATAAGTACCCGACACCAAATATTGATAGTATACTTGATAAATTAGGAAAATCACAATATTTTAGCACTATAGACCTAGCAAACGGATATCACCAGATTATGGTAGCTGAAAAAGATATAGAGAAAACAGCATTTGTTACTCCTGGTGGTCTTTACGAATTTATAAGGATGCCTTTTGGCTTGAAGAATGCTTCAGCCACATTCCAAAGGATGTTGAATGAAATTCTCCGCGAATATATCAATACGATTTGTGTGGTTTATATCGATGATATTCTAATTTTTTCAACTTCCTTAGAAGAACATATATTATCGCTTAGAAAGATTTTTACTAGGTTACAAAGACATAACTTAAAAATCCAAGCAGATAAGTGTAGTTTCCTCAAGAAAGAAAAAGAATTTCTGGGTCATGGTTTAACTAAAAACGGGATGTTGCCAAACCCAGATAAGATAAAAGTTATTCAAGAAATTGATATACCGAAAACTGAAAAGCAGTTAAAAGGATTTTTAGGAACAACAGGATTTTATAGGAAGTTTATCAAGGATTATTCGAAAATTGCGTATCCTATGATAAAATATTTAAAAAAAGGTGCCAAAATTAATGCAAATGATCCGCAGTATATATCAGCTTTTGAAAATTTGAAAAGTTTGATTTTGTCACTTCCAATTTTAAGATATCCAGATTATGACCAACCATTAGTTGTAACAACAGATGCCAGTGATTATGCAATCGGAGCAGTGCTATCACAGCAAGGTCATCCAGTGTGTTTTATTTCAAGAACACTCAATAAACACGAACAAAACTATAGCACCACAGATAAAGAATTTTTAGCAATTGTTTATTCAGTCAGCTTCTTTAGACCTTATCTGTATGGAAAGAAATTTAAGATTGTGACAGACCATGCACCGATCAAATATTTGAATAGCAAATATAAGGGGAAAGAGTTTTCCCAACGACACCAAAGGTGGATACTAAAGCTTCAAGAATTTAACTATGAGATTGAGTATTTGCAAGGTAGTGAGAACAAGGTTGCAGATTACCTAAGTAGATTAGAAAATTCTCAAAAGATAAATGAAAATAATGATGAAGAGTCAAATTTAGAAATATCCGATGGTGAAACTCAACATTCAGTTGATGAACAAAGATTGGATCACATTAGTATAAAGGAAGATATTGTAAATAAATATAGAACACAGATTTTACTAACATACAGTCCAGAACATGAGGTTCAAACACTTCATAAAAGAACAGTTATAGAATTAAACCCGTTAGAAAGCGAGAATTTTATAAAGGATATGTTAAGAAGATATATAAAGAGAGGGCAAATTGGAATTTACTCTGAAGTAAATGACTCAGATTACAATAAGATACAGCTTATACTGATATCAATGTTTTCATCAGACAACAATATAAAATGCATACGATGTTCGAAAAGAGCTCAAGAAATAAAGACAGAGGCTGAATTATACAAGCAATTGTCACTTTACCATACTAAAGAGTCAATGCATAGTGGAATGAATGAATGTTATCATAGCCTTAAAGATAAAATATATTTCCCTAAGTTGAGAGATCATATTCATCTTATAATAAGTAATTGCAGTAAATGTAGAGAAATAAAATATGATAGGAAACCGATTAAAGCAAAATTTAAAATCACAGAAACCCCTTTAGACAAAAATGAAGTTGTTCATCTCGACATATTTCATTTTAAAAAACATGCTTTTGTAACTACAATAGACAAACTAACTAAATTTGCAGCAGCTTATCAGATTACTGACCGTAACTGGAGAGCGAAAAAGACATTAATAATTGAGCAGTTTGCTAAATTTGGTAAGCCAAAAAAAATTATAATGGACAATGAATTTAGATCAGAACAATTAATTGAATTCTTAAATGCCGAGGGCGTTGAAGTTCATCTTACAAAACCAAATAACCATACAGGTAATGCAGACATAGAGCGGCTTCACTCAACTTTATTATAAATAATAACGGGAATAGAGGGAAGTGAGCTCTCAATTGAAATGAAGATTCAGATGGCTATAGGAAACTATAACGATCGGTATCACTCCACAGTAAAATGTTCACCTAGACAAGCAAAAGATGAAAAAGATAATCAAAATTTAAGAGCAAGAATAGAAAAGACTAAGGATAATATAATTAACAAAAGGAATTTAAGTAGGGAAAATTACAATGAAAATAGAGATATAGGACATATAAGGAATTATAAGAGACTCAGACATAAAGATGAGCCTTATTACAGATTAAACCCTTTAAAGAATGTACATATTTCAAATATTAAAAGACCTCTCAAAATTACAGATTTTGATCACGTTGATCTTGTTAATAGTAATACCAGCAGTACAGGGGCTACTACAGGTAACTCCAATTCATGAAGAGATAGGATACACTACCATCAGGATCAAAGAAGTTGAAATCGTCAACCAGACCACAACCATCCTCCACTTAATAAATGTAAACGACATGGACAATCTACTTTCCCAGATTGAGACTAATATAAAGAATTTTGAGATAAATAACAAAGAATTGTTAAAAACAGTTATATACGATATCAGAGCCAAAATCAGGTCAATAATTCCAAAAGAAAATAGACATAAAAGAGGTCTAATAAATTTAGTGGGTACTCTAAACAAATGGCTTTTTGGTACTATGGATGACAATGATAGGCAAGAAATATTAGAACACTTGAAAATTAACGAAGAAAATAATCACAACGCAATTTTCAATTCGAACAAACAAATTTCAATTAATAGGCATTTCGATGATACTTTCAATATTCTCAGAAAAGCAGTAGAACAAGATAGAAATAAGACAACTGGATTTCTTAATTCAATTTTGGAACTAAATAACGATATGAGAAGACAATCACTGTACTTAGATCAAATGCTTAAGTTGAGATATTTAGAGAGTAAAGTAGATCAAATACAGGATAGTATAGCTTCCGCTAAAAATAATGTCTTTCATCCAAGTATTTTAACGTCAGAGGAAATTAAAATGTACGATATTGATTTTTATATGTTAAAATTAGTAAAGATTGGTATATTAAAATATGCTAACCAATCATTAGTTACAGCAATTAAAATTCCTAAGAATTATATTAAAGTAGATCTTAAGCTAATTTTTCCTCTACCAAACTCGGAGTTCTTTGAGATTGATGACAAAGAAACATATTTTGTAACAATTAATAACAAGAACTTTGAATTCCAAGAAAACAAACTGTTAAAAGAATTAAAAGCAAGTAAGAACTGCATTTGGAAAAATGAATGTAGACTTAAGTTTAATAATAAAACAGTTGTTGAAAATATCGATGACGATACAGTAGTAATTTTGAATGCAGATCAAGAAAAACTATTTCAAAATTGCGATGATCGAACTATAATATTAAGCAAAAATAATTTAATAAATTTTTATAACTGTAGTATTGAAATTTGTCAAGAACAATTTAACAATCAAGTAATAAAAATTCAATCTAAGTATTTTTATCCTAGTAATAATGTAAACAAAACAATACCGAAAGCTGTAAACTTTGAAAATATTATGATAAAACATTTTGAAAATATTAAGGAAATCAAAGAATTGAAATTCCATAAAAATGTATCTTATGCTTTGAATGTAACCATTATATTAATTACTGGAATATTTGTAATCATTTTAATCTTATGGTTCAAAAGAAATAATGCAAATGTAAAAATTGTAAATATTGATGTAAATAAAAGAATTCAGGAGAATTCAAAGTCTGGCGGTGAAGGTGTTATGAATGTGGTCAATGACACCACCAATTTAAAAACTAAGAGTGACATTAACATCGTCACACCTTGTGTAATACCAAAAACCAGCCGATTTTAAATAAATGTTACAATGGGAACGGAAACGAATCAAATAACATTTCATTTCCTTTCCCATCAAATTGCTGATTTTGTATAAAGTAGTTATTAAGCGAAATGAATAAAAAAAGATTCATTCATTGATTGACCAGCAAAAAGCAAAGTGTTTCATTTTTATTGAAGAACCTTGATTGCGGATTGATCGAGAATCGACAAAAAGTATTAGAACTTAACTCGCGCAAAATGGATTTGTGTGACTGTGTGTTGCCTTATAGTGTTAAAACGCACGGCACGAGCATATATTCCAAATTCGTGTTGTTCGGCTAAAAAAAATAATCTCTATATTTGACGGTACGTCCGAATTTAGGCTCAAGGGTGAGCATTTCTTGCGAGACGAGTATTACGGGTGAAACTTTTAAGAGAAGGAATGCAGCTGGCAACCTCGAGTGAACATTTTTTATAAAAGAAACGATAAAATAAAGAAATACATGAAACATTGCGTCGGTGTTCGAGAGGAGCAACTGTTTCCGAGACAGTTCTATTTCCTATCAATCTTACCGTTCTGTTTTGCATTCTATCACGCAAAAGGAGCGATTCTTGAGAAGCACTTACCCAGAGGTGTACTAAAAGCTTTTCGATTTCTCCGATGCAAGTGCCATTCATGGACTGTAGCATTGGGGGTATGTTTAGCTTTAACGACAAAAGACAGCATTGAGTTTTCGAAGCATTAAACAATACACGATTCCTATTACCCCATTTGACAGTGCTGTAAAAGTCGGAGTTTAATGAGCTTCACATACGGTACCATTGCAATTGTACGTCCGAAGGTGAAGGACGTGAATTATCGAACGATTATGAAAAGCTGAGGGTAGAGTCATCAGCAAAACAGTTAAGTGGATTAGAAGTAAAAGACAAAAGATCAATTATAAAAATGGGGAAAAGAGTCGGAGACAGAACGGAGCCCTGGGGCACACCAGCATTTATTTTGTGGGAATCAGACTTGAATCCGTAGAATGCAACTTGTATTGAACAGTTCAGAAGATAGCTTCTAATCCAACGAAAAAGAATATCATCGATCCCAAAAGCACGAAATTTCAATAAGAGAGTTTCATGCCAAACTCTTGGAGATATAAAGACCTTACTTTCACCAAAGCGATGTAAAGATTTGTTTCAATGTTCGGTGAGATATTCCATCAGATCACCAGTAAAACGGTTGCTGCAGAAGCCATACTGACGGTCATGGAGAAGCTTTCGATTTTCGAGATAATTCCTTAAGCTGACGGTTAATCAGCGTTTTCATGACTTTAGAAAGAAGGGATGTTAGTGCTATGGGTCGGCAGGAGGAGGGAGAGGGACAGGCTGGACAAATCCTGTTTTCCATCTTCTAGGAAAGATGCCAGATGTAGTGCCCCGTAGCTTAGTGGTTAGTGTGTTAGAGTGCTAAGAGGATGAGCTTGGGTTCGAATCCAGCTCAAAACCACCTCCTTTTGCAGGGTACTGACTCTTGCGAGGAACTGGCAAAACCTCCAAGAGTAAAATTTGTCTCGAAAAAGTGCATCCCTTCCATTCTTGCAGATTAACAACACACACACAGGAATAGTTGAGATTATAAGTCACTAGGCCTTGGCTTCTTAAGGAGCTGTCGCGCCAATAAATTTATTTATTTATTTAAGACAATTCAGAAGAGTAGAAGCGATGAAAAACCTTACGCAGTGGCTTTGAAGAATCGGGAGTATACCATCCGGAACAACGGATTTGTGTTTATCGAAATCTTTGAGAACTCTTGCTACTGTACGAGTGCGGAAAGAAATTTGTCCCATGGAAAAATTTACATTCTCAAGTACAGGAGGGGCAATGTTGCTGTGAGGCTACGTAGAGCTGACAGCGAAATAGGCTGTGAGCAAGTTTGCCTTCTCTGAAGAGTAGACAATTGGTTTGTCACTTGCGATGAGCGTTGGAACCGAAGTTGATGAGGAGTTTTTAATTTTTTTTACGAATCACCAAAAATTTGTACTGCTTTTGGGACATTGCAGAATTTTTTGCCGCAATTTTAAATCATGCAAAAATTTTGTTCGTTCAATAACGGAGTTGCACTCAGAGTAAACCAAGACTTTTCTTCAGGTTTAATACTTTTTACTTTGTTAGGAATAAAAGCACGCATCCCTAGAAGAATCACATATGTGATCATTTTAGCACTGGCTTTAATGACACTATGCAGGAAGCTTAGTGATCAGTTAAAGTTTCGGACATATATTCAGGCCATCTCAGTTGGCTTTCTCGTATTGCCAAATGGTCCTGGTGGGAAGTTTTTCTTTAACTGGATGGGTGGAGGACGAGAAATTAGCTGAAATGACACAATGATCTGAAATTCCAAATGGAGAAGTTACACTAATGGTATACTTATCCGGGTTTTTGTATATACACTGCCATGAAGAATCATTTTTACTTGCGATTATAGGTACTATAATGCAAGTTATGCATTCGTGCAGATTAAAAAAATTTGAGATAGCAATCAAACATAAATCAGTGTTCGCTCCAACCTGAGTTTCATTTGATACCAAAATTGCTGGACCTGTGTTACACAGTGTAGACGTACACACGAAAGAAATTCTTTATTAAGGCACGAATGTTAGGATATACGACAAGAAAATTACTTACCATTTAAATAATATAAACATACAAAACACAACCCTGATTAAGTCGAACTGCGAGCTTTAAACCCAAATTAATTTCTGTAATAACAAACTATCCTTAAGATAGCTTACATACAAAAAAATCATTAAAAAAAATACACCACAATAAGAGGACATTCAGCTATGCACTCCAAATAATCATACGATAAACATACAACGCAAGGGTGTGCAACAAAACTTGTACTTTTGTTTTTCGTTTTATTTTTTTTTGTGCGCGCACCAACCAATTTTCAAGTAATGTTTAAGAAAATTGAAGCTCCCGCTTAAAAGAAGGTAAAATAGTAAAAAAATACTTGTTTTCAGTCTCTAAACAAGAATCCGTTAGGCGCAAAAGTTACCCCAAATGTGAAAAGAGAAAGATCACGTAAATACCAACAAAATTATAAAAAAAAAATGGGTTTGGCAAAATTTACATTTTTAATTTTTTTTTGAAATTTAGAGTTTGAAATAAGTTTTTTTTTAGTTTTTTTTTTATATTTAAAAATAAAAAAAAAACTATATGATAGGCAAATGTTCGGCTTTATAAAAAGGCATAATACATTATTTTAAGCGTTGCCGTTGTTACAAATACCTTTTTTCTAATAGAAGGGTTTTTTTTTAGAAAATTGCCCCTGCCGTCTAAACGGGGGGAAATATTTGTTATTTCTTATAAATTTGCGGTGTCAATATAGTACTCTCCCCGGGTTATTACTTACATGTTAGATGTATTATATATTATCGGTAATATTTTTTATATTTAAAGATTTAAAAAAACTATATGATAGAGCAAATGTTTGGCTTTAGAGAAAGGCATATTACATTATTTTAAGCGTTGTCGTGTTACAAATACCTTTTTTTCCAATAAAAGGTTTTTTTTTTTTTAAAAATTGCCTCTGCCGTCTAAACGGGGGGAAATATTTGTTATTTGCTATTAATTTGCGGTGTCAATATAGTACTCTCCCCGGGTTATTACTTACATGTTGGATGTATTATATATTCTCGGTAATGTGATTTTTTGATTTTTCGCAAGGCTCCCTAAACAATTTATAACAGAACACTCAATAATAAACAAAATCAAAATCCAATCCAACAAATTTTCTTGTCGTTAGATAAGAGAATACGCTCAACATATGAAAGATGTGTGCTTTATATTTGACCACCCTGTATACATAAATAAGGTAGCCAGATCCATTTCTCTATACATTTAAGAACAATGGGGATGTTTTAATTTTAAGACACTCAGGTGCCAGATTATCTGTTATATGTGTGCCAAGTGTTTTTATGGGGCTTTGCGAGATGTAAGTAGATAGCAATGCTTGTTTTATGTTTCAAATTTCGTAGGATTAATTGGTTTTTTTGTTGTTTGTTGAGTTTGTTTTTTAATACATGCATACATAATGTATGTATTATATTTTTTATCTAAAGGAAGTCAGCTTGTTAGAGAAGGATGGGATTTTTCATGCCTGGAGCAATAAAGTTTCAGTTTTTGGGAGGCTTGATGTTATACATACTTTAGAACAGAGAAACTCTTGTTTTTTATTTAATTACAAACAAAATCGCAAATTTACGCGGATGGGTGGTTGCTTATTTGCTTTCATGTTAATTTAATCGATACATTTCAAGGGGTTGAGACTTGATTGTCCCGTAAAATGTGCGAATTTGAACTTTGAAATAATGTCATGTCTTAATTTATAACCTAACGTTTGCTTAAAAAACCGTACTCTATCAGCATGACGGCCGTGGCCGCGGGGGAAGTTTGTTTTGATAATATAAAGTGAGAAACAAAAATGTTGATACCCTTACATTGTTAATCTTTGATCAAGATTATTTTCTTATTTAAATGCCAACAAATTATCAATTTATTTTTTTAATATTTCTTTATGTGTATTCATTTTAATTCAACCCAAAAACCAAAAGCAATTCACTTGTAAATAAATTGCACGACTGGATCGCACGTACTTGCTCATATGTGCGGTCACATCGTCGAATAAAATTTAAATAAAATGCACGACTGGGTCGCATGAACTAGTTCTTATGCTAGATAATTGCTAAGTGGCTGCATATGTATGTATATAAAGGGTGTTTTTTTAGGGGTGTGGTTTTCAAGAAGAAATAAAACGCATATAGTTTAATGTTATGGCCAAGAATCTAGCTTTATTATAAAGATAAGGGTTTGCATTTTGTTCTAAATATGATTTCGGGGTAGTGGCCGCCGTGGCTGGCTCGAATATATTACAGCGGAGGCCCAATTTTCCCAGTTTTGTGAAGATCGGGATCGGTGGCCATTTCGTTTTGGGCCCATTCACCGAACGTGTGACGCGCTTGATGGGCGTTCGGCTTCAATTCTTAAACGAGTTGGATTTTGTAAGCCTGCAAACCAAGATCCTTCCGCGCGCGATGGCGGTTGGCCTCATTTGGGTCTTCTTCGATACTCGAAAACTTTTCGAAAAAATATTTTAAATTATTTTAGTATGTCATTATAAGGCAATCTGTAGGAAAATTATTTTAAAAAAATCAATCCACCCATTTTCAAAATTTTCGAAAACCAAATTTTTGTTTTACAAAAATTCAAAAAATCGAAAAAAAAGTTTTTGAAAATTTTGAAATGCGATATTAATTGAACTATAAATGATTTTTGTGTGCAAAAATTTGTTCAAATTGGGATAATAGTTTACGATAAAACCGCACTTGAAAAAACCGGTTATGTGAGAGGTACCGTTATAGAACAAATTTCGAAAAAAATTATTATAACTGAAAGATGTATTATTGTATAAAATTAGCACCCTGAAAGTTTTATCAAAATAGTTGGAGCCGTTTTCGAGATATTCAAACTTTTTGTTAAAAATTGTATGGCAGGTACCGTTATTTTTCGACCTAGAGCAAAAATGAAAAACTCCCCCGAGATTCTACCTAATAAATACTAACTACCAAGTTTGAAGCAAATCGACCCATCCGTTTAGGCTGTAGAGGCTCGAGCAGACAGACAGACAGACAGACGGTCGGAATTTCCGGACCCACTTTTTTCAACTTCTCTATTACCGTAATGTCATGTCTGATTGTTAGATTTTTTTTGCACGAATCCATAACTTGCATTTTATTACCTAAATCGCAAGTAAAAAAATAATAAAATGAAAATGTAACACACCATCGAAAATTTACGCAGCATAAGTGTTGTTGTGGTATGCATTACAAAAATCTTAAAATAGCGGTAAATTTAAAGTGGACAGAAATTTCTGTTACGTCTTATATAGTGACGTTGATTTCTTTAAAAAAAAATATTTTGTTGTTATTATTATATATTTATTTAAATTATTTTTATTTACTGTAGGAGGATTAACCGGAGATTACTATTTTACTTATTAATTTTAAATTAAGTTACTTTGATGAAATTTTGGACGCATTAGAAACAAACTACGATCGGACGTCCTGGGAAACTTTCTTCTAGAGATGAACGTCTACACTGTTCAATACAGGCCAGCTGTTTTGGCATTAAGTGAAACCCAGGTTGGAGTAAATACTGATTTATCAGTATTCCCACCAGGACTGTTTGGCAATACGAGAAAGCCAACTGGGACGGCCTAAATATTTTTTTCCGAAACTTTAACTGGTCACTATGCTTCCTCGATAGTGACATTGATGCCAGTGCTGAAATGATCACAAATGTGATCCTTCTAGGGATGCGTGCTTTTATTCCTAACAGAGTAAAAAGCATCATGCCTAAAGAAAAGTTCTGGTTTAATTCTGAGTGTAAAGAAGCTATCAGGCTCAAAGAAGTAAGTTTCCGATGCTACAGAGCCAACCCTACAGAGGAAAATCAGAAAAAGCACAAACAAGCAAGGAACTCATGCAACTCCGTTATTGAAAGAACCAAATTTTTGCATGACCAAAAATTACGGCAAAAAATTCTGCAGTGTCCCAAAGGCAGTAAAAATTTTTGGTCATTTGTAAAAAATATTAAAAACTCCTCAACATCTTCGATTCCAACGCTCATCGACAATAACAAACCAATTGTTTACTCTTCAGAGAAGGCAAACTTGCTCGCCGCCAATTTGGCTGCCAGCTCCACGCTGCCGCACAGCAACGTTGCCCTCCTGTACTTGAGAATATAAATTTTTTTCCGCATTCGTACAGTAGCAAGAGTTCTCAAAGATCTCGATAGACACAAATCCGCTGGCCCGGTTGGTGTACCCCCGATTCTTCTGAAGAGGTGTTCTTCCACACTGACAAAGCCACTGCGTAAGCTTTTCCATCGCTCCTACTCTTCTGGAATTGTTATTTCAAGAACTTTGTAGATATCCTTTCACCAAAAATAAATATCGCCGAACAATTCAAAAAACCCTTTATCCTTTGAAAACGATTTTATTTTATCTAAACACGAAATATTTTGTAGCAAACATTTTAAATAATTTAAGGAACTTACATTGGTTTATTTCTCACAAATTTCTAGAATGTTCTTGAAATTAATAATATTTTAAAGCAGTTACTTTCTTTGAAAAAACTAAAAAATTAAAATTTAATGTAGAAAAAAAAATAAAGGCAAATGACTACTTGATAACTTTAAACAAGTTGATTTGAAAGCAAGTTGATTTTTAAGAGAATCATATTTAATTTTTAGAATTTAGAATTTGGCTCGATGACACTCCCGGGGCCGTCTGAAACTCAAGTTGAAGACACTAAATCCTGAACAGCGAGCCTACCAACCGACCTCTTCATCTTGGTTGTGCCGTTAGAAAGGCGGACATCAGCAGTTCGCACGATTCCATCAGAGTCTGGGTAAATTTTAATAACCTGACCCATCCGCCAAGCTGACCGGATCTCATTAGGTTCCACCACTATAACAATTTTTCCGATTTCAATTGGTTTTGAGGGTTTATGCCATTTTGAACGCCTCGTTATCTCAGGTAAATATTCAGTGTACCAGCGTCTTGTCATACTTGCCATCAGATGTTGAGCTCGGCGGCTGTACAACTTGCTGAACTCATCTCTTTCTGAAAATGCTCCAGGGGCCGTGACATCTTTGTCTGCGTCACCAAACAACATTGAATTCGGAGTGAGTGGTGTTGGGTGTTCTGGATTGACTGGAAGGTGTGTTAAAGACCGCCGATTTATTTGACCTTGGGCTTCAATAAGAGCATTTCGAAGTACATCCTCACGTGGAATCACTCCTTTAAGAGTATACTCGACACTAACCTTAATGGAGTGGATGAGTCGTTCCAAAGCTCCACCCATCCAAGGTGAGTATACAGGAATAAATCGCCAGAGAATTCCCTCGTATCTAGCAGCATGGCTACTCAATTCATTTTTCATCTCCTTGATATCTTTATCCAACACGTTTTTAGCACCTATGAAATTAAGGCCGTTGTCACTGTACAAAAATCGTGTAACAACTCTGTTGATAAGAAAACGCCGAAGAGCCATGGTGCACTGGTCTAAGCTCATGTCAGATAAGAGTTCTATCTGTACTACCCGGAAAGTTAGGCAGGTGAAAATCATTCCATATCGTTTTGGCGTACTTCGACCACACTTAACCAACATTGGCCCAAAACAGTCGACACCAACATGCGTAAATGGTTTTGAATCGAAAGCCAGGCGAGCTTCAGGGAGTTGACCCATCAGAGGCATCACGGGCTTTGCCTTGATTCGTTTGCACGTATGACATCTAGTACTTACTCTTTGAACCGCCCTTCGAATGCTTATGATCCATGCGCTCTCACGAATATCTGATATAACCGAAGATGTCCCCATGTGTTTATTATTGTCATGGTGATGTTGCGTCAAAATGTCAATCAGAGGATGGCTTTTCGGTAAAATAGCAGGATTTTTTGAAGCATAAGATGTTGTAGCCTTTTGACATCTAGAGCTCAAGCGAATTGTTCCTTCTTCATCAATAAACGGAGACAGACTATAAATTGTACTTGATTTGTTAACTATTCTTCCCGCCTGCAGAGAAAATATTTCAGATGCAAAGGCATCTTGTTGAATTTTTCGAAAGCGCCAATTTTCTGCACGACGATACTTGATGGGAGTTATAAAACATTCTTTTTCGATAGGTTTTTTCTTGTAAATATCTTTAAATCGGAGTAAAAATCCAACTACCCTCACAGAAGAAGACCACTTTGCTCGAAATCTAGTTTTGATTTCATTGTAAATGTCGAAAGGTATCATTTCTGGCTGGCTAACATGGAAATTGAAATTTGAAATTGGTTCAACGTGACTCACCATTGGTTCTTTAATTTTCCAGGACGAAACAGGCCATTGAGAAACAGGTTTGAGAAAATCCGGACCCTTGAACTATCTAGTTTCTTGATTTCCCATTGACGGATCATTCCACTTGGTGCCATCGTCAGAAACGTTGTCAGAGCTTTTGACGTAAAGCCACTGATTTGGAGAAGTAGAGTCCAAAATTTCCCCTACTCGAACTGCGACAAAAGACTGGAACTTATAGCTTGTTGAGTTAATTCATGAGAGAACTGTGGTTGAGTCGGATAGGAATACCACTTTATCAAATTGAATCGAGTGAGAACTTTTCAGTGTAGATGCTAGTCTTACGCCAAGTACTGCAGCCTGAAGTTCTAAACGTGGAACTGACAATTGCTTCACAGGGGCAACTTTTGCCTTTGCCATAGCTAGAGTTACTTGAACTTCGTTATTTTGTTCAAAACGTAAGTTTTCTCCGAAGCGTCAACAAAAACAATAAGACTTACTATTGAAACGTCAGGATTCCAAAAAGCGTAACGACGAGGTATTTTAATGCTTGCAATGCTTTTCAAGTTACTGATGAATTCTACCCACAGAGACGTTACTCTCTTAGAAACTGGTTCATCCCAGTTAGATCCTTCTCGCCAGACTTCTTGAAGCACAACACACCCACGAATTATATAATGCGAAATTAGTCCAAGCGGATCGAAAATTCTCATTATAGTCCTTTGAATTTCACGCTTACTAATGACAGCACCGGCAGATAACATTTTGTTGAGATCTCCTTCATTTGATATTTTGTAAACAAAATGATCAGCAGCTGGAACCCAGTACATGCCCAGTACTTTAGTAACGTAACTATCGCAATCGTCAGGATCAATGCTTACGAGCTTAGGATTTATGTGTGTCTCTGGCATCTGCATTAAAAAGTCAGCACTATTTGATTGAATTCCAATAAGATCAAAGTTCATCGATTTACAAATATCGATGGCATTTCGGGTTACGGACACAGCTTGCTCAATAAAGTCGTGGCTGTTGAAATAATCATCAACATAAGTTCGTTTTGTCAAACCATCAACCGCTTCAGGGAACTTGTCTCGAAAAAGATTAGCATGATGATTTTTCACAAATTGGGAGCAAGTAGGCGAACATCTAGGCCCAAACATCATAACCTGCATTATGAACACAGTTGGTTCTCGTGAACTATCCCCATCTCCAAAGAATCCTTTGGCACTGCTGGTCTTCTTTCTTGATTCGAATCCTATGAAACATTTCTTTTACATCTGCATTGACGGCTACCCTACGCTCTCTGAATTTGAAAAGACCAGCATGAAGCGGGACCAGGTTGTCTGGGCCTTTTAGCAAATGTGTGTTTAAAGTTTAAAGAGATTCCGTTTACTTTTGCAGCTACATCAGCGACGTCACGAGGTTTTGGTGGGGACTTGTTGGGATTCTCTACAATAAATGTTGGAGCATACCAAACTCTTGCCCATTTTGTCTCCAGATCTTCGGCAGTGGCAACCCTTGCATAACCTTTAGCCAACAATTCCTTCATGTGATTGTTCTTCCAATCTAACAGATAAGGCTTTTTCTTCAGCGACCTCTCGAGTCCTTCGAGTCTTTTTAAGGCCATCGGGTAGCTATCAGGAAGCGTAACGTTATCTGAGTCCCACAACAACTCGATCTCATATTGATCATCGACAAGTTTTAGAGTTCCTTCCATGATTTCAATAGCTCGCACATTTTCTCTACTCACCAAATCGTGTTTCGGTGCCATGACACCAAACTCCTCTGTCGAAAAATGACGTTTAACTAGCTCGTGTAGTATGTCTTCACCTTTTATAGCATCGTGAAATAGTAGCTGCATCGATGGTTGTGACACTGGATGGACAGACGAAACATTTATAGATGGAGCCGAATTCCCATAAACAATCCATCCAAGAAGAGTTTTTACTGCAAAAGGTTCATCGTCCTTTCCATGACGTTGGCCACGACCCATTAAAAATTTGGCATGATCAAGACCCACTAAAATCTTAGGCTTTGCATCTACCAGATCCGTAAGTGGGAGTCCACGCAAATGGGGATACGAAGTCTTCAGAATATTGACATCAATTGTCTGACACGGCAACTCCAATCCCTTGACGGTATAAACATTCTTGAGCATGTGGCGCTTCCGATTACCAACACCAGAAACCGTCAGAGTAATTTTTATTGATTGCTCCCGCCTTGACACACCTTTCGTCCATTGCATTGTCAAGTTTTCTGGCTCTCCTTCTAGACCAAGTTCATCGAAAAGATCCTTTTCGAACATTGTCAGTGACGATCCATCATCAAGGAAAGCAAAAGTATCGACAAACTTATCGTTCGATCCAAAAACTCTAATGGGAACTATTTTGAAAAGTACTGGAAGTTTAGGGCCAATATGAGAAGCATGAAGTTGAGGAATCGGCACGTACGGTCTAGCTGCGATATTTAGTTCTGAATCTTGAGGAGCTTGATGTAGCAACGGATGATAATGACCAGAACACCCATTAGTTCCACAAATTCGATTTTTGACACAGAATCTCCAGTCATGTTTTGAAGGTTCCAAACAAGAAAAACAAATTAATTTTGATTTTGTAAAAACCAGTCTCTGTGATGGAGTCAAAGCCTTAAATTCTTCACAATCATTCAATTGGTGCTGAGCATGCCTACACTTTATGCATGCCTCAGCTGTTGTAGAAATCGAAACGGGTTGATGAGTCAATACACGACGAGAAAACTTAGATGAAGAACTTCCTTGATGGTTCACCTTTTTGTGATCAAAAGATTCTAGCGGTTTAAGCAGCTCGGGTGGCAACTCAATGACTTTTTCCAGAAGAAAATCTGCAAAATCCTTTAGATTAGCTTGAGGGATTGAAGATCTTCTTTTCCACCACTCCTGGTACAAGCCTGCACCCAGCTTACAAACCAGATCTGTCATGACATAACCATTGTTGAGATCATCTTCTTTGTTCATCGACTTCAAATCGGCTACAAATCCACTTACTTTAACTGACCACAAACGTAACAGTGGGTCACTCTTGGAATTAAGAGATGGAAGACTTAAAAGGTCGGATGTCAACCCGTGAACAAGAACGTCAGATCGTCCGAAAAGTGCTTTCAAAGAATTCATAATGGCCGTGGCATCTGAGGAATACCTGAGGCGATCACTGACGAGTTGATACGCATCGCCTTTCAATGCTTTTCGGAGGCGAGCAACATTCTCCTTTCCATTATATCTGCCTTCAATGGTAGTCGAATTGAAAACTTCTTCAAAATAAGGCCACTCCCGTAAATTTTCTCAAGAAAATATTGGCAATTCCTGCACATTGTTGCGATTCAGAATGGTAAGTAGACTTGCCATATCTACTTGAGATGGCGTGTCCTTAGCAACTTCATCATGAGTCTGACTCTCGCAGAAAGATCTAGATGGCTTGCAAGATTGAGATGGACTTACCAGAAAATTATGATTTTCTTGAATTCTTCTGATGATATCCAACCTTGCATTATTAACTGGCGAAACCTTTGCATTAGGTGCTTCAGATGCTGGTTGAACAGGAAGATGGGAAAGTTTTACCATTTGCAATTTCATATCTTCCATCTCTGCCCTCAAATTTGCAAGTTCCTTGTTTTTTTCAGCAACCAGTCCTTGAGCTACTGCAGCAGCTTCCATTAAAACATCCATAGTGTCTTCAACCTCATCGTCCTTTTCTGAAACCAGCGGAACAGAACCAGTTGCGTCTTCAGAAACAGGAGCTTCCGAATTTGCAGAAAGTCTTGCCACAAAACCACGGAGTAGTTTTATCATACTCATCTGGATTGAAATCAGCACAACCATAATGCCACCAGAAATGACAAACTTCACAAGCAACCATTTTATTGTCGTCCTTCTTTGTACAATCTGAGTTTTTACAGCTACGGACTCCACTCATTTCGAATAAAAATTATATTAAAATTGCGTAAAAACCAAATTTGCAATATAAAATAAAATTATGTTATTTCAAGAACTTTGTAGATATCCTTTCACCAAAAAAAAATATCGCCGAACAATTCAAAAAACCCTTTATCCTTTGAAAACGATTTTATTTTATCTAAAAACGAAATATTTTTATAGCAAACATTTTAAATAATTTAAGGAACTTACATTGGTTTATTTCTCACAAATTTCTAGAATGTTCTTGAAATTAATAATATTTTAAAGCAGTTACTTTCTTTGGAAACAAACAGTAAATGAAAAACTAAAAAATTAAAATTTAATGTAGAACAAAAAAAATAAAGGCAAATGACTACTTGATAACTTTAAACAAGTTGATTTGAAAGCAAGTTGATTTTTAAGAGAATCATATTTAATTTTTAGAATTTAGAATTTGGCTCGATGACAGGAATCTTTCCTAGAAGATGGAAAACAGCATTTGTCCAGCCTGTCCCTAAGAAAGGTGACCCGTCCTCCCCCTCCTCCTACCCACCCATAGCACTGACATCCCTTCTTTCTAAGGTCATGGAAACACTGATTAACCGTCAGCTTAAGGAATATCTCGAAGATCGAAAGCTTCTCCATGACCGTCAGTATGGCTTCCGCAGCAACCGTTCCACTGGTGTTCTGATGGCATATTTCACCGAACAGTGGAACAAATCTTTACATCGCTTTGGTGAAGAAGGTAAGATTATTGCTCTTGATATCTCCAAGGCATTTGATAGAGTTTGGCATGAAGCTCTCTTATCGAAAATGCGTGCTTTTGGGATCGATAATACTCTTTTTCGTTGGATTAGAAGCTATCTTCTGGACCGTTCAATACAAGTTGTATTGGACGGATTCAAGTCTGATTCGCACAAAATAAATGCTGGTGTGCCCCAGGGCTCTGTTCTGTCTCCGACTCATTTCCTCATTTGCCGTATGTCAAGCTCATTAAACTCCGATTTATACAGCATTGTCAAATGGGGTAATAGGAATCGTGTGGAGTTTAATGCTTCGAAAACTCAATGCTGTCTTCTGTCGTTAAAGCTAAACATACCCCCAATGCCATTGTCCCTGATTGGCACTTACATCGAAGAAACCGAAAAGCTCTCAGTACTCGGTATGTGTGTCAACGACGACCTCCGTTGGAACGACCATATATTTGAAATCGCTAAGAATGCGGCCAAGTGCTTAGGTTTTCTGTATCGGTGTAAGAAGTATTTTTCCCCATCTGATCTGGCTACAATTTATAAAGCGTTTGTACGCCCTAAACTCTAGTATAACTCCCACCTCTGGGCAGGTGCTTCACAAACATCGCTTCACCTGCTTAATAGAATACAAAATAGAGCGTTAAGATTGATAGGAAATAGAACTGCCACTGAATCAATTGCCCCTCTCGAACACTGACGCAATGTTTCATGTCTTTCCTTATTTTATCGTTTCTTTTACAAAAAATGTTCACTCGAGGTAGCCAGTTGCATTCCTCCCCTTAAAAGTTTCCCCCGTAATAATCGTCTCGCAAGGAATGCTCATCAGTTCACCCTTGAGCCCAATTTCGGACGTACCGTGAAATATAGGGATTCTTTTTCAAAGTTTATGATACATTTATTCCAGTTTCCTCCTATTAAACAGTAATCGACCACCAAAGTTTCTTGTCTACTTACAAATACTTTTTTCCTCTCAAATTAAATATTGCGTCCTTTGATCGCTGGGTTATACCCTCAATTATATTACTCGTCACCTCTTCTCCCCGTACTCTTGTGTTAAGGTCTCCTATAGTAATCATATTAGAATTGTTTGTAAATTCCAGTGATTCTTTTTATGTAAAAATTCGGATTCCCAATTATTGCAATTTAAATATAGGGGATATATCTCGTATATCTCATCTTCTTCTTTTAAATTAAAAACCAAAAGATCGTTAACATTCTGCAGCACACAATAGATTCCATTATTTTTAAGATTCTTTTTTAACTCAAAATAACAGCCTCCATTGGCCCTCCCGGGCTTTGAATTGTTGATGCAATTGTTTAGCTTATCTTCAGTAACGAAGGTCTCATATAAACAAATTATCCCAAATTAATTAACGTAGTTATAAAACTGCGTGAATAAATTCTTATTATCTGAATCCATAAACATTATATGACAAAATTAATTTTTTTAACAATTCTACTTTCCTATTTGTATCTACTTTACTACTATAATAGCAAACAGCATTACAATTAAAAACAAAGTGCGAACCCTGGATAAGTTTGAGAGCCACTGGGTTTGCTTCATTCGCCTATGAGTTGCTGCAGAAATGACATTCCATTTTCGCTGTCATCACTGCTCAAGTTGTTGCGCCTGACATATGTATTTGCTGTAAATTTTATATTTGTGTGGAATTTTTCTTCACAATATATTCTTACATGATAGGCTTGTGGGATCTGTCCATGAGCATGAGAATAAAGATCGAGTTTGGGTTGGATCTTCAGAGCGTATCTTTTCTACTAGTCCAGTAAATAGAGCAATTTTATTATTGATCAAATGGAAAAAATAGAGGCAGGCTGAAATTTTACAGGTCGTTTCCGGTATAAGTAGTGAACTTTAACCCCAAATGGCGACCCCTTGCAGAAGCGTGGATTTACGGGTGGATTCGCACTGTCACGCCCACTTTTCTCCATTTGCGTTTCTTGGTATTATAGGCGTTTACAAGCCATTGCTGAGTAGTAATAGGATTATAAAAAAGTGGGCGTGGCAGTAGGTGGATTTAACAAGAAGCATTTTTAAAACATTTTTTGTTTACAAGAAAAATCCCTAAGAAATTCATTCAAATCGTTGGAGTCGTTTCTGAGAAACAGAGATTGAAGAAAAGTGGGCGTGTCAGTGGGCGGATTTTACAAAAAAAAAATTATGTTATCCTTGCTTATAAGAACGAATAAAGAAAAATGCATCCAAATCGTTATAGGCGTTTCCAAGAAACGCAAATGGAGATAAAGTGGGCGTGACAGTGCGAATCCACGCTTCTGCAAGGGGTAGGTGGTCGCCATTTGGAATTTAAGTTCACTACTCATACCGGAAACGACCTGCAAAATTTCAGCCTACCTCTATTTTTTTCCATTTGCATTTCTTATTTTACTGTACTTTACTGCTCCTATTTCCTAAGAAGGTGACTCAGGTAACTACTACAACCCATAGATCCGATGGATCAAACGGTCGTCGTTAGTTCACTGACGATGCTATTTTACCCGCAAATCAAAGCAGCAACTTGGGTTTGCTGACGACTTTAATGATATAGGAAAAACCAAGCGGACGGTAACCGGTGCTTTTACTTCTATGGGGTCAGCAGGAAGCAAAACGGAACTGGTTATAAACGCGGACAAAAGAAGTACATGCTTACACCAACAAGTCCAATTCCACCACCGAGTTGGTCAGAATATGACAATTTATTAACAACTTGAACTTCGAAGTATTCAGTGAATTATTCTACCTTTGCACTGTGTAAACACAAGCAAAAATATCAGCGCAGAAATCAACCATATAATCACTATTCCTATTCGCTTTTACTTTGATCTGAATAAGCGATTGAGGAATTAAGCTCTATCGAGAAGGGACCAAAGAGACTCTATATAAAACACTCATAATCGCGGTCCTGCTACATGGTGTAGAAGCATGGACCCTTTTCCATTCGGATGAAAGTTTCCTTGGGGTATTCGAAAAAAAGTACAACGCGCGTCATGGTCTTGTTTACGATCCGGTTACAAACGAGTGGCAAAGAAGATACAACAACGAGTTGTACGTTATGTACAGCGGTATAAGCCTAGCCAAAAAAAAATCGAATCCAGGGGATAATACTGCGCAAGGTATTCGACGCTGTACTCGAGGGAGACAGAAGTCAAGGCAGACCTCATCTCCTATGGTAGAAGGAGACCTCCGACTGTTTAGAACGCAAAATTGAAAACGGCAGGCTAGAGAGCCAGCTGGATAGGTATATTGAGCTAGTCCCAGGAGCAGCACGCTGTGTAGCGCCAGCAAAAGTAAAAAAGCAAGAAGAACTTTGAGTCACGTTTTACTAAATCTTGTAATTTAATCTCATATTTCTACAATAATTTTGTGGTAGATGTTTCTAATATGTATATGTATGTAGTATATAGTAATTTAGTTTTCCTTATTAATCCACGGTTAATCACAACTGAAATAAAGTTAAAACACATATAAATTGTTTTATTCCTTCAAAAAAGAGGAACCATTTATTGTTTTTCTTAATTATCTGGCTTCTGGTTAAGTTCACCTTAATAGCTCTTTTCCTAAGAGATTCTCAAAAATTAAATGATAATTTCATTTATTTTCAATTGAATTTTAACGAAATATTTGTTTTATTTTTTTTTTTACTTACTATTTAACAACTGTATTATTCTTATTTGATTTTTACATTTATATACTTAACTATATAAAATTATTAGCTTTTTAGCTGTAAGAATACAAAAATTGAGCAATTGCATTAAATATGTATTCATATTCTTTTTATAAATTAGTAATACATACATATTCATATATATTATATTATTTTATATCAAGTTTAAGCCGTAATTTTATATTTTTTTTTGCAAAATATTTGATTTTGATTTTGATTTTTGTTATATATTTCGGTTTATCTGATAAATACAGTAAATCAATGTATAAATACTTGTGATCTTTAAATTTTTGTTGTTGTTTAAACGGTAATGTATACAGATATTTTGTGGTAAATTTTTAAAACTTCATATTATGTATTTGTTTTAAAGAAGCTCTTGCAATTACTACAATAAGTTGATTTTATTTTATTTTGTTTTGTCAAATTAAAAAATATATTTAATACAGCAGGTACTGACACTTAATATTTCTACACATATTTTATTGGAGTGAAGTCCGGTTCAATTGGCAGGGTGTGAATAGATTGTAATGAGATTGTGATAGTTAAGAATGAAATGAAATTAAATAAAATAAAATTGGGTAACAATATTTTTAAGATAACAGTATTGTTTTCGGAGCCAGAAAATTTAATATTTTTTTCATGAATTATATTAATTGGCGTAACATAATATAACTTCAGAAATCAAAACCAAAGCTTCGCTTAAGAGGTGCACTAAAAATTTAAGAAAATCTTAACAAATCATATTATTTTAAGAGATGTGTTTTTGAGAGTGTTTTTGCGAGTATTTCGTGTTAGTAGTAATTGTTGTGTAAATTTGAGTAAGCGTATTATTCCGTTAGTATTTTTATTGGATAAACATGCAGGTAAAGAAAAGGTATTAAACTATTACGTTAAGAAAATTAAAAAAAAAACTGAGTAAAGTTATGGTTTTAAAACATGAATTAGTAGATAATGACAGTGAATAACAATCAGAGAAAAGATTTTAGTTATATTTTATTTAAAAAAGTTAAAACAAATTAAATGGATAATAATCTTAACTCAATGTATACGACCTTATTTCTTAAACTCATAGTCACAGTTCACGTTTTTCAATAAAATATCTATAAAGTAGGTTTTGTACGAATGTCTTGACAACCGCTAAAAGGTTCATTGAATAGGAAAAATTGAAGTATAAAATATTTATATCCTAGAAATAAAAATACTGTGGCAATTATGTTGCAATGAATTTTTTTATGATAAGCTCGTATTAAAAGGGTTTTCACTACAATTAGGTATAATATTGTCATAAGTAGGCATAACTAAAAAAATAGAAAGATCTTAACGGAGGTTACAATCTACATATGTGCTTATGTATATCTGAAAGTTCTTAATTTCAAAATTGGAGGGGAAAATAGAGGCCGGCAAGGAACTCCACATTCACGTTGTAAGGTTAGAAAAAAAGACTCAATGGTACATTAATGGGCACCTATAGTAGTGCGAGTATTATGGTTGAATCGTTTTAAGGAAGGAATAGAGGTGGCTACTGCGCTAGGGCACTGTTTATAAAAAAGCGGTACAAAAATGAAAGGGAAGAAACATTACAATGCGTCAAGAATGGTAAATTTTAAGCGACATTAGACATATTATACGCCCACGTCCGAAAAACATACATGAGAGCCTGTAAAAGTATATCAAAATCTAAGAGATGTGTCATCACCAAAACAATATGATAATAGGTCGTTGTTAAACATGTAGAAAATAGTCGAGCGCCAACAAAGGCCCCGGGACAAGCGATCACCATTTATTTTATTAAAAGGACACATGAACCCGTCCAACATAACTTGTATTGAACGGTTCGAAAGGTAACAACTAATCTTTTGAACAAGAGTTTCATGGAATCGAAATGTATTTTCGATAAATGAGCTTGCTGTCAAGCCTTAGATATTTCAAGGGCAATAGTCTTACTTTCGTCTTAATTATGTAGACCCTTTTTTCGGTTAGAGGTCCAGCCAGTGGACCTTCTGATGCGATAATAAAGAAGCTTCATCAAATCAATCAGTGTTACCAAGTGGTTGTGTGTGCAACCTGCAACTACTGGTCGATAGTTTGAGGGTGAAAAAGATTCCCTTTTTTAGGGAAGGCTGGACTAATGCTGTTTTCCAACTATTTGGGAAGAAACCGGAATAATAGGACATCTGAAATGTTTACTTAGTGTTTTCGCCAGCGATAAAGAGCACTTCTTCAGAACAAGGGCGGGGCTACTATCCAAGGTAGTTATTGTGTGTATATTATGATGTTTTAAAACTCTTGTCTTGCGAAAGAAAGTTGATCTCATAAAATCATTTACGCCCTCGAGTATAAGAGGAGTGGCAACATCTGAGGGTAGCATTGAGTTGAGTTTTCTACAAATTGGATTCAAACAGATCGGTTTTTTAAACTGACAGCAGAAACCCATGACGACGAAGAATTCTGTATTTTTTTACATTTAACTAAAAGTTTTTACTTCCCTTCGGGCAAATTTTGACCATTTTTTTGTTCATATAAAAATTGGTTGGCTGGCTATAAAACAACAAAAAATTCTTGATAACATCTTAACAGCTCGAATCGAACAATGAGTTATCATTAGGTTAGATTTTTATTCATCTCTGCATTCGAAATGAAATATATCATTCCTATATTAATAATATTTTTTTATCATATCTGCACTGGAGTCTACGTCACTATCTCGAGAAAACTAGTGATTATTTTAAGGTCCTGAAAAAATTATTTCTCGTATCGCTAAACGGTTCTCTTAGGGAGTTTTCTTTAACTGCGATTTGTTGATAAATTAAATTAAAAAAACTGGCACGACTGGGTCGCACGAACTTGTTCTTATGCAAGATCTTTGACAGAAACAAGTAACATTTACTTTAAAAATAACACAGTTTGAACTTATAAAAAGTATCAAAACCACAATACTAAATGGTTTTTAGTTAAAATAAAGTACGCCATCACACGTCATAAATAACTAAGAATTTATGAAAAATGTATTTCAAACCGGTTTTGATAAAATCCTGTTTTTTTATTTTTTAGTTTTTTTTTTTTTTTTTAGTTTTGGCATGCAATTTCTTAGAGTTTATTAATTCTCGTGTGATTATAATGTTTGAAATATTTTTTTTATTAGTTTTAAAAATATTGATTTTTCAAAAAAAAAATCAAAAATTAATTTTAATTAGAAAAAAAAGTTGTTAAAAATTTTGATATGCAGAACTAATTTGGTTACTTATATTTTCTTAAATATAAAATTTGACAAATGCCGTAACCTAAGTTCTAATCAGATGATAGCTAATACCAACAAAAAATTCTCAAAAATTTTCATCAAAATCGTTGGAGCCGTTTTCGAGAAAAATAAGCTTTTTCTAAACGGTCATATGGCAGGTACCGTAGGCCTAACAATTAAATTTCAATTTCCCCTCTGGGGAATTCCAAAAGAATAACACACACAAAATTTGAAGACAATAGCTTAAGCCGTTTAGGCTGCAGCTCGTTATACATACTGACAGACAGACATTTTTTGTCGATCACTTTTTTGGACTTCTCCATGATGGTAATGTCATTTTTCATTGTTATCTCTTTCACTTGCGATTATAGTTACTATAATGCAAGTTATGCATTCGTTTAGATTAAAAATTTTGAGATAACAATCAAACATGACATTACGATGATAGAGAAACATATTTGAGTTACTGGCAAAATTCTGTCCGTCTGTCTGTCTGTCTGTCTGTCTGTCTGTCTGTCTGTCTGTCTTTCTGTCTGTACGGATGTATTATAGACTGCAGCCTAAACGATTGCGCCAATCGTCTTCAAATTTTGAATTTAAGGTTATTTAGACATTATACAGAGGAGTTTTTTCAATTTTTTTAGCTCAAAAATTAAGGGTACCTGTTATATAACCGTTATGTAAAGGCTTATTTTTCTCGAAAACAGTTCCAAGAATTTTTATAAAAAATAATCAGTGTTCAATTGTAGGTATGCATTATATTTTGGTGAAAAAAAAAACTTAAATATGGTGGCCTGAAAACGGTACCTCCCATAGGACCGGTTTTTTTTCTTCGACTTTTTCGAAAACTGGTGATCCGATAACAATCAAAATTGATATTCAAGAAGATGTAGTAGCCTGAGTAATTTTGGATTATTTTTTTTTTTTCAAAAACTTTTTTTTGTTTTTAATAATTTTTTAATTTTTTTTTGAAAAATCAATATTTTTTAAAACGGGTAAGTTAATTTTTTTTACGTTGTTTTTGTATATTCTTTAATTTTTTTTTTATTTTTTAAAAAAAAAGCTGTTAAAAAACCGTTTTATTTAAAAACGGCTCTAACGATTTAAAAAAAAAATTCACACTTTCTTAAAATTCCTAAAGAAATAAAATGGCGTTTAAATTATTTCACCCAATACAATTAAACGTACTTTATTCGAACAATCAAAAGTCACAAAAATCGAATAAATGCTTTGATGTTCACTTTAATTTTCTTTAATATTATTCTACAATGTGACCACACGTATGAGCAAGTACATGCGATCCAGTCGTGCAATTTATTTTTTCTATTCATGAATCCTAAACTTGCTTATAGTCCCTATAATCGCAAGTAAAAATGACGCAAAGATCAGATTTGCTTTGGGGCGATAGAACACGAATAGCGTATTTTTTGGAATCGGAGGTAAGAAAAAACTAGTCTAGAAACAAGAAGTTCAAACTCTACCCAAATTTGAGCTCAAATATAAGTATCTCATATATATAAGCCGTGTTTTATTGGTAATCTATAGCTAGCGCAATATTGGAAGTCCCAATAAAACGCTATATTCACTCCCTAATTCACTTTTAATTTAACCCCCGAAGTGACAACTGACGTCTTGTTGAATAAATTAAGAAGGGTGTGTTCCAAATTCAACTCAGTTCAGAATTAAATTCGGTTCTAGAAAAAAAAACTGCAGTAACTTAAGTTACAATTTTGTCCAATATCTTATTTGATTGATTCAAATTACATTTTAAGTCAAGTAACACTTTGGATTCTTTCCAAAAATTTAATTTAATTTAGTCAATTTAGGTCACTGATGACGTCAAAATACAGGAAGGTGCTGTCTTGTAATATTGTATCATGATACTCAACGAACATATCCTTTTTTTCTACATTCCAGTTGGTTGACATTTCTTTCCAAGATTTATCTCAACTTATTTTATTATATTCACTAATTTCACTAACCTAATTATCGACACTTATTGTTTGTTGTTGTTGTTGTTTTTACTCGGAAATAATTCAGCCAAAAAAAAAGTCTTGTTGGCTTTATTTGGGGCTCAATACGAATATCCTACTTTTTCCTCCTCGGCGGTGGTAAAATGTAGCCCCAAAAGGGGTTTTTCGCCTGTATGTTCCCAACCTATCAATATTTTCAAAAATGGTCTGAACACAAGATGTAGAGCATTCAATTTCGCTACTGGTACAGCTGCTATCCATACACTGGAAATAAGGGAGACACAAATAATTATTGCACCTCCAGGAGTGAAATGAGTGCAGTCCCTTAACTACCTAGGATCAAAAGTAGCAGCCGATAATAATATGGAGGAAAAAATACTATATTCTGTCAAGGCTCTTTAAATCAAGAAACCAAACTGCTGCTGTGCAGGACTATGGTCTTACCAGTACTCACATACGGATCCGAGACTTGGGTGCTTACAAAAAGGCACTCTGATCTCTTATCCGCATTCGAGATGAGTCTTACGGAGAATTGGTGGCCCCGCGTGCGAGGAATGACGATTCCTGAGAAGATACAATCATGAATTGTATAAAATCTACCTCGAAGAATATGTTATGGACAAAATAAAGCTCGGTAGACTCCGGTGGGCTAGGCACTTAGTTCGCATGAGCAGAGAAATCGGCTCGGAGAGTCTTTTGTATTCTTTTTATGGTAGAAGACAACGTGGAAGACCTTGCTTGCTTTTAAAAAGGTTTTGGGACTAAACTTATTAAATTCAGCAAAAGAAACTCATTCTGAAGGTATTAATAGTTCTGTACCATTTCAACCCAACAGCACAAAATAACGTTTTTAAATAATAATAAAATAAAAACAAACTGCATTGATATATTGTTTTTATTATCGAAGCCTTGCTACTTTTATCTTCAAAGGTAACACTCCTGTAGCCCTATTCTGGTTCTATGAAAAAATATGAGGAAAAACATTTCACTGATAAAGCACCCTTTGCGATTCTAATCGTGAGTACTATTGAAAACTTGTCAAAATTTGTTTTCATATGAAAAGTTATTTATCATCAAACATTTCGTCGTGTTATGTTGTTTCCAAAAAAATTCAAATACACACAAATGAATAACAACCTTTTCATTTGTATGTATTATGTATGAGTATTTACCCCTATTCAGCTTACTTTTTCACAGAATAAACGAGAATCAGGTTGCTGAATAAAATGAAATGACAAAATGAAAAAGTCGTATGAAAAGTATCGTGAAAAGAATTTTATCATTTCATTTTTTCATACATAGAACCGGAATATGGGCACTGGTGTCCTGGTGCAGTAATTAATATTAAGGCTTATAATTTTGTTGACAACTGTAGCACAATCTACAGATGGGTCAATTTCCTTTAATTTTTCTGCGAATTTTTTTCGGTCGCTCAATAAAATACTAAGAAACTTTAAATAATTTGCGCATTCAATGAAATCCACAGACAGGCGTGCTGATGAAACTCACATTCATGCCTGCGAAGCTTAATTTTTGTTAAATTCTCGCAAGAATGCCGGGCAAGCTTACAGGCTTCGACATCCACAGACAGTTTTGCGTGCGCAAGCATAGTTTTGCGCAATCTTGCCTGCCTCTGGATGCCCCGCCTAATGTATGCAGAACAGAGACTCTTCTTAAGACCACGAGCTAAGATAAGAGAACGTTCAAACCAGTTCCAAAGCTGCAAAACGGTATCAGCTTGGAATTCCTAACTCTTGGAATTTTAAAAGGGATTTAAATAAAACTTTCGAGGTGTTTGCTCAGTTTCTCAGTTTTGCCCTACATTCTAAAAAAATGTTTTTTTTCAAAGTGGGGGGAATTAATATGTTATCCGGTTTTTGGAAGCTACACAATCTAGATGGATTTTCTTATCAAGGAACTTAACATGAGCTTATTATGTGTGTATATTGGGAAAATGAATCTTCTTTATTCTGGCATACTTCACATTTTTACTTGCGATTATAGGTACTATAATACAAGTTATGCATTCGTGCAGATTAAAAAATTTGAGATAAAAATCAAACATGACATTACGATGATAGAGAAACATGTCCGTCTGTCTGTCTGTCTGTACGGATGTATTTTGGACAGCAGCCTAAACGGTTGGGCCAATCGTCTTCAAATTTTGAAATTAAGGTTCTTTTGACATTCTACAGAGGACTTTTTTCAATTTTTTTTAGCTCAAAAATTAACGGTAACTGTCATATAACCGTTATGTAAAAGCTTATTTTTCTCGAAAACGGCTCGAAGAATTTTTATAAAAAAAATCAGTGTACTACTGTAGGTATGCATTATATTTTATTGAAAAAAAAATTAATATGGTGGGCTAAAAACGGTACCTCCCATAGGACCGTTTTTTTTTCTTCGACTTTTTCGAAAACTGGTGATCCGATTACAATAAAAATTGATATTCAAGAAGATGTAGGCAGCCTGAGTAATTTTGCAAAAATTGTATTTTTAATAATTAAAAAACTTTTTTTTTTTTGAAAAATCAATATTTTGAAAACGGGTAAGTAATTTTTTAAAATTTTGTTTTTAAATGTACGTTTTTTTTGTGCCTAAGTTTGTATTCTTGAATTTTTTTTTTTAATTTTTTTAAAAAAGTTGTTAAAAAAAACGGTTTTATTTAAAAATGGCTCTAACACTTTTTCACATTTTTTAAAGAAATAAAATGGCGTTTAAATTTTTCCGCTGAAAACTAATTTACGTACTTTTTTAAAACAATCAAAAGTCAGAAAAATCGAATATAATCTTTGAAGTTCCCTTATAGTTTTCAAATTTTATTCCAGACTGTGTCCGCACATAAGAGCAAGTACGTGCAATCCAGTCGTGCAATTTATTTTTGATGCTTTTGAATATCAAAGTCAAGAAGATGTTTTATTTACTGACTTTAGAAAAGCTTTTGATTCAATTTCCCAACATACCTTATACTGCTTCATAAGCTTCATGAATTTGGTATCTATTTTAAATAACATCAATTATTCTGTTGCTTCTTAATCGATTGTGTTAAAAAAGATAAAATTGATGATGATTGATATACCAAGGCCTATTAATTATATTTCTGGTATTCTGATCGGCGCAGGGACATAAGTCTCAGTTTTACTTTTTGGGACTTATACCCCACCTTGGTGGGAAATATGTAAGCGCCAAAATCTAATTTGGGATTTATAACCCACTGTTGGGCCTAATGTCCCAATAAACACTTTTGAAAGTCACTATAGGAATTGGAGTAGGTGCGATGTTAGGTATATGAAAAATGACTTTTGTATTTAAAGAATCTTTCGGATATAAAGAAACTTTGCATATACCCTACCGCACACTTATTCCAAGTCCTATAGTGATCTCAATACTAACTTTGGGGTCTTATTTTATTTATGTTTTTTAAAAACAATTTGGGAAATTTTTCATTTTGTTTAATTTACTTGATAATTCACTGATGATTTTCAAAACAAGCCTCACATTGCCTAGCTATTGTGGAATTTGAATAAATTGCAATATGTGTCGATATATATCCGCAAAAAGCTTTATTTGATGGTGAAGAATCTGAGGAAGAAGGGGAAAGTCCAATTTTTGGGGCCTTGTGTAATTTTTTGGTTTGGGACCTTATTTCCTGGAGCCTTATTTCACAGAGCCCACATTTCTTACCAAATACTATCTCTTATAAAATTTGGCACTTTTGTCACATCTTTACCAAATAAAAGTTGAGACTTATGTCACACTAAGGTGGGTTATAAGTCCCATATTAGAGTTTAGGACTTAAGTCCCACCAACTTATCTCACTTGCTGAATCTAAACGTTAAAAATGCTTCAATAGCTATCTTCTAGTAAAAAGTTTTACGAACAATTTTGTGTATTCTCTAAACTGCTGCCCAGTTCTGAGAACTGTTAAAATAAAGGATCTTAGAACAGCCTTACAAGAGTCGTCTTTGATAAAATTTCTTATAATTTTTGACGTGACGTCTTATAAATTGATGACAGGATACACGTACGAAATAACATGACTCATGTTGATAACACTCATGACTGATGCTAACCGCGATACTGTAGTTCTTTCAACCAAAATCGATGACAAGCACTAGGCGAACATGACAAAAGATAGAACAGTCGCATATTCCCAAAATAATTCCACTCAAATTCAAAAAGAACAAGAAGAGAAAAAGAAATACAAAATAGGCGGAGTTTTGTTAAAGTAGAAAGCAATGTGAGTGTGAGTGTGAGTTAACGGGCTGTATGTTGGTGTTGCTGCTATCAATGTTTTCTTATGACGTTATCACGTACAATTATCGCCCGTAAACTGACATTACAGACAACATACTTTTTTTTCCTTACTGTAAAATATAATGAAATCATGTATTGCATCCTGTATCCAATTAGATATACATAAACTTAAATATTCTTAATCCAGTGATTAAACTATAATATTTTAAATAAATATATATAGTATTATAAGTAATTTTTTTAGATTCGAAAGATGACGAAAAAGAAATTAAAATGTTGCATAATCCTTTTAAAACCTAACTCTCAAAGTAAGTTTTATGCGGCGTCCTTAAGCAAGCTTCTTAACGACAAATGGAAAACATAAACATTATTGCAACTTATTTCAAATGTTACAATTAAGATATTTCAGATTTTTTAATAGCTTTTATCAGTAATTTGTAATAAAAAATATAATAACTTTTTAATGCATTGTGCGATGATAATGATTATGTGTGTTTATTATATAAATGTGCATTTAGACCGGATACTTCAACTCCAACTTTGGACGAAATTTTGATATTCATATATACGTTATATCGTTTCACATCTTCTGTTTCTTTCTTTTATCTTATATTCGTATAGAGGAAGAATTGCATACGAAACAGTAAAAAATTAAAAATAAATACAATTACATTATAGAAGCTTGTGCTTAAGCATAAGCGTATTACCTATTTTTTTTTAGAAAAAAAATTGCGCTCGCTTAGCATTGTTTTACAATATTACCTAATCCTTAACCACTATATACGTTCTAAGACATCTAAAATATTTTATTTTGCATTCTGTTGTCAATATAATATCAAATTTATTACAAAAAAGCATTCCGAATGTTTTTTTTACTGGAATTCACACTACTTACATACATATTAATATTCATGTCGTTTTGCAGTCATTAGCTATGGACGGCCATTGCCTTTTTATCACGGCAAAATGTGTCATCTGGAAGGCGTTCGTTTGT
The DNA here is from genome assembly GCA_963971375.1 of Platycheirus rosarum. NCBI lineage: Eukaryota > Metazoa > Arthropoda > Insecta > Diptera > Syrphidae > Platycheirus > Platycheirus rosarum. The sequence goes on from OZ020508.1 coordinate 112,347,233, forward strand.
GGACAACGCCTCTCCACAAATCCGGTCAGACAATAGCCCATGTTATAGTCCTCCATTGAGATGTTCGAACTGAGGTACAGCTTGAATTCGGTCTCGGTGCTTTGTTTTCGATTGAAATGGCCAAGGATCAACAGCGAACCCTTGTCCATGGGGAGCATTTTGGCTTTGGTCGCCTGCCGCTGGGTGCCCATGAATTCCTCTATGCGACACCGATTTGGTTGCCACCAACATGGGGTTATTGTCCAATAGCTAGAGGCAGCTGTACGTGCCCAACCTTCTTCTGGGTAGAGTAGGATCTATATAGAATAAAAAGAGGAAAATGATGAGAAAATAAAACGAAACCAGGGCAAGAATCCTAAATACCCCTAGATGTGTGTAATTGTAAACATATGGAATTGGAATTGCTTTTTTGAACGGGACGAAGGATGCCCTGCGGAATCGATCTGCAAAAGGCTGCACGTATAGAGATAGTTGGAATTTTATTTTTTTCAATTTCACTACAAATTTCGCGACGATTTTGTTGTTTGTATATTCCGCAGGAGTAACCAACAGGATTATCAGAAAATTGTTATTGACAGAGCGGGTGGCAGTTCTGTGGCATGGCATGGAAGCAGGGAGCATCCAGCACCGTTTTGGCAATTTTCATTGTGCGGAAGGAATTACACATGGCTCAAGATATGACCTGCAATTTAATTAAGTTATTATGTCGACGTTGGGCGTCTGTGTTTGTACTATGTAGTGTATTGTGAAATTGGGGAGGTATTACATGGCTTTTGAATTGAATATGGCTTTACTGGGCAAACAGACACATACACAAAAAGTGATTTGCCAGGATTAAAATTTAATATAGAAAGAGCGTTATTTCCTCGGTTGAAAGACTTTTAATCCATTTGCTGTTGTTGCTTTGGAAATGCAATCCCCTACGACAATTTATTGGTTGAATGCTTGATGGCGATTCAATGGAGTGTGAGTGTGGAGTACCTCATGGATAATGGTCAGTACGGTAAAAAAAAGTGGTCCAGCATATGTTGTGACATTTAACGAGCTGCAATATACTGAATTCTATATACTTATGCATGCACATAAATTATTTGTATAATATTATTAAGCCCAAGGTAACTGAGTGTTTTTTTGGCTGTTTGCATGAAAAACGGGACAGTAAGTGAGTAAAAAAAATACTTGGCTACAAAAACAACAACAACTTTAACCACCAGTGGCAATCGATGGGCAAATAATTAATTTATCGAACATCTCCATAATAACCTACCGGAATTTTTTTTAAGTTTTGTACCATGGCCTGGAAGCATATTGTCTGAGGACTATTTCATGTCCTATTGTTTTTGTTTCAAAAGTTTTAATTAGTTTTGGGGTTAAATTACCTCCTCTGATTAAGAAAACTTGGAAAAGGGATAGGATTTTAATTGAAATAATGTTTTTGAAGGTCATGAAGGTTATATTCAAAGCATTTTAGACCAATATTCAATCATCAATTCCCTTTAGTGAATGTAGCCGAAAAGTGGTAATTTAGCAAAAGTTTTAAGTTTATGTAACAACGAAGAATATAAGCATAAAAGCCTGATCTGTTTTAACATTATTGTACTCTCATGTTTGATGATTTTACTATCAGATTTTTGGCCTTATTTAGGGCAACTGTTAACAATTAGTAAACAAAACTCCCAGTTCAGAGCTAACACATGCAATAAAATACAGAAACATTGCTCAAACAAATTAGATTATAACTTAACAATGACACATTGAAGAACCCAAAACGTGAATTTGCAGTTCCTACCAGGAGTTTTTAAATAAATTTTTCCAACAAAAGGACTACTTTCTGATGTTTTTTAAATATTTAAATGAGGTAGTATATAAGTAAATAAGAAATAACTAAAGTTAAAACATGTAAGATTGAACTGATATTTCAGTATAGCAGTCAAAAAATAGTATAGCAGTGAGAGAAAAATAGCGTCTCAAAAAAAACCCCATTATATGAACTAACATTTTCAAAATTCTACCTTTTCTTTAAAACAAGAGTATGCCTCCCAGTGAAATATTTAATTTTTGAAAATGGTAATTAAAAAAAAATCAAGTCCGACAGTAAAAAAAATAAAATACAAGGATTAAGATTAAGATTTTTAAGATATGTGAATAAAAGAAATGGTACTTATAAACTTTTAAACTTTTAAAAGTTTTGATATAGGAAAAATTCAGTTCTAGATATTGGTATTCATAACTAATCAACAATGTATAGAATTCCAGTTAGCTGCTACGAAGAAAGTAGAAAAAAGCCGATAGATGATATGTATTAAGGTATACTTCTTGTAGTGATTTTGATCATTTTCTTATAGATTATAATTTCAAAATACATACTTAACAAAAAATCTCATTCAAAAAGACAAACAATAGACATTGCATAAGGACAAACATACAGTCAGCCTGAAATAGGAGCAAGTAAACTTTGTAAAATTGAATTTATAATGTCAGAACGTGATAAATACTATAACTACTATTTCAAAAGTGCATATAGGCAAAGGCTTGTAAGTCCAGTCATACTAACGCAAACGAACTTAAGAGGTTACCGTACGAACCCTTGCTTCAATCGAAATAATTTTTTTTTCAATTTAAGAAAAATCAAAAACCTATTCCGCTTGACTTGAGATCTTCTTCACTTTGTTCACACAAGAAAATAACCTACATGAAATAAAATTACAGCTTTTGAAATTTTTTGAAAATTTCTTGTTCTATTCACTATTTTTCATTGAACCGAACTCAATTGCATTTTAATCTCCTTAAACGCAAACTAATTCAATGTGTTAATCCCATTATATCGTCCATTTATTTATATGAAAGTTTTTCTTACCGGTTTAAATCAATTACAAATTTTCTCTGAAATTTTACTTTTGAGGTTCGAACTAGACTATACAGCTGAACTGAAAGCTATGATTTCAGTTTGAAAAGCCTCGAATATATGAACATTGCTTTTCAAACTAAAAAAAACTTTTCATTTAAATGCACACAATTCTAGTTGGCTCCGGTATCCTGCTTTATTGAGATTTCAACTGAGTTGAACTAACTAAATCATTTCATTTATGAGCCAATCCGAGTTCCTGACAATACAGGTCGAATCTCCCTAAACTGTTTTCTTACTCCGATTCCGACGAAAAAATACACTATTCGTGTGCTATCCCTTTTAAGCAAATCTAATCATTGTTCTATTTCTGTAAATTTATCTTGTCAACAAACCCCGTTTTAACGTTGCCAAGAATGGTGTGAGATAGATTTTAAAACCTTCGTATTATTCCCATTTTTGGGTATGTGCTCCCATAACCCAATTGAGTTTTTTGGACAGACCAGACCATACACTAAAAAAAACATTTACATCTTTTGCGCACTTCAAAATTCTACGGTTTTTAATAAACGTATGCCTTAAACTTAGATCTGTGCTACATCATTGTAAAATAGCAGAAGTAATTGTTATACGAAAACAAGGTAAGCCACCAACAGAAATAACATGTTACAGACCAATATCGTTTATAACAATCATGGCAACAGTTTTCGAAAAAACTGCTCCTAAAATGGGTTAGCAAAATAATTGAAGTAAGAAGACCATCAGTTTGGATATAGAAATAAACATTCCACGATAGACCAAGTGGATCGAATTACGGATGTTGTGGAAAAGGCACATGAAGAAAAACAAGCATATTCGGCTATATACTTAGATGTTGCTCAAGTTTTTAACAAGCTTTGGGAATTGGGACAAACTGCATGGAGACCTTCCCAAACAGTACTACAAAATACTGAAATCCTATGTAAGTGCCCTAGCCTAGGACATAATAACAATATAATAAAGAGAAAAATCTACTGCCTTCTTTTGACTGTCCTTTTCAGATAAGTATTAGTGCTGAACGGTCATCTCCTTGACCGTTTTGGATATGTAGTGGTGCTAAACTGTCATCTGCTTGGCCTTTTCGGTTAGGTGTTAGTTATGTTAATACACCACTTTTCACCAAGAGATTGGGTATGTTCGAAGATGCACACCATGATACAAAGCACCTTCCCGCATTTTTACGTCATCAGTGATCCAAATTCAACAAATTAAATACCATTTTTGGATAGAATCCCAAGTGTTAGTGGACTTAAAATGTATATTAAATCAAGCAGATAAAACATTAGACCAAACCTGCATCAATTAAAACTTACTTTCGAGTTTTTTTTTTTCAAAAACGGAAATTAATTTTGCCAACAAGGGTCACTAATGAAATAAAAATACGAAAGTCGCTATCTTGTTTTCTTGTATCATGACGACACACTAGCAACTTACTCGAATGCAAGTTCTTATTGTTATACATTATTATTTTTTTATTTCTCTACCTTTTACAGATTGTGTACTTGAAAACTCTTTATAAAATATTCAAGAGTTTTAATAATTTCACCCAATACCTAAACTGATGAAGTGACGATAGTGTATTTATTGTTCTTTAAGAATGAATTTAAACCAACATTCGGTCAGAAGAACGCCTACAATGCATATTTGCAAGATTGTGATATACAAAGTAGCGATAAAGTTGTACTTTTTAAAGATTAATTATCTTTCTTCATACCATATTATACTCGTATACACAGCAGTAAGGGCCTCGTCAGAGCGCGTTTTGACGCTGAGTTGTAATTTTCAGTAATACATATCCCATGTCATGTCACATAGAGCGTCAGGTTCCACATGGCATCAAAACGAAGCATTTAAACGCACGTCGTGATTAATTACAAATTATTTTTTTTTCACACCGCGTTAGAAAGATTTTTTTTTTTAAATTATTTTGTTCTTGGTGTATTAAGTCATTTTGAGTTTGTTATAGAAATTTATAAATTACTTTTTTTTACTTATGTTGTGTCATTTAATATAGTTTAAAATGGAAAAGATAACCTAATTGGCATTTGGTGAGAAAATAAAAACCAAGATTCAAATATTAAACGCGCTGCGTATAGCTCTCTATTTGACGTTCTCTATCACCGCGTTTAGAACGCCACGTCAATATAATCTCAACGCCGCGTTAAAAATGCGTTCTGTTTGACGAAGCCTTAAGCACACGTTTCTGAGGCCGCTTAAAATAAGTCATGAAACCTAACAACGCACTACAGACACAGAAATCATGCATACCGTACTACTAACACTAACAAAAGTAAGCTACGTTAATAGCAAAGCGTAATCGCGCCACTCGGCGCGACGCGATTCGCTAAGTGTCTATAGCGCGGCGATTTAAGTCGACTGGAAGCGACTGAACCGACTGAGAGCGAAGAAAAAATGTAATCATAATTTGTTTTTTTTTTTTTTTATAATTAACGCGCGCACAAGGGACTATTTGTTTCCCTTTTAATGTAACACACTGCGCGGGCATTAGGAAGATAGGGAGGGGAGAGATAGGAGGTGTCGATTAACATTGGTTTTGAATGTTTGCAAATTGAAATGGCAAGGGAAAATCTCGCCGGGTAAACCATTCCAAAGTCGTGTTGTACGGCTAAAAAAAGAATCCCTATATTTCACGGTACGTCCGAAATTGGGCTCAAGGGTGAACTGATGGGCATTCCTAGCAAGACGAGTATTACGGGCGAAACTTTTAAGGGGAGGAATGCAGCTGGCTACCTCGAGTGAACATTTTTTATAAAAGAAACGATAAAATAAGGAAAGACATGAAACATTGCGTCGGTGTTCGAGAGGGGCAATTGTTTCAGCGGCAGTTCTATTTCCTATCAATCTTAACGCTCGATTTTGTATTCTATCAAGCAGGTGAAGCGATGTTTGTGAAGCACCTGCCCACAGGTGGGAGTTATACTCGAGTTTAGGGCGTATAAACGCTTTATAAATTGTAGCCAGATCAGATGGGGAAAAATACTTCTTACACCGATACAGAAAACCTAAGCACTTAGCAGCATTCTTAGCGATTTCAAATATATGGTCGTTCCAACGGAGGTCGTCGTTGACACACATACCGAGTACTGAGAGCTTTTCGGTTTCTTCGATGTAAGTGCCATTCATGGACAATGGCATTGGGGGAATGTTAAGCTTTAACGACAGGAGACAGCATTGAGTTTTCGAAGCATTAAACTCCACACGATTTCTATTACCCCATTTGACAATGCTGTATAAATCGGAGTTTAATGAGCTTGACATACGGCACCGTTGCAATTCTACGTCCGAAGGCGAAGGACGTGAATTATCGAACGAATATGAAAAGCTGAGGGTAGAGTCGTCAGCAAAACAGTAAAGTGGATTAGAAGTAACAGACAGAAGATCATTTATAAAAATGAGGAAAAGAGTCGGAGATAGAACAGAGCCCTGGGGCACACCAGCATTTATTTTATGGGAATCAGACTTGAATCCGTCCAATACAACTTGTATTGAACGGTCCATAAGATAGCTTCTAATCCAACGAACAAGAGTATTATCAATCCCAAAAGCACGCATTTTCGATAAGAGAGCTTCATGCCAAACTCTATCAAATGCCTTGGAGATATCAAGAGCAATAATCTTACTTTCACCAAAGCGATGTAAAGATTTGTTCCACTGTTCGGTGAGATATGCCATCAGATCACCAGTGGAACGGTTGCTGCGGAAGCCATACTGACGGTCATGGAGAAGCTTACGATCTTCGAGATATTCCTTAAGCTGACGGTTAATCAGTGTTTCCATGACCTTAGAAAGAAGGGATGTCAATGCTATGGGTCGGTAGGAGGAGGGGGAGGATGGGTCACCTTTCTTAGGGACAGGCTGGACAAATGCTGTTTTCCATCTTCTAGGAAAGATTCCAGAAGAGTAGGAGCGATGGAAAAGCTTACGCAGTGGCTTTGCCAGTGTGGAAGAACACCTCTTCAGAAGAATCGGGGGTATACCATCCGGGCCAGCGGATTTGTGTATATCGAGATCTTTGAGAACTCTTGCTACTGTACGAGTGCGGAAAAAAATCTGTCCCATGGAAAAATTTACATTCTCAAGTACAGGAGGGGCAACGTTGCTATGCGGCAGCGTGGAGCTAGCAGCGAAATGGGCGGCGAGCAAGTTTGCCTTCTCTGAAGAGTAAACAATTGGTTTGTTACTGTCGATGAGCGTTGGAACCGAAGATGTTGAGGAGTTTTTAATATTTTTTACAAATGACCAAAAATTTTTACTGCCTTTGGGACACTGCAGAATTTTTTGCCGTAATTTTTGGTCATGCAAAAATTTGGTTCTTTCAATAACGGAGTTGCATGAGTTTCTTGCTTGTTTGTGCTTTTTCCGATTTTCCTCTGTAGGGTTGGCTTTGTAAGAACGGAAACTTACTTCTTTGAGCCTGATAGCTTCTTTACACTCAGAATTAAACCAAGACATTTCTTTAGGTTTAATGCTTTTTACTCTGTTAGGAATAAAAGCACGCATCCCTAGAAGAATCACATTTGTGATCATTTCAGCACTGGCATCAATGTCACTATCGAGGAAGCATAGTGACCAGTTAAAGTTTCGGAAAAAAATATTCAGGCCGTCCCAGTTGGCTTTCTCGTATTGCCAAACGGTCCTGGTGGGAAGTTTTTCTTTAACTGGATGGGTGGAGGAAGAGAAATTAGCTGAAATAACACAATGGTCTGAAGTGCCAAATGGAGAAGTTACACTAATGGTATATTTATCAGGGTGAGAAGTAAGAAACAAGTCAAGAGTATGGGCAGCTTGCCCAGCAACATCCGGTATACGCGTTGGCACATCGATCAGTTGGGTAAGGTGATGTAACCCGGCAAAGAGCTCGACATACCTTCCTTCGGGTGTTGTCTGACCAGAATAGCGGAGCCAATTGGAATTGTGTACATTGAAATCGCCCGTAATAACGATTTCAGTGCGAGGACAAAGGGAAACAATTTTCGAGATAGAATCAGACAGCGCATCAAACTCGTTACAAGTGGAATTGCTGTCGAGATTTGGACTCCTGTAAATAAAACAATAATGAATGACATGCTTGCGGACAGTGAATTTGAGCCACAAGAAGTTAAAGTCCGTGTTGGAACATTGCCCATATTGGGGAAGGCTCTGGCAAGCAATATCATTCCTAACATAGACCACGAGACCATGATGGGAAAAGAGTAATGGCACCAAGCTATACCCATGTAGAGCAAACTCTGATAAATCAGTATTTACTCCAACCTGGGTTTCACTTAATGCCAAAACAGCTGGCCTGTATTGAACAGTGTAGACGTACAAATGAAAGAAATTCTTTCTTATACCACGAACATTGGAATACACGACACAAAAATCACTTACCATTTCAAAATACTTACACACAAAACACAATTCTGACTAAGTCGAACCATGCAGTGAAAATCCAAATTAATCTCTGTAATAAACAAACTGTCTTAGGTGTTATGCCCATAAGACAGCTTGCATACAAAAAATCAATTTAAATTTCAGCACAATAGGACAAACTCAGATGCCCTTATCCATTTACCGCAAGCATACGATGCCTACAGTAGATAAGAAAGAGGCAGTTAAGCTAAGCACAAAGGGTTGGGACAGATAGGAGGATAATTTTATTTGTTATGCAAGTGTGTATTATTTTTTTTTCTTCCACAGTGCGAATGGGCATCTTATCGTCTTCCAACGACACGAGTGGATATTGTTTTTTTCTTTACAGCACACGCGAGGGGTTTTGCCAATTTCTCAAACGAGTGTGTAATATTATTTTTTTATCACTCGCGATAACAATGTGCAATAATTTTTTTTTTTGGCTTTTGTGTAATTATTTATTCGCGCACCTCGACCTGACGTCCGGCCTCTATGAGCTTAAGATCGACACTGTTGAATCAGTTTAGCGAATTGCTCGTTTGCCATGGACACATTTATTGATTTGCGTAAAAAAAAATTAACACAGTAAAAAGCACCTTTAACATGAGCTGCAAGGCAAACTGCTATCGCGAATAAAAAAAATTTAAGCAATTTCTACAGAAAATATCAGTTTAGTTTTATTTTTACTAATCGAGGAAATGACTAAACTATTAATTCTACAAACTTAAAAAAAAACCTTTATTTAAATGGTTTATATTACAAAATTGTACATGTTATATTTTTCCGTACGACCATGAAAATCACGACAGCGAACTTTAAAAGTTAATTCGCAATCCAAAAAATCGGAACGCTATCCACAAACTTTCGAATAAAAAATTCGCTCGAATTTAACTTCAAATATAATGTAAGCACATCACTCTGCTTCTTCTCTTTTTCAGATATCAAATTTTTCCTAAATAATATTGGTTTTGGTTTTAGATCCGATTCAAGCAGTTCAAAAATTAATTAAAATTTCTCTTTGGACATTAGAAAGTACTGGTGCAATCGTCGAGGATATTTTTCGAGTTGATTTACCAGGTTAAACAGTTCTCCTTTCTTGTTACGACGATCCTTATTAAATGGGTGCACATGCAAAATAATTATCTTTTTGCTTACATATAAACAATATTCTAGCTAAACTTGTTACTCTGTACATAGTTTTCGTATCTCATATATATGAATTTAAAAATAAAACTAGTTTTCCTATTAGTTGGATCATAACTATATTATACAAGAGAATATTAAAAAAGGTTGATTAAGCGTACTTGAAATCAGCAGAGTTGATTGCTGGACTCAGAACTAAATTAGGAGAAACTAGCATTTTTGGAACGGGTAAAAGTAGTTGGATCCGAGAAGAGAAGCTCTCTGCAAGAAGCTGCGATCTTAGGGATTCGCACCCGTATGGTTTTTTTTTGTACCCAATTGATGGGGTTTCTTGCTGCAACTGGCTTCCATTCTTTGCCTGATACCTTGAAGTCCATTCAGATAGGAGAAATCAGAGTCATCCGATGTGTTATCATCACTCTCGTCTGTTTCGTAGTTTGCATCGTCTTCGTCATCTTCGTGGGCAGCAACATTCCATTTCCATCATCAGCAAGGAGTGTTGTGTTTGTGGTAATTGGTGATGGAATCATTTTCAGCGTCGTTTTTTTCAGCGGGACAATAAATGATTTGGTTGATGAGAGTGGCGCAAAATTAGTGTGAAACTAGATTTTTAATAACAGGAATCCACTGCATTATCTTTTTAGTGTGAAACTAAAAACTCTCAGAGAAAATGACGGTTCGCTCTCAAAAAACACCATTTTGAAAATAAAATACACACAAACCCTGCCCTCCAATAACAACAAAATTCCCTAAGGTTGTCAAACTTTCAAATTTGATTTTATCTATTTTGTTTATAATTGAGAAAAACTTAGTGCAGAACTAAACATTTTAAGTAGTGTGAAGTTAATATTTAAAAAATAGGTTGTTTATAATTTTGCGCCAGTGCAATGAATTGTGGAGTCGCTTGCACTCAGGGTTTTGCATTCTGGTGTTATTATTATTATTATTTGTTTTAATTGAATTGGAGAAATTTGGAATTTAACTTTGAGTTTTTTCTGCATTTTTTGAGTGCGTCTTGTTCGCTCTGAAACAAAAAACAATTTACTGACAGTTGTCGTCAACAAGAACACGATGAAATATCAACATAAATAAAACTCATACTAGATAAAGTTTTGTATTTTCGGAACTTACCGCGTTATAAGAAATATTTTCTTATTTCTTTCTACCCAACGTTTCGAAGAGGTTTCATACTTCGTGGTCACGGGATGATGTTTCTTATAACGCGGTAAGTTCCGAAAATAAAAAACTTTATCTAATATGAATATCGTCCGCGAAAATAAAAACCTTAAATCTCATATAAATAAAACTCATCTCATATTTTTTTGTTGTTTTACACGGACAATGAATGACATACAAAAGAAGAAAAAAATGGGCACGACTGGGTTGCACGTTCTTGCTCTTATGTGCATAATTACATTGACAGAAACAAGTAACATTGCGTTGAAAATTACACAGTTTGAACTTATAAAAAGTATTAAAAAACACAATACTTAACGGTTTTTAGTAAAAATGAAGTATGCCATCACACGTCTGAAATATAAATATAAAAAATGTATTTCGAAAATTGTAGGACCGGTTTTGATAAAATCCGGTTTTTTATTTTTAGTTTTTTGAGAGAAAATAATTTTTTAAATTTTGGTATGCAGTTTTTTAGAATTTATTAAAATACATGTGATTATAAAATTTAAAATAATTTTTTTGATTACTTTTCAAAATATTGATTTTCAAAAAAAAAAATTTTTTAAATAATTTTTATTAGAAAACAAAAGTTATTCAAAATTTTGATATCCAGAATTAATTTGGCTACCTGGATCTTGTTAAATATAAAATTTGATAGAAATCCAAAGAGCCGTAACCGAGAAAGCCAAAAATTAAAAAAACCGTTATATGAAAGGTCCCGTGAATAGACTTTTCCCGTATATGTGATTCTAATCAAATAATAGCCAATATCAACAAAAAAAATCTCAAAAATATTCATTAAAATCGTTGGGGCCGTTTTCGAGAAAAATAAGATTTTCCTAAACGGTCATATGGCAGGTACCGTTATTTTTAGGGTTACAAATTAAATTTCAATTTCCCCTAAAAATGTAATGGTTACTAGGAAAGAACTCCGACCTATCTATCCAGAACAAACTAATTTAACAAGCAAGTACTGAAACCCGTTCGGACACAGGGTATCCAACTGTGGGGCTGTACCAAGAAAACAAATGCTGAAGCCATCCCAAAAATTCCAAAGTAAGGTCCTTCGGGAATAATCAATGTCTCTTGGCATATAAGAAAAAGCGATCTTCAAAGTGAAATGGTTGCAGAAGTGGTTAGAAAAACGCTGTATCACACAATCACCGACTGCAAAGTCATACCAACTCTGAAATGGAGACCGTCTTAAATGTACGAAACAATGTTCGGAGACTAAGAAGCACAGTAAAAATACAGGAAAATACCACGCGAAAGTGGAATATTTTGTTGGGCTCTTATTTCTTTCCTTCCATTTTGAAATGCAGAATTTTAAAACAAATAAGCATCGGTATTCGACCTTCAAAGTGAAATGGTTGCAGAAGTTGTTAAAAAACACGCTGTATAACACAATCAGCGACTGCAAAGTCATACCAACTCTGAAATGGAGACCGTCTAAAATGTACGAAACAATGTTCGGAGATTAAGAAGAACCAAGCCTCACGAGCTGATAATGTAAAAGCTATGGGAAAGTGTTATAACTTTAAACTTTACCCAAAGCGATTTTATAAATTAAGAAAGAAAAATCAGTTGTCGATAGTCCATAGATTTTTCCTGATTTACTGGTGGGTTTAGTGCGGTAATAGTCCCATACTACTTAGTACCTATTCTTACCGAGTGCCTTTTGATGATTACCATCGGATAAAAAAAATCTAACGCACATTTATATTTACTTCTATTAATGCCCATTAGTTTGCCATTGAGTCCAACTTCAGAAGCACAGTCAAAATACAGGAATTCTTTTTTAGCCGTACCACTCGAATGTAGAATGCTTTGTTGGGCTCTTATTTCATCCTTCCATTTTGAAATGCAGAATTTTAAAACAAACTCTATCTTTATTTTCCTGTTATAAGAATACTATTATTAAAATAAAAAGGAAGATATGTAGTTTTCACTTCATGTGTTACACCTTTTTTCAGAGAATTTAAATGTCAACACATTTCATAATTTACCCAGAAAGAGGTTTATCTACGGAACAATTCCGAAAACAATTTTAAAAATCCAATCACCATTCAAAAACACTGTATTAAGCAAAAAGCCTGGAAACATTTAAGAAAAAAATAATACCGAAACGTCCTAATTAAAAAAAATAATTAGTAATTGCAACTCCAACCACATTAAGCTATTAATTTATATTGCTTAAGCCTTTTCTCCTACAAACGGAATTAAAACACAATAATTCCAATTTTTACTAATTAACGTAGTCACACATTGTCACCGCAAAGCAATCAATGCATTCAACAATAATTAAACAGAAATTACTTCGCCATTATACCCAATTTAAATGGTTATATAGCGTAAATTGAAATCCCTCAAGACTTTCAATATGTATCAATGTATGTGTGTACAATAAACTAATTTACCAATTTTCAAAAGATCCCTTAAATTCATGAATTTTCAATGAGCTATAGCAAACAACCCTCTGTCGTCACTACATAATATAATGACATTCACAGTTATGTCTGACTAACAATCATCGATTAACTTTCGGTCAAATAGTTGAGTAAATAACAATTTATTAATAATGCAAGCAAAAGTAGTCCTTTCCTGAATTGACTGGACCTTCGCATACACTCAGCTATGAAAAAGAGGAGATCGTCCTTATTTCTTCATCTCTTTGCAGAGGCAAGGGTATTTTCTTTCGGTATACTTTCCTGCTCCCTAGGGCTCATTTCCGGCGGAACAATAAGGTTTTTCGTTTGCCAAGTAGTAATCTAAATACTTTTTTTCCCGGAATCTAACTTCCTTTTCTATTTCCTGGAAAGAATTTTCTCCGTGCACAAAATATGTACATACAACGGCCATAAGGCCCCAACCAAACGACCCGACCTCTTAATTTAGCTCGGATTCCGTTTAAGCATTTCCCAAGACGCTCGTACAGTTTTGCAAATGGCCTTTCAGCATAACAGAAATAACCCTCGGCACCTGTTGAGTAATGCCACTTTAGTACGCAACTTATATACTTTTATCCTCAGTGAGGGGAGGTATGTGGGGTGGGGGTTATAACGAAGCGCAAAAAGAGATTAAATAAACAAAACAGCTTTCTCGGATATTGTGAAATATTTATGCCACTAGTGTGTATCCGCCAGACGCCACCCGCACAGACGATTCTCGATGCGTGTGCAGTGTTCACCTGGTTACCGCTCCCCAAATAACGATTAATTTCCATTAATGGTTCGCACTTCATTTAACCTACGGTTTTAATTTTGGCTATTCCGAAACCGCTGGGATAAGGAATTTTTATTTGAGCTTCTCAGAACTGCCATAAAATCCTTAAGTTGGTGTAGGTGCGCTCATTATATTCGTTAAATTAAGAATTCAATTGGTTACGTAAGAAAAACGTATACCTCGAAATGCCTTTGATGATTGTTTGATTGTGAGTGTGCGGACATGAACCCAATCTTAAGGATTTATGTTTGGAGTGATTCGCAGCCAAGGAAAATGGGAGTTTGTTGAATTTGTTCAAACATGATATTGCTACCTTGGACGAGAGTTATAGTGGCATGTTTTTTGCAGATTAGGGTAAGCAAAGAATGTTCTGAGGGATTTTGTAGGATTTTCATAAGTAAGAATGAATGTTTTCATTACGGAATAGTGGAAGCTATTTTAAGACATTGCTTTTGATTTTATAGTCTGTTTTTGTTTTCTTAATAAGGATATTAAGGTTTTTAATTAAGAAACATATTGTTAATTTATGAAACAATTTCATGTATACAAAAATATATAAATATCTGAAGAATGAAACATTTAATTAAAAAAAAATTAAACACAAATGCATAGGTCGGAGTTCAAAGATCGTCGGCTCAACCGTCTAAGCTGTAATTCAATATATAACCACGGTTATTATATGCTTTACGACATGCTTAATGGTAGAAAATTTGTGACTTCTACCACAACGTTTGATATTAAAAATGGTCTGCAACAGGGAGCGGTACTCTTTAGTACTTACACCAGCGATCATTGGGAGTCTACCTCATGCAATTGCGTATTCCGACGATTTAAGTGCGTACAGAACATTTGCAAAAGTTGAAGTCATCAGAATTCTCTTGCAACGTGATTTCGACAAAATTCAACCATACTGTAGTGGTTGGAAGCTGAAAATTAACTTCTAGAAATGTAAAACTATCCTGTTTAGAACCCCTTTGTCTAGGGCTTCTTGGGATACAAGAAAGAACTGGCGCAAGCTAGTGATCGCTGGGCCACATGGACATCCCCTGACGGGTAAAGATGTGGTAAAGTACCTTGGTATCTGGTTCTGGTTGGATCAGTATCTATATTTCAATCGACATGTAGAGGCTGGGGGAGCTGGCGTTTGCCCTGACAAGTTTTATAGAAGCCGCTTTGATAGCAGGGTAAAGGTGTTTTTCTACATGGCACTTATTGAGCCTACGGAGCCCTGTGTAGTTAAACGTTGCACCATCTCTTAAAGAAAAGATTCGGGTGTTTGAGAGACAGGATAGATAACATTTTAATTAAGCTCATTCGTGGACATTTTGCAAGGGCGATGACCCCAACTAATGGACTAATGGGCAGTAACGACGTCATCAAAAAAAAAAAAACATAAGTACACAACAAAATATAAAAACACAAAAAATCCAAAAAAATATAAATAAACTAAAAAAATACAAACATAAATATATAACTTAAAAAAGCTTGCTGTGGCTTTTCTTAATTTAAGTATTTTATTTTTATTTTTGTTTATTTTAAGTTTATTTTAAGTTAGTTTTAAGTAGTACAAAATAGGTTAAGTAAAATCCGGTGAATACCAAGTTTTTCATTTTACTGGGTGAAAAATAAAACCCGATAGAATTAAGATTAATTTAGAATATTTTAGAGTTTTTAAGATTTTTGTTAAATAAAACAAAAAATGAATCCGTTACTGGATCAACACTTTTAGAGAAAAGAATTTACATTATATGATTACGGAACTTACTGCAATACAAATATTATGCACCAATTGCTTAACATTAGACATTAGAGATGAACAGTCTAATGAAAAATGAAATGAAATACGTGATCAAGAACTACTGTGGAATACTGTACTTGCGTGGAATTCAGATTATATTATTTGTACTATTTAAATCAAAAGTAGTCACAATAAACTACTCAGAGGACATCTCTACTTAAAAAATCAAAACCACCTCCAGAAACTGACTCATGCTAATCGATTTTGCATAGGGGAAAAACACGGTATTAAGCATTATGCAAATCCCTCATCGTGTAACCCCCGGTTCAACTCCGAATATGATCAGGCAAACAAGGCCAAAACGAAAGCATACAGGTCGTGGCTCCTCAAAAGAACTAGAACATATAAAAATCGTTGAGCGAAAAAAGGACGAGAAAAGCTTATCAGGAGAAAGAAAAAAGATAACCCGCAACATTAAGTTGAGGAGATGCTGAGGTGTTTTAACAGGTAAAAGATGCAAAACTTTTAAAGAATAGTGAAACAGTCAACACCAGCCGTGCTAGGCCCTGTAGTGAAAAAAGTGGATGGAAACACTTTAGTAGATACTCTGTTGATGATCTGAAGAGACTATTTCAACCAGTTGTTGAATGGCGATGACGGCCAATATCCCGCCAAATATCGAGCTGGAGCAGGTGGTCTAGATGACAACCTAAAGGAGATCAAAGTACCTATTGCCAGAATAAAAAAAACAAAGCGGTTGGTGCCGATCAGCTACAAGGGGAACTTCTGAACCACGATGGAGATTACTTTTTTCTTTTTTTATAATTGGCATAAGGGATTTTGGCTACCCTTATAACGTTGGTTAAGCACAGTTGGGGCGTTAGGAAAAAAGGGAAGGGAGTAAAAGGAGATATCGATGCTTATTTGTTTTATAGTTCTGCAAGTCAGAATGGGAGAGAAAAACAGAGTCTGTGAATGCATTCCACATTCGCGTGGTACGGCAAAAAATGAATCTCTGTATTTGACTGTACGTCCGAAGTTGGGCTCAATGATAAATGTTTTTTAAACATCGCCTATAAGATCTCGTCTCTGTGAACGTTTACTGATGGGATAATTGGTCTTTACAAATCAACACAATTGCTTGATCTTGCTTACGATATCCATGTGATAAGAATAACTAAGCGATCACTAGCAGGTGCTTTCAATTCCATGGAGTCAGCAGCAAGCAAAATGGAATGATTATAAACAGAATTCCAATTCCACTTTAGTAGAAAGTGAAAATTCATAGGTATAACTTCGCGGTAATCATTGAAATTGTCTACCTGTGCACAACTGCAGACAGGAAATAACATTAGCGCAAAAATCAATCCATTGCTAATGGCAAAGAAAGCAATTGAGGAATAAGCCCTATCGGTAAAAATCAACAAGGAGGGCTACACAAAACATTTATCATTCCAGTCTTGCTGTCTTGAAAATCTTTGACTTAGTAAAAGGAAATAAGAACACAATTTTTATTTGTATTTATTCGGCTTAAATTTTAATTTTTATCTTCCTTCTCTACCCTCGTGGACCGCTTAACTCAAAAAAACGCCATCTTCTTTCTTTCTGGGAAAAACTTCGAAGCTTGCCGAAATAAAAATGGTTTTAACGATACTTCCGCAAAAATGCAGAAAATGGCTTCGTTAAACTAGAGTGCAGCTAGACAAATATTTAAGTTTTTATGTTATATGTTATGTTATGTTATGTTATAAAGAGACATATCCACCTTTTTTCTACTTTCCGACCATTAACCACTTCGAAAGGTCCACCGTAGTCAACAGCAGTATAAGTGAAAGGAGATGTAAAGGCTGTGACTCTGGCTTCTGGTAATACTGCCATTTCAGGGGGTGTCGTCTTTGCCGTCAGAATTTTACACATGTTACAGCTACTTCTCAATCGCTTCAAAAGCTGACGTAGTCTGGGGTTGTGGTACTTTTTCCTTATCTCGTTAACTACTGTTTCATGGTTGATATGCCGGAACCTTTCATGATATTGTCGTACAAGTAGCGCCGTTCCATGATGTGTGTTAGGAAGAATTATTGGACGCCTCGTATCGATGCTTAAGAAATTTGCATTGTCCACTCGGCTAAGAGCGAATACTGCTGGAAAAGTGCGGAGGTTTCTTTTTTGAGATGAAGAAGTTTTCCCGTTGTGTTAGGTACTGGATTTCAGATGAAAGTCCTTCAGCCTGAATTAGTCTGTATACCAGGCGTTCTGCTAGTTGAAGCTCTTGTGATGATAAAAAACGATGTGCTTTCTTTTTGCCGAGTAGAGAATCCATATATCTAAGCACGTATCCTGTGACCTTTATCAGTCTGTCCCACTTTTCGAACTTTCCCAAACTTTCTCGTTGATGTACAGTTTCAAAGACAACTTGAGAACTCTTTCTTAGCAGAGATATGTTTTCCGGCCAATCTTCTTCCGAAGAGGAAAGAAACAGCGATGCTTGTATCCAACGATCTTCCTTGTTCAATAACGGTCCTCGTTTCCACTTTGTTGCGTCATCAGCTGGATTTAATGTTGACGGCACGTATCTCCAATCCACGATGCCTGTTATTTCCTGAATTTCTGCTATTCTGAACGCGATGAACTGTCCTTTAATTGTTTTTGCTTCTGATCTCAGCCAGCTCAGGACTGTAATGGAGTCTGGCCAGATAACTGTGCGATGGATGCGAACTGACAAAGATTGACATATACTGCTGGCAAATCTTGCTCCTATTAACGCTGCAACAAGTTCCAACCGTGGAATCGATAGAAGTTTGATGGGAGCCACCTTAGTTTTAGATCCCCGTAATGAACACCTTATATTGCCGTTAACATATACTCGCAGGTATGCATTCGCAGCGCTACAATCTTTACTAACATCAACGAAGATGTGGAGCTGTATCTTTGCTAAATCCCACGATGATTCGGTTATATAACACCTTGGGATATAAACACTTTCTACCTTTGACAGCTCTTGCAACCACCTGAGCCATTTTTGGTGATGATCATCAGTAACCTCGTCGTCCCAGTTCATCCTAGATCGCCATACCTCTTGCATAAGTACTTTCAAATAGCTTATGAAGTGACCTATTAGACCAAGCGGATCGAAGATTGACATCATCACTTTGAGTATTTCACGTTTCGTTGGTCTTCGTTGGCCGTTAAGGACTTCCTGGTTGCCTTTGTTAAACTTCAGAGAGTATGTGAATGAATCAGACTTTGTATCCCACCACATTCCCAACACTTTCTTTGTGGTGTGTACGGCTTCCTTATCAAGGTGAACACTGTAGTTGACATACGGTTGTTGCTCTTCTAGAGCGGCCATCACTTCCAAAGAATTAGATTTCCATTGCCTTATATGAAATCCTCCTGCTGCATGAATGATTTTGACTTCTTTAGCCAAGTTGATCGCTTCTCTTGCTGTGCTGACGCTGTCGAGCAGATCATCGACGTAGTGGTTTTTAACTATTGCTTCCACTGCTCTAGGATATTCCTCTTCGAATCTTTGCGCATTTTTATTTTTGATGAATTGAGCAATACTTGGTGAACAGGTTGCTCCGAATGTCATCACTTGTGTGACGTATACCGCTTCGCCGCTTCCGTCATCCCATAGGAACCTGCATGCATGTTTATCATCACGTCGAAGTTTGATCTGATGGAACATTTCAGAAATATCACCAGTAATAGCAATTGCGTTTTCCCTGAATCTCAAAAGAAGATCAGGACCTTTGTGCAAGAATGAATTGAGCGACAGTCCGTTGACCTTGGCCGCAGCGTCCCAAACAACTTTTATTTTTCCAGGCTTGTTTGGATTTACCACGGGAAACAGCGGAAGATACCAAACGCGTTCGTGATTTTCTTTTAATTCGGCCGACGACAGCTTGCGAACATACCCTTTCTTAATATAATTTTCGATTTGGCTGTGCCTGTCATTCTTTAGCTGAGGATTCTTCTGTAGCATTCGGTTCAACGTTGTAAGTCTATTTTTAGCGATGAATAGACTGTCTGGCAGCGTCAGATCATCATATCGCCAAAGCAACCCTGTTTCGAAACCCTGTCCGTTGAATTCAGAATTCTTCTCCATGATGTATCTTGCGCGGCGTTCTTCCTTTGAAGCAATGTCATAAGTTGGTATTTTGGCCCCCAAACTGTCAACCGCATAGTAGTATTTCATCAAATCATTAAGATTTTCATCATCTGGCTCTGAAGACTCTTGGATGTGGTAGTTTATGCTTTGAAGTTTAGATGAGCTACCGGAACCAAACACTGACCACCCAAGCTTGTATTTTGTTGCTACCGGATCCTCTCGACCAGCCAATCGAGTCTTGCTTGGAACAGCAACATGCCAATCACTAAGTCCGATCATTATTTTGGGTTGCTCGTCGAAATATGATGCAACTGGAAGCCCTCGCAGATGAGAATATTCCTTACTGAGTTCCTTATAGTTTAATGTTTGCTTTGGCATATTGAGTTCTTTGATTGTATGGGCAACTGGAATTTCATATTCTTTTGCACCTTTGTATGCTCCAGATATAATCATCGTGACCTTTGTTGACTCTTCTTGACGACGAATGTTTGCCATCCATTTTAGATGTAGGATCACTTTTGGTACAGTTAATCCTAGCTGCTCTGCAACTTCTTCTTCAATTATCGTTCCACTTGAGCCCTCTTTCAGAAATGCCAACACATCGATCTTCTTATTACCATGGCGAAGTGTGACTGGTATGTACTGGAATTGAAATTGATCACCTATACCCGTATAGCTGTTTTGGGATGTAAGAACTATTTGTTGTCCGTCCTTCTCATCTTGATGCATTAGTGGATGATGCTTTTCTTACACACAAATGGATACTTCATTGTGTGTGCAGTCAAACATTGACGGCAAAGCTTCAACTCCTTCATCTGATCCTATTTTGCTGAAGAAGTCATTTGATTGAAGACTTCGCAAACCTCAAGGCTCTTACACAGCTTACCACAGACTACACATGCCGGAAAACTTTTACCTTGGAGGTGGACGTTAACTCTACTCTTATTTATTTTTTCATTACGAACGACTTCCCTATTGCAGCCACCCAATTCTGAACTTGAAAGCACCTCATACACCTTTCTTGATTCTACTTGATGCCAGGAACCAAAAGCCAAAACCCCTTTAACACCTTTATCAAACGAATAAGTAGCCCATTTCATTTTCATCTCATTTGTGAGTTTCTTTAACAATTCCTTGAGAGGTAGCGGATTGTCATATTGGCTCTCAAGTCCCGAAGCTTTCATGGCCGCGTTTAGATTTGCTACCGCAGTTGAGAACTCTAAAATGGAATCTAATTTTTCTGCTTTTACTAAAATCTCTCTCTGCTGTTGAATGAGACGTAAACGCATATTTTTCTGTGTGGACGAGCTACTTTTTGAAAGAATAGAACACCTATCACCCTCAAACCCTGTTCCTCGCATATTGTCTAAGCTTAACCGAGGCTCAGGAAGCTGATAGCCCTCAATGTCGGTAAATGAACCTTTTAATTTGACGTATTCGTTTTTTTAACTTTTGCCACTTTTTGTATTACGCGTCCAAAACTGTCTGGCCTTTGTGTTCCAGAACAATCTGTTCTAGGATTTTCATTTGGGCAATCAGCTGTCTGTGCAATGAATCAACTTTTCTTAGATTCGCTACCGTACACTCCTCGCAAAACCACTTGTCTAATCTACCTGCCTGACTACCACTCAAGTTAACACAAATTAAATGAAACTTTTTTCTACATACCCCTTCGCAGTACACCATTTATTGATTGTAGTCTTCTCCACATGCTCGGCATTTTCCTTGATTTCGTCTTGGCTTGGTGGATTTTTCAACTTGGTGTTGCTGTTGCTGATGTTGCGGTTGCTGCTGCTGTTGGTATTGCAATTTCTGCTTGTGTTGCGATTGCAATTTCTGCTGCTGTTGCAATTGTGATTGCTGCTCATCTTCAAGCACATCAATTGCAAACAAATTTGGGTCCTCCATGATCTCAATCTGCTGAGCACCTTTGCTTGATTGTGCATCTGGAGCTGCAGGTGGCGGTGTGCGGTCCACGGACATTTTTAAGTTAACGCGAGCAAATAAAATTTAAGAATTGTCTTGAAAATCTTTGACTTAGTAAAAGGAAATAAGAATACAATTTTTAGCTCATACAAAATATACTTTAAATAATATTTTAATTAAATTTATTCGGATTTACTTGGATTTATTCGGCTTAAATTTTAATTTTTATCTTCCTTCTCTATCCTCGTGGACCGCTTAACTCAAAACGCCATCTTCTTTCTTTCTGGGAAAAACTTCGAAGCTTGCCGAAATAAAAATGGTTTTAACGATACTTCCGCTAAAATGCAGAAAATGCCTTCGTTAAACTAGAGTGCAGCCAGACAAATATTTAAGTGGTAGTGTTCAATGCACCGAGAAGTGAATGTGTTTAATGTATTTATTTATTTCTTGACACTTGCTTTTGGTGCAGAAGCACGGGTGGTTTTAATTCGTCCTGTAGAGCGACATAAGCCTAGCCAAAAAAAAACTGTATCCACAGGTTAAGATGGTTCGGCCATGTAGACCGTATGAATATTTCGACGTTCCAGCGGGCAAAGGCTTTGACGCCACACCCGCGAGGCACTCAGAATCCAAGGTAGACCTCATGTTCGATGGAGGTGGCAGGCTTGAGATCGAGCTGGCTGGAGAGGCATATTAAGCTAAATCCAGGAGTAAGTATTTGAAGACAGAATTTTTTCCACTAACTCAAATATGTTTCCTGATCATTGTAATGTCATATTTAATTGCTATCTTAAGTTGTTTAACAAAATGAAAAAGTGTATAATATGCGTAGCTTTTAATTTTGTGCCATTGTGCGACCAAATATTATTGCATTATATTTCTGCAGCACCTCGCCCTCGTCGTAAAAAGTGATCAAACAGAAAAATCACATCTAAACACTGAACATCAACACATAAAAACTGTTCACAAATCCCTTGGTTAGCACGACTGCAAATCACCTTTGTCGTTAAAGAAAAATCAGACAGCGAACGCCACAGGTCGAGCCTTGCGGCGGATTAGAGAAGTGGGAGAGTTGTGGTGCCAGTGAATATCATAACAATCCCAAGTTAAAGAAGAAGAAGAACCTCTCTTAGTATAAAATAATAAAACATAATTTAAAAATTTTTGGTTCTTGCCTCAGCTTTATTAATTTAGCGTAATTCTGATAGTACCTAACAAAAAAGTTCAATCACGACACAAATAATCCCATTCTTATCATAACCGAACCAGCACATTTACATATTTAATAAAAAAAAAAATAGAAAACGCAAGGATTTGCCTTAATTTAATTTTTAAGACACAGAAAACTCCCCTTCATTCCAAAGATTCATGTCTATAGAACCCCTATAAATAAACGACCCCAAAAGCTGAGATCCATTTTCATCGTAAAACCAAATAGGCAAAACCGCACAATGTCTTCGTAACTCCGCTATAATGAACCACATTTGGCGTTTCTCACACTCCTCTTTGCCGTTTCTTCCCTCTAAAGAAACCATAAACTTACCCCAAAACTAACTGCTGAGTAATGACATTTGCAACTTTGTCTGATGGCAATCCAACCATCCAGCCAGCAACCACAAAAATCTCTACAACTTTGCACCCCACTCCCGCCTGGATAACCACTACAGATTGTGTTCGCTGAATATTCCCTCTCATTTTATTACCGTCATCTGCATAACCTTCGGCATATCATACAGTTATTCGTATTATGATTGCTTTTCTCCTCACATTTTGGGGTTTTCTGAATGAAGAAGAATAAAAGAGAAACCGTAAGGTTTAAAGACCCCAACCAAATACACCACCCTAATGCGCTTTATTGTCCAGAAACATCGGTCGCCACTCACCTAATGAAGTCATTATGGGGGCGCTTATAGTAAAGCTTGACCCAATCTCCAACCAATTCCAAGATTCCATTCTAAATCCCAACAACACATTTTGATTGAGTCGATTACTTTATCAAAAACGTTTCAATATTTCACTGAACGCCCTTTGGCA
This sequence comes from Platycheirus rosarum, assembly GCA_963971375.1. Classification (NCBI taxonomy): domain Eukaryota; kingdom Metazoa; phylum Arthropoda; class Insecta; order Diptera; family Syrphidae; genus Platycheirus; species Platycheirus rosarum. Next base: position 112,370,882 of record OZ020508.1, read on the forward strand.
GATGCTGTTGATTGCTTGTTCTGCCGCAGCATGTCGCCTCGGATACAATTAATTACTGCAGACACAATAGAAAAGTCAAACATTATAAGCCTCCTCATGATGCGCATAATGATGCCGGCAAATCATTAATTTTGCTTACTTTCGATCGTCCTTCTTCAGGTATACATACCTATACCTTGACTAGATACCTATCTAGGTTCTTATATACATATAGCGGTCGGAGATAAAAATTCACTTAAACTTTTCCAATTATACGACTTCGAATTCTCGTGCTTGTTCCCTAACTACATAATAAAAAAATATAAAATTTTATAAAAATGAAAAGATTTACACACAAATTACAAATCCTGGGTATAGTATGCTTTTTCCTTCATCCTCATTTTTTGGTCTTGGCCCAGAAGTGTAAGAAAATTGAAAGAATCTCCACTTGGGGACATTCTTCCCCCTGAATGGTAAAGTGTTTGCTGGCGCAATGGAAATCGATTGGCAATCTTCTGCTGAAATAAAGAACCGTAACTTCGATGGTAGAGGTTTTGGAAAAGTCCATCAATGCCGAGGATTTCATGCAAAACGAAAAAAAATAGATTCAATAAAATTCAAATATCCTTTTCGTCCTTTCCGGATGGTAATGGCAGCCAATATCGAATGAATCCTTAACATTTTGGAATCATCCTTGTTCGATGCCCTCTTCTGCTCGTTCGTCGCACGCCGCGCCTCACTTGTACTGTATGCTTTCTAAAATAGAGTCAATAAAATCATTAAAATTAACTTTCCTTGCCATTTTCCAAAAGAGAATGAAAAGCAGAGGGTCTGGAAAACAAACATCATATACCTCAGGCAAAGCGTACTTTTACGTCACTTCATTTGAACTCCAAGGCCACCACCATTTTTGCACTTTTGGTACTTGGCTTATAATTATTCAAAAGGGAGTCCAACTCGATGATGTTTGTGCCCGCCATTGGGAGGCCAATTCAGGATCGAGTTCGTGAGCGTAATCATCTCCATCCTTTGCTTTAATGGAAGAAAGAACATAGTGATCCATGGAACGCACCATCTTCATGAAGAAGGTGGAGCAAACAAAAAAGAAGAACTCTTGGAAAGTTTTCCACTTGAATTTCCCTCAGTTTTTTTTCTTGTTTTGGAATAAGGAAAAGACTATGTCTGGACCCCTGTAGGGGTGTTTAAGCGGGTTGAACTTGGTTTTTTTAACTGCCGCTTGGTCTTAAATTTGTTGTTGGATTTTGGTGTACTGGTAGAATATGCTGCGCGACGTTGTTATATATTGTTTAATTATAAAAGTTTCACGTGGTTTTTTCAGTACTTTTTCTAGGGCGGCAGCTTGGATAGCGGTGAAAGGATTTCCTGTAAGAAATGGGAGAGTTTCGTCGTTCATAGCGAAAGCAAAAAGGAGAATGCAGGAAGTTATTAAAAGTAGGAAGTGCAGCAGTTTAAGTTTAAGCGGTTTCGATGGTAACAGCGCTGGATACAGAATGTTTTCGTCATGTTTTGATCATAGAAAAAATGTTTATTCTTTTTTAAGTACACTTTTGACTTTTTTTGTACAGCAGAGTGCGTACAATCAACAAGTGGGTGGATGGTGGTCCATACATTTCAATGCATTATTTGTCAAGGATTAAGACAGTTTTCCTTTTACGGAGCATGGCTTCGAATTTGGCAACTGGATGCTGCACGAACCCAGTTAGAAGAATTAAAATGGTAAGAACGATTTTTTCCGTGCATTGGATTGAGAATTAGTTGACTATTTTGTATCTTAAAACCCACATATGGCACGCGTCTAGCTTGCACTTGGAGTTTTTGAATTTTACCCAACCTGAGGTTTTTGTCACTTGCCGATTGTCAGTAACAATTACTCCAGCGCAAAGTTGTTGTGGTAAATGCAATTCTCCCAGAAGTGGAAATTTCGTCCTAAAAAAGTATCAAACCTAAGGACCAAGGCCAACATCATCGAAAGAAACTGCATAACATTTCAGCGAGATAAAAACGACCCTAATCAATGACCAATAATCAATTCGCAGAAAAATCGTGACAGAGAAGTGGAATAGGAATTCGCCATCTTTATTGATACTCTTGCTGTGAGTTCTAAAACTATCGAATGATCTTGATAATAGCTTGATATCTTGATAACTCGTTGGTCCGGAGAGTAGCCCATCGATTGTTCTGATGAGGTGTTCTTCAGCACTCGTAAGTTTTTCCTGCTATCCTACTGCTCTGAACCCATGCATTTGCTGTCGTGTTTTTTTTATTTCTGTTAACAGTGCTCCAAAGAAACATACCTAGAATAAAAATATTATAAAGAGGAAAATCTTTCGTACGCTCCATCCCCCAACACCATCAATTTTTATTGTCTCTTATGTATATCATTCATTGTTTTTTTTTTCAAGCATTGTGTTTTGCTCATACTTATCCGAAAAGGTAAATGAGAAGACAGTTCAGCTTGTAGGTATTGTCAAAAGAAGACAGTAGATTTCTCTCTTTATAGTTTTGTTACTCTGCAACGAAATAGCCACTGCATCTTTGAATCCTTTTCTGAAACGAATTCAAAGTAGGTAACACTCTTACCGTTCTCTCAAACGTTCTTTTAAAAGAAATATTTTTTTTTTCTTTAATCGCCGTGACTCGCGAACATGGAGCCGATTCAGAACCAGCGGTAACAACTTATGAAAAGTGCGTCGAAGCAATTATTAGATGAATTGTCTCAAATAACAATTATTTAATAAAAAAAGTTTTTGAAATTGTAGAACGGATTTACATAAGAGTGGCGTCCCTTACTTTGAGATATAAAGGAGGAGAACTGTTGAAAAGATTGTCAACTGTCTTAGAAATTATCTTTCCGGTAGGCTATATACAGGTACCCGTTATTTAAAAACAGATGCTTTGATATTACAGATGTTAAGCACCCGTTCGCAAATTTTCGACCATGAGTTGGCAGGCCTAGACTCTGCATTACTTATAAAGATTATTTATATAGTAAAACACCTAGCGAGAGGGTTCCATTGGAATTTTGGCACTAGCTCTCAAGTGCTGTGGATAAAAAGATTCCAAGGTTCCTAGTCCTAGCCCTCTACAGTTCTTTGAATATTGGTTATTCTTGGAGATTCTTTGAAGTTTGAAGAAGTGAGTTTAGTATCAAATAAATTGCACGACTGGATCGCACGTACTTGCTCATATGTGTGGTCACATCGTCGAATAAAATTTAAAAAATAAGTAACATTAAAGTAGAAAACTAACACTATCTGAACTTAAAAAAATAGTCTCAAAACCACAAAACAGCTTTTGGTAAAAAAATAGAGTACACCACCACACATCTTGTATAATAAGAATAACGAATTTATGAAAAAGGTATTTCGAAAATTGTAGGACAGACAATTCATTAAAATCGTTGGAGCCGTTTTCGAGAAAAATAAGATATTCCTAAACGGTCATATGGCAGGTACCGTTATTTTTAGGGCTACAAATAAAATTTCAATTTCCCCTATGGGAATGCCAAAATAATCACATACACCAAGTTTGAAGATAATCGCTTAAGCCGTTTAGGCTGCAGCTCGTTATACATACTGACAGACAGATTAGAAGATAGCTTCTAATCCAACGAAGAAGAGTATCATCGATCCCAAAAGCACGCATTTTCGATAAGAGAGCTTCATGCCAAACTCTATCAAATGCCTCGGAGATATCAATAATCTTACCTTCACCAAAGCGATGTAAAGATTTGCTCCACTTATCGGTGAGATATGCCATCAGATCACCAGTGGAACGGTTGCTGAGGAAGCCAAACTGACGGTCATGGAGAAGCTTTCGATCTTCGAAATATTCCTTAAGCTGACGGTTAATCAGCGTTTCCATGACCTTAGAAAGAAGATGGGTCACCTTTCTTAGGGACAGGCTGGACAAATGCTGTTTTCCATCTTCTAGGAAAGATTCCAGAAGAATAGGAGCGATGGAAAAGCTTACGCAGTGGCTTTGCCAATGTGGAAGAACACCTCTTCAGAAGAATCGGGGGTATCGAGATCTTTGAGAACTCTTGCTACTGTGCGAGTGCGGAAAAAAATCTGTCCCATGGAAAAATTTACATTCTCAAGTACAGGATCGGCAACGTTGCTGTGAGGTGGCAGAGCTGGCAGCGAAATAGGCGGCGAGCAAGTTTGCCTTCTCTGAGGAGAAAACAAATGGTTCGTTATTGTCGATGAGCGTTTGAAGCGAAGATGTTGAGGAGTTTTTTAATATTTTTTACAAATGACCAACAATTTTTACTGCCTTTGGGACACTCCAAAATTTTTTTGCCGTAATTTTTGGTCATGCAAAAATTTGGTTCTTTCAATAACGGATTAGCATGAGTCCCTTGCTTGTTGTGCTTTTTCCGATTTTCCTCTGTAAGGTTGGCTTTGTAGGATCGGAAACTTACTTCTTTGAGCCTGATAGCTTCCTTACACTCAGAATTAAACCAGACGTTACAAGTCGAATTATTGTCGAGATTTGGACTCCTGTAAATTAAAATATATCGAATGACATGCTTGCGGACAGTGAATTTAAGCCAAAAGAAATTAAAGTCCGTGTTGGAACATTGCCCATATTGGGGAAGGCTCTGGCAAGCAATATCATTCCCAACATATATCACGAGACCATGATAGGAAAAGAGTAATGGCACCAAGCTATGCCCATATAGAGCAAATTCTGATAAATCAGTATTTACTCCAACCTGAGTTTTACTTATTGCCAAAACAGCTGGCCTGTATTGAACAGTGTAGACGTACACGTGAAAGAAATTCTTTCTTAAACTACGAACATTAGAACACACGACACAAAAATCACTTACTATTGAAAAATACTTACATTCAAAACACAACTCTGACAATGTCGAGCTGCGCAGTGAAAATCAAAATTAATTTCTGTAATAATCAAACTGTCTTAAGTGTTATGTCCATAAGACAGCTTTCATACAACAGCCAGGTCACTCAGAACACAGTATTAGCTCATAACTGATATGGGAGTGAATCGGCAGGCTTAACGAACTGGCAAAAATAACCATGTCACATTCCATTCGGTACCCGGCCATGTCGTCTACAGGGCAATGAAGACGCGCACTCTTTAGCGATAATAGGAGCGATGATACCCTTAATGGGTCTGCAGCCTTATTGCCGGATTGAGAAAAATGTGATGAACAAAAATCAAACAGAAGAGGAGGTGGAAAGATCTATGGAATAAACTCCCTATACTGAGGCAGACCAAAATTCTACTTTAGAGGTACAACCACAAACGTTTCCAATCCTGCATCAACTTAAAGAGAAACAAACTTAGAATAATAACGGCCATTGCGCTTATTGTGTATTTCGTAATAGAGAGTCCAGAAACCATAACTGTGAAGCATCCTTATTTCTGCAAGGAAATAATCACCACCCTTGTACGAATACAAACATAGAACTTCATTCTAATTTGGATCTGAAACGGACTTATGTATATCGTAAATAAATACGTATAGTTCTAATAGTCCAAAGAAAATTAAAACCAAAGCTTTGAAAATGCGACATAATATGTTTTTCATGACCAACTGAATTACCAGAAAAGTGCTCGACAGCTGATTCCAAACGTTTCTTTTCGTGTCTAAGGTCCTAACCACACAAAATGCAATTTATTCCGGAAGAATACATTATTAAAGTGAATTTATAAAATGCTTTGACAAGATGATGCTTTTAATTTTCTCGACTTTACTTTGAAGCATATTCTCAGTTTGCCTTTGTTCTTTGTAAATTAAATTTTACTCTGCAAGAGAGATTTTATTTTCAGGAAACATTTGTTCACATATATTTACTAAGTAGGTACACGTCAGAACCGTCAACCATGACCTAAACAGTAATTTTAAGTTTAACTTTACAAATTCCTAGTTGTGTCTTGTGTGGGACAATGTTGATGGTGGCAAGTAGCCATCATATCCATTACAACTGCGGCGTCGCCGTCGGGGGCGGGCGACTGCATCCAATATAAGGAAAGACCGACCATGACAGAATGAGGAAAGTTTTCTTTACTCTAAAACAGAAGTACAAGAATACAGCAAAACGAACGACAAAACTCTAAACGACCGGAGGACGTAACCGACAGCAATAATGATACAAGGATGACTGTTGCCACATCCTTAATGCCTTTTTCTAATCAATCGGTTGAGCGCAGAGAAAGGCCATCGCCATTCCAATGCCGTTCACGATTTGAGTCTGCCATCACTGACTTAAAGGAATTGGTTTCCCTTTTTTGTGTAATCCGGTTGACTTTTTTCTTATGGCCGGCATTCCCTGCTTTGGTACTCTCAAATCACCTTGGCTGTTTGCCAATTTTTAGTCCTTAAAGCCTCTGTGCCAATATTGAGCACATACTGCAATACGCCGCCACCAATATCGTGTGTGTATTCATTCCATATCTCTTGGTTATCTGCTCAAATCCTAAAGCTGATGTGAATCTCATCTCTGAAGGGTGAAGATGCAATACACAAGATTATATCGAGGAAGTCTAGAGATTTTGTGTTGGATAAGGAGGTCATGCAATGATGATATGATATTGGATGGCTTGGGGTTGATCATCGGGGCTGCATAATCTCTCATTCTATTGCTGATGATAATGAAACACCTAAGCACCACAAAAGAACCTACTCAGCTCACTCTCGCTTTATTTGAAGAATCCTGTATGGCGAAGCATCTTCAATGGGATGCACTTCATGAAGCGTAGCTCTATTGTATTAAGCATCGTGTGCTTGTACTCCTTCTGCATCATCATACAAAAGGGAGTTTGTATTGTACGACGAGAAAGTAGGGGTCCTATAGACTTTGAATTCGATTCTCTGTTTTATAACCTGAAGCTCAAAAAATTGGGACGCAGCAGCAGTACCCTGAGGAGCGTTTTGGAAACAATAATTAAGAAGAAAAGTTATATTAAATCCTTCTTGTCTTCTTTATGTACTCACAGCAGCCTAGCCTAGAAATGATGATTATGATGATGACAACGACGATGACACTTTGGATGATGGTTTTCATGGAAGTGTGGGCATCGCCTGATGACAAGAAATACGACATCGGTGACGGCGTCAGTGGTTTCTCTGGTTATTTTGACAAGCCACTGACACCCTTTTAGAGAACTGTTCAATAACTCCTGCTCTTGCTCCTTGGATATATGAACTGTTCATAAAAAAATCATTTTTCTATAAATAATTAAAAGCTCGATACCGAGACAGACGCGGGTTGAGTAGTATAGAAATTAGTCCAGGAAAGCATCTATCTGTTTCTATGTATGATCCAGTTGTCGCCTAACAGCTAATGGAAAAATGGGTTTCTAAGAGCACGTGCGTACTTTCACCGTGGTACTAATACTATGAAGCTAAGTGTTTCATATTCCTGTAGGCATGGTTCGCTATAAAAAAAGTTTCAAAATGGAAAGTGTTATTAGCACAACCATCCAGAGGGTTGGTAGCTCGTTTTTAATAGTTAAAATGTCTATTTAATGGAGATGACGCAACTTGAAAAGCATTTAAACTAAATGATTGAATTTTATTTTCAACGTTTAGTATATAATTGACAAATATTATAATTTTGATATTTTGGACAGGTACGTTCAAAATAATAGTAGTAAAATTATAAAAAGACAAGAACATTTTATTTACTTAATTAATGTTTTGTATTTATTTTTAGAAAGTTTGAAACTATATTAACAAAATTCTAAACAAAAAAGTTAAAATTTTAATAGATTGCAATAAGACGAGGCTTAAAGACTTAAATTTTTCTTAAAAACGGGCGGGCCGGGTGGTCTGTATAATAGTAGGGTTGTTAGAAAGAATCTGAAAGATGTTAGAAATGTAGCCTACTTTCTTCAACTCGTTTAAAATTAGTACTGATAACTTACTTAAACATAAATATTTAGCTGCGTGTTGCGCCAATTTTGTTTGTTAAATTTGTTAAATACAGCGAAAGCGGTATACCGACGCGTTGCATAGAATCAATCAGTTTTGGGCATCTTTCTACATATATATTATCACTATTACCAAAGATGCGAGTTATTTCTTAATTTGGTTTGGCCAACTGAGTTTATAACGACATACAACGCACATTTTATCCTGAACCTTTGCCACCTTCTAATACAATTTAAGATTCAAATGCTCTTTCGAAATCTCAAATTTGTTGGCCAAATTTTTTTTGCGAAAATGGTGCTTTTTTTTTGGTTGCGTGGTGAAGCTTGCACCCCATAGCATAAACGAATATTGACTGTTGTATTGAACACTGGGTAGTTTGACACGTCAGTGATTTTATTACTGAAAAATGTTGGCTGTCTCATATTTATTGCTAGTTTGGCTCTCTTCTTTTCTCCTTTGGATGCGTGTTCTCCAGCTAAATGGATTTTCTGCTAACACCACTCTAATATAGTCTGCTTCCATTCTAAACTTTTGCCTTCGTTGAAGACAAAAAACTAATAAAAACATTTTCCAATAGTCCAATAGATGATAGTTTGTAAATCAGTGCTTGCCTGTTTACAGTATCAAGGGCCACTTTGAAGTCAACGAAACAACTTAAAGCTTCTTTGATTTCTTCAGATACTTTCCTGCGACGCTAGACAAAGAAAAAATATAATTCACAGTGCGGAATTTGGCCCGCAACTCTGCGGAAAAAACATTAGCCGTTTTTTTGAATCGATCCAATTTATAATTCGTAAAGAATTGTAGAACAAATTTGTCCGTGGGAATTAATACCTAGTCCAGGAGGCGGCCGTAAGAAAACTACCTCATTGAGTCAATGGCACATTCAGCCAAAGACCTGAAACAGCATATTAATCAATAACTGAGACACCTTGACGACTTCCATACATCCCGATTGCTGCCCCACATCATCCAATTCCAACGCAAGCAAAATCTGCCACGTTGTCTTCTACCATTAAAAGAACTCCAAAAGGCTTTCCGAGCTGGTTCCTCTTCACTCATACGAGGTATGTGCCCAGTCCATCGGAGTCTACCGAGCTTTATTTTGTCCACATCTGTTTCAAGGTAGATTTCATACATTTCATACTTGCACACGGGGCCAACGATTCTCTGTCATACTTTCCTCTCGAACACGGATAAAAGATCAGAGTGCCTTTTTGTAAGCACCCAATATCCGTATGTGAGTACTGTTAAAACCAAACCAAAATGCTGTTGTACAAGACTATGTACAGCAGCAGTTTGGTTTTTATTGTAAGGTTTCTGGATTTAAAGAGCCTTTACAGAATATAGTAAGTTCTGTTGGATTTGAGCAGCCGCCCGCGTATTTCTTCCTCCATTGACTGGTACTTGTGTGTGACACAAAATAGTTAAAGAATTGCACTACTTCAAATTCATGTTCCACTACCCTAATAGTTGGACCAATACTTCTCGCAGACGTACCCACCATGTACTTAGTCTTCCCTTCATTAGTATGCAGCCCCAGGTTTGTGCGGCCTTACTCGATCTGCGTAAAGGAGTCATGTACAGCTTGTTGGCTTCCGCCGATGATGTCAATGTCGTTTGCGTAAGCCAATATCTGGCTGGACTTGGTGACGATATTCCATCTCGTTGACGTGCCTGATTCACGGATTGTTTTCTCTAACGCTAGGTTGAATAGGATACAAGCCAGATTATCCTCTTGTCGAAGTCCATTAAAGATGTTGATTGGCCTGGACAGCAAAGCGGCTGCTTGTCTTGTAACGTTGGTCAGGGTCAGCCTACATAGTCGTGTCAATTTATTTTGGATGCCGAATTCTCTCATGTCCTTATAAAGTTCTAGCCTGGCTATGCTATCGTACGCGGCTTTAATGTCTATAAAAAGATGGTATGTCGAAATATTAAATTCCAGGCTTTTTTCCATCTCCTGCCTAAGGGTAGAGATCTGATCAATTGTTGATTTGCCTGGTATGAAACCACATTGATATTGACCGCTTATAGTTTTAGCGTATGTGGCTATCCGTTCTTGCAGAATAGAGGAGAATATCTTATAGGATGTACTCAACAATGTTTTGACTCCTATAGTTTCTGCACTTTGTGATATCTCCCTTCTTATTTATGGGACATATGATGCCTTTTCGCCAGTCTTTTGGCATTTCTTCGTATTCCTATACGTGTAGTATGATTTCATAAATTGCTTGATGTAGTGTTTGCCCTCCATGTTTGATCAGTTCGGCAAATATGCCGTCGGCTCCCGAGGCCTTGATATTTTGGGCCGATTAATCGCCTTTTGTATCTCCTCAATTCTTGGTGAATGCAGCATGAGGTGTTCTTCTTGAAATGTTGGAGTCTCCATTTCCTCCATGAGCTGACCGTTCAACAATTCATTAAAGTAAACTTTCCATTGCTCCAGAATGCCTTCAATATCGGTGATCAGATTTCCCTCTCCGTCCTTACAGTATGTGCAGCGTATTGAATATTGCAACATGTTTCTGATGAATTGATAGATCTTCCGCGCCTGGCGTGGACCTCGCTCTCTATTTCTTTCCATAGAACAGACAATGTTTTTCTCTAAGGCTGTCTTTTTTGTCTGTGAAATCTGTTCTCTATTCTTCTAAACCCTTTATATCCACCTTTGCATGCCCGATTGCCCGCGTTTTATGAGACTGCTACATTGCTCGGTATCCTGTATGCAGTGTTCTTACGTTCAGACGCTAGTTTGCATTCATCATCAAACCAGTCGCTCCGATCTCTACTACTACTGCCTAAGGAAGGCTCAACACATACTGAAGCTGCGAGGATAGCGGCGATGCGAGAGTCGAGCATAGCGGCGAAAACAAACACAAGCTTTCCTATGAGAGAACGCATACTGAGGAGCTTAGTGGCAAGGCAACAGCGCTGTTATAAACGAGGAGAGCGGCGCGTTCAAACAAATTTGTTTTCTCCGCTCTTATCGAGGTTATGATTTGGTGAAGAAAATTAATTTAGAATACTTTAATAACATTTGTTTTTGTAAAAAATGCTTTTCGGGACCAAAAAGATCCTCATTTCTCGACAATTGATTTATGTATATAAGATAAGTTGTTATTGAATGATAGCTATCGAAATGAATTCAATAAGGTTAAGGAAGGTTACAATTTGGCTAGTTCTTCATAAGCTTTGTTTGTATTTTCTTCAGTTTAAAATTATTGTAGGTACCCTCACTCATTTGGTATACTCTGTTCAATTTATATTTTCAGTACAGACCTTACGGAAGAGAGCTTTCAAACACACTAGTACCTGCAAGTGTTTGCATCGCACTCAACTTAAGAAATTGCACTTAAATATAAAAAAGAACCCTGAAATACATTGAAATAGTTGTTGTAATAATTCATTTTACCCACGTACATTCAACTAAGACCTGTCTCCTCCCCGCTCGCCGGCTGCGAGGAGACTGAAGGTGTTGTCGCTATGTTTATTTGCTTACATCGTTTCGTTTTTATTTTGCTTATAGAAAAAAAAGCTTAAAATAAAGATACAATATTTTTTTGCAATTTTTTGTTTACTTGCAAATATAAGTACTTTAATGCAAGTTATACATTCGTACACAAAAATAAATTGAGATAATAATCAAACATGACATTACGATTGAGAATCGTATTTGAGTTACTCGAAAATTATGTTTGTCTGTCTGTACGAATTTATTTTCGACTACAGCCTGAACGGCTTGGTCGATCGTCTTCAATTTTATAACATAAGATTATTTGGACATTCTACAGAGGCCTTATTAAAATTTTTCTTAGTTCAAATATTAACGGTACCATTCATATAACCGTTAAGTTAAAGCTTATTTTTCTTTAAAACAGCTGTAAGGATTTGTATGAAAAAAAATCTGTGTTTTTGGAGGTGTGGTTTACATTTTGGTGAAAAAAAATATAAGTTGGTGGGCTAAAAACGGTACCTGGGAAACTGCTATCCGATTACGAACAAAATTGTTATTCAGAAAGATGGAGGAAGCCTAAGTAATTTTACTGTAAAATATTCTCGAATATTGCTGTTAAAAAGCCGTTATATTTAAAAACCGTTCCTACGATTTTGAAAAAAAATCCTGCTCCTTTAATTTGTAGGTGTGGAAAAATATAGATTTCATATAATTTTTTTTAATTTAGTTTACAGTCTACATGTTCCTGTTTTCATAAAATTTGAATAAACAGCTGGTAACCATACCTACATTTATGTGAGAATTATACCAATTTATAATGCCCAGTATGGCAACCATTGGAGAGCTTTAAAATGGAGATAGCTTATTGAAATCCATAACAGTAAGAGGGAAAAGCAAATATCCTACCTTCCCTGTACTGAAAATATAAATTGAACAGAGTATAATAGCTAAAAAACTTGTCCGGATTTTGTAGAAGGCCCTATTATTATTCCTACTTTGATTTTCATTTATGAATTATGACATGGACACTACACCTTCAGCTTTTTACTTGCGGTTATAGGTACTTAAATGCAAGTTATGGATTCGTGCACAAAAAATCTAACAATCAAACATGACATTATGATAATAGAGAAGTTGAAAAAAGTGAGTCCGGAAATTCCGTCCGTTTGTCTGTCTGTTTGTTCGCGCCTCTACAGCCTAAACGGATGGGCCAATTTGCTTCAAACTTGGTATTTAGTATTTATTACGTAGTATCTCGGGGGTGTTTTCCATTTTTGCTCTAGGTCGAAAAAAACGGTACCTGCCATATAATTTTTAACAAAAAAATTTGATTTTCTCGAAAACGGCTCCAACGATTTTGATAAAACTTTCAGCGTACTATTTGTTTACAACAATACATCTTTCAGTTAGAATGAATTTTTCGAATTTTTTTCTATAACGGTACCATTTATATAACCGGTTTTTTTTTAAATTCGGTTTTATCGTAAACTCTTATCCCGATTTTAATACAATTTTGCACACGGAAAGTCATTTATAATTCATTTAATATTGCATTTTAAAATTTTCAAAAACTTTTTTTTTTGATTTTTTTAAATTTTCTAAAAAAATTGGTTTTCGAAATATTTTGAAAATGGGTTGATTGAATTTTTTTAAATAATTTTCCCAGATGAAAACTACAGATTTCCTTATAATGACTATAACTAGAAAATAAATTTAAATATTTTTTCCAAAAGTTTAAAAAAAAACGTCTTAAAAAAAGTGGTCGAACGATTTTCAATATTTTTTTTTCGTCGATAGACATTTAGTTTTAAAATTTTATTGCATACTTAGTTTTTCCGATAAAACTCTTAAACTAATTAAAAAATTGAAAGAATTTTCTAAAAAAAAATATTTCTTTTATTTTAATAGACGTGTGGTTTTCAATCTGGCAATACTTTTTTCAGAGTTGGTCTTTTTGACAGCTGTCACTTGATTTATGCTCAGTTTGGTGTGCCATTTCATAATGAATAGACTTACTCCTGAACAAGTTTGCAAACTGTGCAAATTTATTACCAAAATAATGGTTAGTTTCGGTGGAGCAGAGTATCGAAAAAGACCCGAATGAGTCCATTCGCCATAGCGCGCAACAATTGGTTTGCAGGTTTACAAAATCAAACTCGTACAAGAATTGAAGCCGAAAGACCATCAAGCGCGTCACACGTTCGGTGAATGGGCCCAAAACGAGATGGCCACAGAACCCGATTTTCACAAAATTGGTCCTCGGCTGGAATTTATTCGAGCCAGCCGCGGCGGCCACTTCCCCGAAATCATAATGCAAACCCTTATCTTTATAATCAAGTTAAATTCTTGTTCATAACATTAAACTATATGCGTTTTATATCTTCTTGAAAACCACACGTCTAAAAAAAACACCCTTTAAATACATACATATGCAGCCACTAAGCAATTATCTAACTAACTATCACCTCTTCAGTTTGTGCTACCTTATCGTTGGTCAACTCTCTCCATCTTCGCCGCTATCCTCGACTCTCGCATCACCGCTATCCCCGCAGCATCAGTATGTGTTCAGTCATTAGTCATTACGTCGGAAAAAAGGCGTATATATAAATGCAAGTAAACGGAAAAAAACTGATTTTTGGATATGTTGTTTAGGGGGCCCTAAAAAAGCTTAACTTCAAATTGTCGACCAAGATTTCCTATGAGCTTTCACCGCCATCTTGGAAAAACAGCTAAATTTGTTTTTTTCTCAATAACTCGGCTCTGCGTTAAGATACGCCTAATATGCGCTAGTTATAAACACTCAACTGTAGCTCAAACAGAAATAAGAGGAAACAATAAAATAAATAGGATCGCTAATGTACTAATCTACAAGCATCCAAATAAAATAAAAGGCACGACTGGGTCGCACGTACTTGCTCTTATGTGCTAATCCTTTTTAAGTGCAGGCGTCTTTTTGACAAAGATTTTATTTTAATATTTTTTGTATGACGTGCAACTTCCTTAGAATCGTTTTGGGGTGAAATTCGAACGAACATGCGTCACGACAAAGGGATAAACACATAAATATATAGGATTGTTAGCTTTTGCAGTTTTTTAGTGTAGTATTATCTTTCCACTTGCTGCTTACTGTTTATAATATAATTTGCTAATAGAAAGATACAAAGGACTTTTTTCATTTAAATTTTCATTTTGGTATGGAAAAATTTGAACAACTGGCATTAAGATTCGTCGGAATCAGCAGTATGGCAATAATGCTAGGTAAAGGGACTTTTATACGTCCCAATATGGGACCAATGGAATTTATAAAGGATTTAGGTACCTATAATAAGGTTGGAAGGAAGGTAGGTACTAAAATTAAGATACACGTTCCAACTACTGTTAAGCGAGTAGGTATAGAGACAATATTAAAAGTTAACACAGTGGTTTTGTTTGTTTATAGGAAGGTGTAAACTTTTGTTTTCTCGATTGAAATTTTTGCATTCAGTAGTAATCGAATAGTTTTTTTTATTTGTTAGTTGTTTTTGTGTGTTTATCAAAGGCTTCCTTATTTATTCTGTGTTTTTATGATGATGAAAAATACTTTAAAATACGTAAGTATGTATGTAATGTAGGTTGTCACTTTCTTTTATTTGACTAATGGCTTGGCTAGGGCTTAGCCGAGCAATATGAAATAAAATGTTGGGGAAAAAAATTTATGAATTCAAAAAAACACTACTCATAATGTTTTTTGGAAAAAATGTTGTAAGCCATCTTATTTCTTTTGCTGTTTTCTATTTTATGAATTTTTCATTTCAAAATCGTTCGACCAGTTTTTTCAAAAAAATGTTTTTTTTGAAAAACTTTTCGAAAACATATTTTAAAATTTTTTTTAGTATGTCAATTTTAAGAAATCTATAGTTTATACTAGGAGAAAAATTTAAAAAAAAAAATCTATAGATCCGTTTTCAAAATATTCAAAAAACAAAATATTTTTTTAAAAAAATTATTAAAATTTAAAAAAAAATGTTTTTGAAAATTTTGATAAGCAATATTATTAAGATCATAAAACACTACATATTTTGAAAATTTCATCAAAATCCGTCAATTAGTTAACGAGAAAGTCTGATTTTAAAAAACCGGTCATATGGGAGGTACCGTTATAAAACTTTTTCTGAAAAATCCATTAAAATTAAAAGATAGATTTTGCACAGGAAACATCATTCTGAAAGTTTAATCAAAATCGTAGGAGCCGTTTTCGAGAAAAATAAGTTTTTTAATAAAAGTTATATGGCAGGTACCGTTAGTTTTGGAGCTAGAATGCCAATTCCAAAAACTGTCGGGTAGAGCACTCTAAAAATACTATATACCAAGTTTGAATCAAATCGGCCCAACCGTTTAGGCTGTAGATATCGATACGGACAGACAGACAGACAGACAGACAGACAGACAGACAGACAGACAGACAGACTGAGACAGACAGACGGACGGAATTTCCGGACCCACTTTTTTTGACTTCTCTATCATCGTAATATCATGTTTGATTGTTAGAATTTTTTTTTTTTTTTACGATTGCATAACTTGCCTTATAGTCCCTATAATCGCAAGTAAAAAGATAACACACAGATATTTTATGATCAACCAAACAAAATGATAAATACAAAGTAAGATACAAAAAGTAATTAACCAACACAACCAAAAACCCTGAAGACAAGAAAACTAACTCATCAGGACAAGAATATAAATAGACACAACGCAGAAGGAGTTTCGAGTAGTTGCCGAGTAGTATGTAAGAAACTATGTAAGAACTATTGTCTAAAAATATTTAATTTGTTAAGTGAAAAATAAAGTTTATATTTAAAAAATATATTTTTTTGAAATAACTTTTTTATCGCGACAAATAAATATAATTGTGGGCTCAACCGGGATAGCTCATTATTAACGTAAAAAGTTGAAGTGAATAAAATAGTCAAATCTGCATAAGTATTTGTAGATACAATTAAGGCTTAAAAAAAAACTTTCAAAGGGAAATTGAAGCTATCAGTCAAATTTGTTTATTAATAGGAGAAAAACAAAGTATCCTTAAGGTGTGAACAATTGTGAACTAAAAGGAAGAAACCAGCAAAGTGATTCCCATTCGCTCTATAAAGCCAGTATCCAGCAACAGATTGGGGAACAGCATTCTGAGAAGCAGAGGAAATTATCGTAAGATTATCGTAAGAAATTATTTTTAAGAAGTGAAACTAAAATTGTTAAAATGACAACTACAACTGTAGATATAAAACAAATAATTGAATTAACTGTTGAACAGGCTACTGCTCAGCAGTAAAATCAGATAGATGATATAACAAAAAAAATAGAAAATTTAACAGTTCCAAATAATGTAATAGACTATAAAAAACAAACGATAGATCCACAAATGATTTCTTTCTACTGAGCCTAAAGTTTCATGGTGCAAAGGAGTAGACGTGGTTTTTTCTATTTTTAGTAAAATA
Organism: Platycheirus rosarum; assembly: GCA_963971375.1. Classification (NCBI taxonomy): domain Eukaryota; kingdom Metazoa; phylum Arthropoda; class Insecta; order Diptera; family Syrphidae; genus Platycheirus; species Platycheirus rosarum. The sequence continues at coordinate 112,387,716 of OZ020508.1, forward strand.
CATATATTTACTAATAGTTCGTTAGTGAAGTCTGTGCCCTTGTCTGATTTTAATTTTCTAAAACAACCATATCTCAAAATAAATTTTTCTACAATAGTTTTTGCTACTGAAATCGCATCTTTTGTGACTAATGGAAATGCTTCTTTGTTAGTTCACATTGGATGGTGAGAATATACCTGTGTCCATTTGATGGTCTAAGTGGGCCTACTGTATCTACTGTTATTACTTCAAATGATGTATTTGGTGTTTCTGTCATCGTGAATCGTTTTTTAGTATATTTAGTGATTTTGACTTCATTACAGATTTTACAATTGTTTATACAGTTTCTAACCATCTTATTCATATTTTTCCATACATATTTTTGTTTAAGCTTTGCTATACATCTTCATATTCCATTGTGCCCTCCTAATTTATCATCATGATACTTATGTTTTAAATTCTTCATTTCTTCTGCATGCTCTATTCTTTTTGGTGGATCGTATAATATTATGTCTAGACAATTTTCTTTCTTATTCTTATGCAGTTCGTTAAATACTTCTTTAACTTTATGCACTGATATTGTTTTGAAAATATCATTATTATTTGCTAGCGCTAGCTTTTCTATCTTTTCATGCTTTGTTTAAGATAACAGTTTTTTTAAACTCAATTTTAACTCTGATAGAGAATTATCATTGTATCCAACATGTATTCTATCTTTAACTGCATATGTTGTTTCTTTATGGGTCCCCATTAATTTTTTTATATTTTCAAGTTGCAACTTCTTAATATTTCTAGTGTCTGAAATAGATATACATTCCCATATGTGGAGGTGTACAGTCTTCTCTGGGGCATAATTTCCGGATATTTTTCTTTCTCACTAGTGTTTGCTTTTTTCTTTCTCAACTCCATTTCTCTGGTTAGAACATTAACTCTTTGTTGTGGTATCTCTTCTATTAACTCTTCTGAATTCAACTTCATTCTAGACAATGCATCAGCATTTGTATTCATTTTTCCTTGTTTAAAAACTATATCAAAATCATAATCCATTAAATCTACTCTAATTCTAGTTAATCTAGATGAAGGATTCTTATATGTAAATAAACTAACTAAAGGTCTGTGATCGGTATATACTATAAATCTTCTTCCATACAGATATGGCCTAAAATGATTAATTCCGCAATGAATACCAAGTAACTTTTTCTGTATAACTGAATTATTTAGCTCGTGTTTGTTTTATGCTTTACTTGCATATGCAATGGGTTTATAATTTCCTACCTCCCCTTGTGAAAGAATAGCTCCTAGTGCATAATTTGAAGCATCTGTTGTCAATATGAATGGTTTTTCAAAGTTTGGGTAACGCAGGATTGGTGGGGACATAAATTTCTTTTTTAGGCTTTCAAAAGCAATTTGACAACGTTCTGTCCAACTAAAAATATTATTTTTCTTTAATAATTCATTTAATGGTTTTGCTATGTCGGCAAAATTTTGTATAAAACGTCTATAATAGTTACAAAAAGCTACGAATCTTCGAACCTTATCTACATTATCCAGTTTTGGGTATACATTTACTTGGGTTTAGTTTTAAATTATATATATTTATAATTAATTTTAAAAACTTCTATTAGGTTATTATTGTGTTGCTTGAGATTTGAGCCAAACACAATTATATCATCAACATATAAAAATGCAGATGCTTGTAACCCACTAAGTGCAATTTTTAACATTCTCTGAAAACTATTTGTTGAAATCTTCAATCCAAAAGGTAATCTTTTGAATTGAAAATGTCCATTATCTGTTGAAAAAGCTGTAAGAGGTCTGGATTTCGGATGAAGAAATATGATCTAGTTTTACTTCCTTTTCAGTTGTATTAAGAATTTTTATATGTTTAACTCCTATAGCTGGTATTAATGACTTTGCTACAAATGTTCCCTTCTTAATTTCTTTTCCATAAATTGAACTATCTTCATCTAAATCTATACTAATTTTTTGAATTCTTTCTGTTCTAGGTGGTATAGTGATATTACTATAAATTTCCCTTGTATCCATATTCATTGGCAGTATTATTTCTTCTCCATTTAATGAGATTACCAGAACACATGTCTCATAATCAATTTTGCACTTGTATTTTAATAAAAAATCTCTACACAAAATTCCATCTGTGGCTAAATTTAAACTATCATCAGTTACATTAAATGTATGTTCCAATTTCATGTCTTCTATGTATAATTATATTCTTGTTACACCTTTAGTTAATATTGACTCTTCAGATATACCATTTATTTTACAATTACTACCATACTCTATTCTATTAGTACCTAATGCATTATTTTTTATTATAGAAATATCTGCTCCCGTGTCTATTACCATACTTATTGGTTGATTTCTACCGCTTATTTTAAGTTTTATAAAATTTGTTTGTCCTTCTAAAGTTTTAATGTGAATTATCTTCTTCTGGACATTACCCCCGGGTTCTGTTGGCCGGGGATGTACCCGTTTCCCTGAAAATTTCTTCTACCAAAATTTCCTTGTTGTTGTTCTGACCCCTGTTTTGTATAAAATATCTGCTATTATTTTGGTGTGGGGCGTTAGGATTTGAAAAACTATTGAAATTTCTGTTGAAGTTACCTCTAGGGTTGCTTCTGCTTCTCTGTACCCTATTAAAATGCATTATTTTGTTTGATTAGTCGGGTTCTGTTTCTAAGGCTACTTGTACAGCATCTGCAAGCTTTTTTGGTCTTGCAGCTGTCACTAGTGATTTGTATGGTTCTGATAGACCATTCTTAAAAGCTGTCATTTCAATCTGATCATTTAGTTTTACTATTACTTCCCTATGCTCATCCCCTTGTTCAGAAATTTGGAGTTCATTTAAGGAAGCTAGTAGTGCCTCTATTCGTGAAGCGTAAGTCAGAACTGATTGACTTCCTTATAAACATTTCGAAATTTCATTGTGTAACCTAGATGCAGTTTTATTTGATTTATAAGCAGTTTGTAGTATCTTCTTCAAATCTTTAAATTTTTCTGGTTTGTTTTCCGTCAGAATTTTATTTTTTACTGTTTCTGCAAGCTTGGTGGCTAGAATGAACTTTATTAATGTTTCTTTTTGACTGTCATCCTTAAGAGTGTCATTGTAGAATTCAATCAAACCTAAGAAATTATTTAGATCCTTTTGATCTCCTCGAAATTCGGGTATTACCTTTGATGCAGTAATTAAATCGAAATTTGCCATATTTATTTTTGGAATAGGCTGCTAGTATTTTTAATTTTAAGAAAACTACTTATCTGTTCAACTGATCTTTCATATTTATATTTTAATCCTTTGATATCCTTCAGGTCCGCTTTTTCTGTAATTTCTGTCTAGGCTTTTTTAATTAGTTTGTTTGTATTTTCTATGTATTCTTCACTATATGCTCTATCTGGTGATTTTTTAAGATTTTTTAATAACTTTTCTAATGTTTCAAAGCCCATGAGTTAACTTATTTTAATATTTTTTTTTTATTATTTTGTTTGTATATATAGAATTACAAAACATTTTTTTTTTTTAACATTGCTAATATTTTAAAAAGCGTGTTTTCTTAGATATTTCTTATAATATGCATTTAGTTTACATAATGTTAATATTATTAATAATATACAATTAAAATAAACTATTTTGCTATCTATGTCGTTAAATGTTGTTGTTGCTGCTGCTGCATTATTGTTTATTATTTCCTCTTTTGATTCCTTGTCACCCATCCTTTTTTAGGTTTTTTATCTCCTTGACGAGTCTCCTTTTTTGTGCTCCAGAGCTTATGTTGATTATTTTTTTTAGTTCCGCACACTAGAATGCTCTTTTTCTTCCTCCTCTCTTCTTTTTTGTAGTTAGAGTAGCCCCTGTTGTTCTTACTTGCCGGATGTTATCTTTTTGTTTTTCCTGTCTTCTCCTGTATTCCTCCAGTGACAATGGTTTTGGGCCAGCTGATATCGGCGTTGGAGTGTATGTTGGTGTTTGGTTTGCTGTCTCATTTGCTATCGTTTCTGGTACATATTCTAAGAACTTCTCCCATTTTTCAAATATTTTAATAATATCTTCGAGTGAAGTCATAAATGTTTTTGTGCGCAGTCCGCAGGATCGCCATGTAATGTTTATCGTTGCCCTATTATTAAGTGTTATACTGAGCTATACTGAGGCTATTTATACTTAAATCTATCTTACAAATAGTTGGGTTCATCCCCACTCTTATACCTATAACAATTTTGATTTTAGTTCTCAATATGCTATTTCATTATTAACCCACAAATGATGGCCCGAATGACGACAAAGATTCGAATTCCATTTGAACAGAATAAACGTTCAGTTCAATCCTCCCAAATGCAATTCGATGACCTTAGCCACCGCGACACATTCAGGTGCAGTCATTAATTGTTCTATTTATGAATCATTTTGTGCACAACGATTTACAAAGTGTGATAACTGACCATTCACAAGTTTGTTCAAATGTAGGTCAGTGTATCCACGTTAAGTGCATAATGTATGTATATACACAACACCAGACAATGAAAGTCTTGATGTTATTAAAATTCTACCAACTTTTGAAGGTAGCAATGAGGAATATGTGAGTTGGCGAAAAGCTTGTCAAAATAGTATGAGTCTGTACACTCCTTGTAGTAAACGATATTTTGCTATTATTTAATAATATTTAATATAATTTATTTAGGAATACTAACGATCAATTTAATCAAAACAGGTATTTTAATAGAAATTACCATCATAATAATAATCAGAATGATAATTTTAAAAGAGAAAGAGAACAAAGTGTTCAATTAAGCTCCCAACCACCAAACAAAGTAAGGATAAACAACATCCAAGAGAATCATTTTTTAGACGGAACGTGGGATTAAGCCACATATACAGACGAATAAATAACAAATGGTTAAAATTATTAACAGACACTGGAGCAACATCTTGTTACACGTCTCCAAAAATATTTAGTGATAGGAAAACTTTGGAAATTAATAAAAGAGCAAAAACCGTGAATGGATTCACAATTATTAAGTATTATTATGAAATATATATTTTTGATAGAATGGTTCGATTTTACGAAATTGAGACCTGGAAGCAGATTGCTTGATAGGTTACAATCTTTTGCGAAGTTCACATATAAGTTTAAATTTTGAAAGAAATTTATTGATATACAATAATACAGCAGAAAGGATGTTCATGGATGGCGAACCATTACCATGGGAGAATAATAGAACACAAACAGGAAATGAAATTAAAGTTACCTTAGAGTCATCAAATACGACTGACTGACGTTCTATTTACAGTCTCGAACCACGCCTTAATAACCAAGTAATTGAAAAAGTACAATCAGATCCAAACGTTGATGTTTTGAACAATCAAATTCGTTTCATTATCCATGAAATATGGAAAGAATCTGATATTCAAAAAACATCATTTTCCGTGAATAATGGTAAATACGAATATATACGCTTGCCTTTTGGTCTAAAGAACGCACCTTCTTTATTCCAAAGAGCCATGGATGATTGAAGAACATACTCATCACCTAAACGAAATAATAAAAATAATAAAAGAAGCAAACATGAAAATATCTTTAGAAAAATCTAAATTTTATCAAACAGAGGTAGAATTTTTGGAATATGTTATCAGTGAGAATATAATCAGAATCACTACTGATCCTAAGAAAATCACCCCAATTAAAGAATATCCAGAACCAGAAACTCTTAGGCAATTAAGAAGCTTCTTAGGTATGACAGGGTACTATCGTAAATTTATACAAAACTATGCTCAGATAACTAAACCCTTAACAATTCATTTAAATGGTGAAAATGGAAAGTTATCGAAAAACCAGAGCAAGAAATGTAATATAAATATTGGAGGGTAGAAAAGCATTTAATAAACTTAAAAAATCGAGAATGTAAGGTTAACACAACCAGATTTTCAGAAAAAAATTATATTAACTACTGATGCCAGTAATGATGCAATCGGAGGAGTTTTGTCACAAGACGATAAACCAATTATATTCATTTCGAAAACGCTGAATAAAACAGAGAAAAATTATGCAACAAACGAAAAAGAACTTTTCGCTATAGTATATGCTCTAAAGAATTTAAGAAATTATTTGTACGGAGTTGCAAACCTAAAAATACATACTGATCATCAACCGCTTACGTACTCAATATCAAAAAGAAACCCTAATATAAAAATGAAGCGATGGCATGCTATAATTGAAAAATATGCACCTAAAATTATATACAAACCAGGTAAAGATAACGTTGTCGCGGATGCGCTAAGCCGACAAAACCTAAATAATCTTACAAATTCAAGTCAAACTATTCATTCCGCTGAAAGCAGTGATAACATACAAATAGAGACAACGTCCTTGCCTGTCAATTGTTTTAAGCAACAGAAATAAATAAAGCGAATATAAGTTCAGACAGTATTGAGACTTGTTTTAATAAACTAAAGTGGTATACAATAACATATACAAACACTGATCAGGTCATCAATCTATTTAAAAAATATATAGTTCCAGGCACAGTCTGCATCTATGCTTCAGACGAAGACCTATACGAAGTTAAAAGTAAACTTCTCGACACATTTAGTAATAAATTTTTACGATCTAAAATATATGCACAGGTTGTAACGAACAAAGAAGACCAATTGAACATAATCACAGCCACACACAAAAGAGCACACAAGGGAACTATTGAAAATTATAACCAAATAAAAACAATATACTACTGGCCAAACATGAAGAAACAAATTTCTTCATATACAAATACCTGTGTTGTTTGCAACGAAAACAAATACGATCGTAAGCCAGAAAAAGTGCCTATAGGAACCAAACCAATAAAGAAAAAGAAGGTGAACAGCTACATATAGACATTTTGTATGCAAGCAAAGAAATATACCTTACGGTTGTAGATAGTTATTCAAAGTTCTTAGTCGTACATCCCCTTGAATCTAAAGTTGGTATCGAACTCGAATTATTAAAAAAATTAAATAATTTTCCTTTCGCAAAAAACGTTATATGCGAATCCGTTTTCAAATCCGTGTTCTTTAAAAATACTTTGGAAAGAAAGAACATTGAAATATAATATGTACCAGTTAGCCATTCTACGACAAACGGACAAGTAGAACGTACTCATAGTAGATTAATCGAAATTACACGCTGTATTAAATTAGAATATAACGTAATAGACGATAAACAGGCAGTGCTAGAAGCAGCACTTAAATATAACGAAACCATTCACTCTGTGACAGGCCTGAAAGCCCAGGAAGTGTTTTTTAACAAGGTAAAACACAATCTTAAGGAGATTTTGAAAGAAAAACAGTCCAAAATGTTAGAGACACATAACGAAAATCGTGAAAGTAGAGATTTCCAGAAAAATCAAATAGTTTATGTGAAAAACCACGGTACTGGAAGAAATAAATTAAAAAAGAGATTTAATCGTACCAAAGTAATAGATGATAAAAAAGGTCAAATATTAACTAATAGAGGTAAAATACATAAAGATAATATTAAATCGTAGATTTTTATTTTTTTTTACAGGAAATGGACTTTATAAAACTTATTTTTTTTTATTTTTTTTTACAATAAGACATTTTTATTTAATACGATCAGATATAATAGATTATTCTAGGAGTGAATATTTACTTATAGAAAATGGTAATACAGCAGTAAAGAATATGGAACGTTATTCCACATGACAAACATTACTTACATTAATGAAATAATAGCAGAATTAGAAAGAGAATCAAGTGTAGAAAACTTAAAGTATGATTTTACTACACTAAATTTAGACGAAAACACAGAAATAATGTCAGAAATAACCTTAATGAGGACACTAGTAGATGAAGTTAGAATTACCAGGTTTAAAAGAGCAATCAATACTATAGGAACAATACTTAGTTGGATATCAGGAGACCATGATGATCATTTACTAGTAGAAAACCAATTAAAGGATTTAGTTTATAATAATAATAAACAAGCAATTCACAGATTTTTCAAGCTATTCAATAAATTACCAAAGATTTAAACACTGAAAAAAATACATTACATACAGATTACAAGAAAGAAATAAATTAATAACACTGGAGTTATAAAACCTTATTCAAACTATTGCTTTAAACAAAGCTTAAGTTTGAATTAATATTAATAAAAAAGATATTCAAAAAATAACAAATAATGAACATGGAACTATGTCAATATCCGATCTATTAGATATTTATTAGTTATTTTAAGATTGTTCAAATTAAAGATGTCATAGTAATATTAATAAAATACCCAATTGATTATAAGAATTGTAAAATATTTGAAACAAGAGCAATCGAACAAAATAATGAAAAAATAATAATTAATAAGAATATAGCAAAATGCAATGAATCATTTTACAATGTTAAAGATTGTAAACAAGAAATAAATTTATACTTTTGTAAAATAAATAATGCAAAATCATGTCTTTCAGATTTACGAAATAAACTCCCTACAAAATGTAATAAAACAAAAGAAATACAAAAAGAATTCGAAATAATAAAAGATTGAGCAATTTTATTAAAAAAATAAAAATAAAACAGTAAATAATGATAAAATTAATGGCATTTATTTAATAACATTTAACGAAACTGTTAATATAGATAAAAAGAATTACACAAACCTTAATCAAAAAATACTAAGTTATATAAAAACACATGCCATTAATGATTATGTTGTTGTATCATACATAATAGACCCAAACACTGAGCTTAAATTTGAATTCGAGAATATTGACACTCTAAGCTACTTAAATATTACAAAATCAGAGTCAGTAATTGGAATTAGTACCATAAGTATAATCATTGTTATTATTATTATATTAGCCTTATTTTTTAAGAAGAAACAAATCAAAATCAGCAATAATATACCGATGCAACATATAGTCGAACCAACAGCTCCACAACAAGAGATGAAATTAGAAAAAGGACTTGCCTTACTACAAAACATATTGAAGAATCGGGGCGATACATTTTGAGCGATGGGGGGAGTTATAAACACTCAACTGTACCTCAAAAATAAATAGGATCGCTAATGTACTAATCTACAAGCATCCAAATAAACAAGCATCCTATAATAAAGATTATCACGGGTAAAAAGATAACAACCAGATATGTTATGATAAACCAAACAAGATGATAAATACAAAGTAAGATACAAAAAGTAATTAACCAACACAACCAAAAACCCTGAAGACAAGAAAACTAACTCATCAGGACAAGAATATAAATAGACACAACGCAGAAGGAGTTTCGAGTAGTTGCCGAGTAGTATGTAAGAAACTATGTAAGAACTATTTCTAAACATATTTTATTTGTTAAGTGAAAAATAAAGTTTATATTTAAAAATATATTTTTTTGAAATAACTTTTTTTTATCGCGACATATAAATATAATTCGCTCATGCCCCCACAGAGGACAAAGATGACGCCACCAAGGATGACTTCTATCAGCTCCTCGACAAAACCTATGAGCAATGCCCTAAATACGACGTTAAGATCATACTAGACGATTTTAATGCCAAAATAGGTAAAGAGGAAATCTTTGGTAGGACTGTGGGAAAACATAGCCTACACGACACAACGTCTGAAAACGGACTTAGGCTAATTGACTTCGCAGGGGCGCATAACGTCACCATTGCAAGCACACGGTTTCCTCATCTCGATATACACAAAGGGACTTGGCGACACCCAGATCAAAGAAACGTCAATCAGATTGATCACGTTGGGATCGATGCAAGACACGCCTCCAGTATCTTCGATGTTCGCATCTTCCGAGCAGCTAACATCGACTCGGATCACTACCTTGTTGCAGCAAAAGTAAGAATGCGAATAACCCGAACTCCACAACAACGGAGTAATACTGTGAGGAAGTATGACGTCGGAAGCTGCAATCGCAAGAAACCACCAGAACCTATGCCGATCGAATATCCCGTAACCTCTCAAGAAATCCAGTACCGCCAGCATCAAGTGCCGAAGACTAGTGGCAACACTGCCAACAAGCCATCAGAGATGCCGCAACTGATGTGCTAGGTTTCACCAGACCACCACCACGAAACCTCTGGTTCGATGACGAATGCAAACAGACCCATGCAAGAAGAACACCGGCTTCTCCAAAAGAGAAGCCAAAACATGAAGAAACAAATTTCTTCATATACAAATACCTGTGTTGTTTGCAACGAAAACAAATACGATCGTAAGCCAGAAAAAGTGCCTATAGGAACCAAACCAATAAAGAAAAAGAAGGTGAACAGCTACATATAGACATTTTGTATGCAAGCAAAGAAATATACCTTACGGTTGTAGATAGTTATTCAAAGTTCTTAGTCGTACATCCCCTTGAATCTAAAGTTGGTATCGAACTCGAATTATTAAAAAAATTAAATAATTTTCCTTTCGCAAAAAACGTTATATGCGAATCCGTTTTCAAATCCGTGTTCTTTAAAAATACTTTGGAAAGAAAGAACATTGAAATATAATATGTACCAGTTAGCCATTCTACGACAAACGGACAAGTAGAACGTACTCATAGTAGATTAATCGAAATTACACGCTGTATTAAATTAGAATATAACGTAATAGACGATAAACAGGCAGTGCTAGAAGCAGCACTTAAATATAACGAAACCATTCACTCTGTGACAGGCCTGAAACCCCAGGAAGTGTTTTTTAACAAGGTAAAACACAATCTTAAGGAGATTTTGAAAGAAAAACAGTCCAAAATGTTAGAGACACATAACGAAAATCGTGAAAGTAGAGATTTCCAGAAAAATCAAATAGTTTATGTGAAAAACCACGGTACTGGAAGAAATAAATTAAAAAAGAGATTTAATCGTACCAAAGTAATAGATGATAAAAAAGGTCAAATATTAACTAATAGAGGTAAAATACATAAAGATAATATTAAATCGTAGATTTTTATTTTTTTTTACAGGAAATGGACTTTATAAAACTTATTTTTTTTTATTTTTTTTACAATAAGACATTTTTATTTAATACGATCAGATATAATAGATTATTCTAGGAGTGAATATTTACTTATAGAAAATGGTAATACAGCAGTAAAGAATATGGAACGTTATTCCACATGACAAACATTACTTACATTAATGAAATAATAGCAGAATTAGAAAGAGAATCAAGTGTAGAAAACTTAAAGTATGATTTTACTACACTAAATTTAGACGAAAACACAGAAATAATGTCAGAAATAACCTTAATGAGGACACTAGTAGATGAAGTTAGAATTACCAGGTTTAAAAGAGCAATCAATACTATAGGAACAATACTTAGTTGGATATCAGGAGACCATGATGATCATTTACTAGTAGAAAACCAATTAAAGGATTTAGTTTATAATAATAATAAACAAGCAATTCACAGATTTTTCAAGCTATTCAATAAATTACCAAAGATTTAAACACTGAAAAAAATACATTACATACAGATTACAAGAAAGAAATAAATTAATAACACTGGAGTTATAAAACCTTATTCAAACTATTGCTTTAAACAAAGCTTAAGTTTGAATTAATATTAATAAAAAAGATATTCAAAAAATAACAAATAATGAACATGGAACTATGTCAATATCCGATCTATTAGATATTTATTAGTTATTTTAAGATTGTTCAAATTAAAGATGTCATAGTAATATTAATAAAATACCCAATTGATTATAAGAATTGTAAAATATTTGAAACAAGAGCAATCGAACAAAATAATGAAAAAATAATAATTAATAAGAATATAGCAAAATGCAATGAATCATTTTACAATGTTAAAGATTGTAAACAAGAAATAAATTTATACTTTTGTAAAATAAATAATGCAAAATCATGTCTTTCAGATTTACGAAATAAACTCCCTACAAAATGTAATAAAACAAAAGAAATACAAAAAGAATTCGAAATAATAAAAGATTGAGCAATTTTATTAAAAAAATAAAAATAAAACAGTAAATAATGATAAAATTAATGGCATTTATTTAATAACATTTAACGAAACTGTTAATATAGATAAAAAGAATTACACAAACCTTAATCAAAAAATACTAAGTTATATAAAAACACATGCCATTAATGATTATGTTGTTGTATCATACATAATAGACCCAAACACTGAGCTTAAATTTGAATTCGAGAATATTGACACTCTAAGCTACTTAAATATTACAAAATCAGAGTCAGTAATTGGAATTAGTACCATAAGTATAATCATTGTTATTATTATTATATTAGCCTTATTTTTTAAGAAGAAACAAATCAAAATCAGCAATAATATACCGATGCAACATATAGTCGAACCAACAGCTCCACAACAAGAGATGAAATTAGAAAAAGGACTTGCCTTACTACAAAACATATTGAAGAATCGGGGCGATACATTTTGAGCGATGGGGGGAGTTATAAACACTCAACTGTACCTCAAAAATAAATAGGATCGCTAATGTACTAATCTACAAGCATCCAAATAAACAAGCATCCTATAATAAAGATTATCACGGGTAAAAAGATAACAACCAGATATGTTATGATAAACCAAACAAGATGATAAATACAAAGTAAGATACAAAAAGTAATTAACCAACACAACCAAAAACCCTGAAGACAAGAAAACTAACTCATCAGGACAAGAATATAAATAGACACAACGCAGAAGGAGTTTCGAGTAGTTGCCGAGTAGTATGTAAGAAACTATGTAAGAACTATTTCTAAACATATTTTATTTGTTAAGTGAAAAATAAAGTTTATATTTAAAAATATATTTTTTTGAAATAACTTTTTTTTATCGCGACATATAAATATAATTCGCTCATGCCCCCACAGAGGACAAAGATGACGCCACCAAGGATGACTTCTATCAGCTCCTCGACAAAACCTATGAGCAATGCCCTAAATACGACGTTAAGATCATACTAGACGATTTTAATGCCAAAATAGGTAAAGAGGAAATCTTTGGTAGGACTGTGGGAAAACATAGCCTACACGACACAACGTCTGAAAACGGACTTAGGCTAATTGACTTCGCAGGGGCGCATAACGTCACCATTGCAAGCACACGGTTTCCTCATCTCGATATACACAAAGGGACTTGGCGACACCCAGATCAAAGAAACGTCAATCAGATTGATCACGTTGGGATCGATGCAAGACACGCCTCCAGTATCTTCGATGTTCGCATCTTCCGAGCAGCTAACATCGACTCGGATCACTACCTTGTTGCAGCAAAAGTAAGAATGCGAATAACCCGAACTCCACAACAACGGAGTAATACTGTGAGGAAGTATGACGTCGGAAGCTGCAATCGCAAGAAACCACCAGAACCTATGCCGATCGAATATCCCGTAACCTCTCAAGAAATCCAGTACCGCCAGCATCAAGTGCCGAAGACTAGTGGCAACACTGCCAACAAGCCATCAGAGATGCCGCAACTGATGTGCTAGGTTTCACCAGACCACCACCACGAAACCTCTGGTTCGATGACGAATGCAAACAGACCCATGCAAGAAGAACACCGGCTTCTCCAAAAGAAAAAGAGAGCATGAGAAGCTCGCGATCGAAGATATTGAGAGATGCTACTCCAGTAACAACGTGCGGAAGTTTTACCAACAGGTAAAAAGAAAGTGCCAAGGAAAAAACCCGAACGGAAGCCTGTAGAAATAGGAATGGAAACCTCGTAGTAGAGTCACAGTCGGTGCTGAGTACATGGAAGGACCATTTCTGCAGACTGTTAAACGGCGATGAAGACCAAAATCCCGCTGTCAGGCAGAATTAACCATTCAACATGGATGATGACAGACAAAATTTCCGTCCACCTGACCAAAATGAAGTAAGGATAGCAATATCTAAACTTAAAAACAACAAAGCTGCTGGACCCGACGGACTACCCGCAGAACTTTTTAAAGCGGCCTTATGATTAAATGCATACACCAACTCATCTCTAAAGTTTAGTCAGAAGAAAGTATGCCTGATGAATGGAACCTCAGCATCGTTTGCGCCATCCACAAGGAAAGTTAACTGCGCCAACTATAGAGGAATTAGTATCCTGAATTTCGCCTACAATATTCTCTCTACCGTACTATGTGAACGCCTGAAACCTTTCGTCAGCAACCTGATTGGCCCATAACAGTGTGGTTTCAGACCAAGAAAGTCCACAATCGATCAAATGTTCACGCTACGTCAGATCCTGGAAACTACCCAAGAATTTCAAATCGATACCCACCACCTCTTTATTGATTTTAAGGCCGCGTACGAAAAAAGGATTCCGACAAGGTGATGCGCTATCGTGCGATTTCTTCAACTTAATACTTGCAAAAATTATAAGAAACTCGCAAGTCAATTGTAGTGGGACAATTTTTTTCAAGTCTGTTCAATTGCTAGCATACGCTGACGACATAGACATCATTAGTAGAACTCGGCGAGCTGTCAATGGAACGTTTGCTAGCATTGAAGCTGAAGCGGATATCATGAAATATGAAATATGAAATCAAAAAAACACAATTCATAACGTTTTTTGGAAAAAATGTTGTAAGCCATCTTATTTCTTTTGCTGTTTTCTATTTTATGAATTTTTCATTTCAAAATCGTTCGACCAGTTTTTACAAAAAAAATTTTTTTTTGGAAAAACTTTTCGAAAACATATTTTAAATTTTTTTTGAGTATGTCAATTCTAAGAAATCTATAGTTTATACTAGGAGAACATTTTTTAAAAAAATCTATAGATCCGTTTTCAAAATATTCAAAAAAAAAAATTTTTTTTAAAAAAATTATTAAAAATTAAAAAAATGGTTTTGAAAATTTTAATAAGCAATATTATTTAAATCATAAAACCCTACATATTTTGAAAATTTCATCAAATGCCGTCAATCAGTTAACGAGAAAGTCTGATTTAAAAAAACCGGTCATATGGGAGGTACCGTTATTAAACTTTTTCTGAAAAATCTATTAAAACTAAAAGATAGATTTTGCATAGAAAACATCATTCTGAAAGTTTTATCAAAATCGTAGGAGCCGTTTTTGAGAAAAATAAGTTTTTCAATAAAAGTTATATGGCATGTACCGTTAATTTTTGAGCTAGAATGCCAATTCCAAAAATTGTCGGGTAGAGCACTCTAAAAATACTATATACTAAGTTTGAATCAAATCGGCCCAACCGTTTAGGCTGTAGATATCGATACGGACAGAAAGACAGACAGACAGACGGACGGAATTTCCGGAGCCACTTTTTTTGACTTCTCTATCATCGTTATGTCATGTTTGATTGTTAGATTTTTTTTTTTACGAATGCAGAACTTGCCTTATAGTCCCTATAAATCGCAAGTAAAAAGGGACTTCACGATAAGAACTCCTCAAGCAGTACAATCGTGATAAAAGACCCAAATTAAGCTAAAAGAAAAAAATTACCATGCCAGACTTAAGATTAGGCGCAACTACCAATAATAATGGTCCTGCCAATTTAATTAACAATATTCCCAAAGTGAATCCTCCGTTAGAGTTGACAAACGAGAATCCAAATTCTTCATTTCAATCAATGAACTCTCGCAACGAATTACCAACTGAGACTGAATCACCCCGAACAGCTTGAATTAGAAAAGAAAGAAATTATAAAAAACTAAACAGGCTGCAGACTTAGATTATCATAACAAAAACAGATCACCCCCGAAAAATTATTCAGTAGGAGATATTATTTATGTGAAAATAAACAAAAGAATAGGGAATAAATTTTCTCCTAGATAAAAGAAAGAAATTGTAGGTGAAAACAGAAACACTACTATTATTACAAAATCTGGAAAAACCATTCACAAAAGTCTCATAAAACATTAATTTTCCCCAACATATTATCCTTGCCAATATTCAATGCGGATATCCAAATTCTGGATTACACAAATTCTAAAGTGGCTACCCTGAGCCTAGGGCTCTCAAAAGTACAAACTGGTACTTTTAACATTATTCATGACATAGATCTAGAATTATATGCCAAAGTTATCGAGAACATCAATTTTAAAATCCAGAGTTATGTTTCCAACCTTGACCCATTATATCCCTTACTATCACACAAAATCTCCAACCTCCAGAACCTCCTCATCCGATTACAACCTAGACCAAGAAAACAGAGATCATTAATTTTTATTGGTAGTGCATGGAAATGGATAGCCGGAAACCCGGACCATGCCGATTTTCAAATAATTAAGTTGAAAATTTTTAATGTTCTAAGAAACAATAATAAACAAATAGTTATAAATAAATTGACTAATGAAAGATTAAATAATATCACAAACATTACAAACAATGTTGGTAATTTAATTAAGAAAAATTCGAATTTAAAAAACGAATATTTTACAAATATAAAATATAAATTAGACGTAATAAAAGAAGAATTAACTAATGTTAACTATGCCATACACTGGACAAAAGCGGGAATAATAAACTCGTTTATCTTATCAAACTCTGAAATAAATTCAGCAAAAGAAATATTTGAAAAATATGAAATCCCATATATAAATTTAGAAGAGGCATTTGAATTTGCAGACGTAAAGATCACAACAAATGCCTCAACCATACTCTATATTATAAGTATACCAGTAACCAATGTAAAAGCTTGTCAAAACCTAATGATAAAATCAATTAAGAGAAAAAATGCTATAACTAAAATACCATTCAATAATATTTTAAAATGTAACAATCAAATATTTGGTATAAAAGAACAGTGTAAAACCTATAATAATTTGGCAATTTGTAAGCAAAATCAAATTTTAGACATAAGTACAAGTAGTTGTATACCGAATTTACTAAAGACCCGCCCATCAAACTGCACAGAAGTTAACAACCAACACATTCCCAGTGTCGAAGAAATACTCCCCGGAACCCTCTTTTTAAATAAATACAACGGATCAATTCTGACAAATGGCGAAGTCCTCAACCTAACAGGATCTTTTATCATTCAATTTCATAACGCATCCATCACCATTGATAAACAAAATTACATTTCCAACGAAATCCCTGGGTCAAAACCACTACCGGCAATCGTACAGCCTGACGCACAAGCAGAAAAGTATTAAAAGGTGTTAACATTAGAAATGAGGAAAGAATTGCATCTTAAGAACACTGAATACATCGAACAGATAAAAGAAGCAGACAGCCTACATCTGATAACCAACTCCAGCCTGATTACAATAATAATAATAGTAATTGTAGTGATTGTCGTAGGAATGCTCATATGTAGGAAAAATGGACAGATAGATATCACCACAAATCCGGAACCAATTCCAATAATACTTACACCTGAAATTCAATTAGAAGACGAAGAAGCATCTCATACTAAAAGAATTACAAGCCCACTAACAGAGCTGGTAGTAGCTAAGCCAACAAGGATCAGCCAAAATCCTTTTTTCTGATGGTCAAACGAGGACGTTTGAGCTTAAAGGGGGATGAGTCAAAGCAGCAAATATTATATCGCTCTATCTAGCAATTGCAGCGAATATTCAATTTCATCATTCCCATGATTTCCACGAATGATGCAGCGCACTATAATAAAATGCTGACGATATGTCTAGAAAATAGTGAAATACCAAGAAAACAACACCAAGCGCATTCTTGCACGTACGCTGGTGGCTCCCGTAGGTTAAGTTAGTTTTTAAGAATTATTATGTTGTAAGTTTAGTTTAAATCGATCATTAAAAGAATAAAGAGCTAAGCTACAAAAAAATTATTTTTTTTATATTGATTCGGCACTTAGAATTTTATTTTATATAAGTACAATTTTCGTATCTTAACGCAGAGCAGAGTTATTGGGAAAAAAACAAATTTAGCTCTTTTTACAAGATGGCGGCGAAAGCTCATAGGAAATCATGGTCGACAATTTCAAGTTAAGCTTTTTTAAGCCCCCTCTACAACATATCAAAAAATCAGCTTTTTCCGTTCACTTGCATTTTCAAATGTATATAATGCCTGGACTATACTCTGTTCAATTTATATTTTCAGTACAGGCCTTATGGAAGAGAGCTTTCCAACACACTGGTACCTGCAAGTGTTTGCATCGCACTCAACTTAAGAAATTGCCACTTAAATATAAAAGAGAACCCTGAAATACGTTTAAATTGTTGTTGTAATAATTCATTTAACCCACGTACATTCCACCAACACCTGTCTGCTCCCCGGCTGCGAGGAGAGGAGACTGAGACTCAACTGATTATCAATTTGCCTAGCACTACTACAGAGTTACGATTCGTCATTAATGGAAATTATAATACCTTTTTCTTTGGTTTTTGTTATGAAAGTTGCAGAATTGAAGCTTTCTTAGAGCGAATCAGAGCATATAAAAAATAAAGATACATAAGGCAATATTTGTTGGCAATTTTTTTTTACTTGCGATTATGCATTCGTACACAAAAATAAATTGAGATAATAATCAAACATGACATTACGATTGAGAAACGTATTTGAGTTACTGTTTGACGAATTTGTATGAACAAAAATCTGTGTACTTTTGGAAGTGTGGTTTATATTTTGGTGAAAAAAAAATATAAATTGGTGGGCTAAGAACGGTACCTCGGAAATTGACTATCCGATTACAATCAAAACTGTTATTCAGGAAGATATAGGTAGCCTAAGTATTTTTTCTTCAAAATATTTTCGAATATCGTTGTTAAAAAACCGTTTCTACGATTGAAAAAAAATCCTGCTCCCTTAATTTTTTTAAGGAAATAAAATAGCGTTCAAATTATTCTGCTAAGAACTATTTTACGTACTTTTTTCGACCAATTAAAATAAAAACTTTGAAATTTCCTTAATATTTTTCAAATTTTATTCAAGCTGTGAGCTGTGACCGTCGTGCAATTTATTTAAGGAAGAATTTCTATCTGAGCAGGTTTGAATAAACATTTAGTAACCATACCTACATTTGTGTGAGAATTATACCAATTTATAATGCCCAGTATGGCAACCATTTGATATAAATTGAACAGAGTATACCAGTATACTAAGGCTGAACACATACTGAATGCTGAAGCTGCGAGGATAGCTTTGAGGGTATAGTCGAGGAGAGCGGCGAAAACAAACACATGCTTTCTTATGAGAGTTCGCATGCTGAAGCGCTTAGCGGTGAGGTAACAGCGCTGTTATAAACGAGGAGAGCGGCGCGCTCAAACAGATTTGTTTTCTAGGCTCTTATCGAGGCGACTTTTTAAGATGAAATTAGATTAAAACAATTACACAAAATGTAATTTTGAAAAAAAATATAGTGGGATCAAAAAGATATTCAATATCAAAATCAATTTATGTTGACAAGTTATGGGATGAAGTGGATATCAGAATGAAACCAACAAGTAAGCGGGTTCATTTAAATATTTCTTAATTCCATTAGTTTATTGTATTCAATAAAACATAGGGCATGGACACTTTGGACAGCTGCAGTCACTGGTTTTCCAATTGCAATTATAGGTATTCAATTAAAAATCAAGTTAAGGATTCGTGAATATAAAAATAAATTGGATCGCAAGTAACATATGCAAGTGCAACGACCAACCAACCAACAACAGCAACATCAGCAATAACGAATACAAGTGCAACGAACGACCAACCAACAACAGCAACATCAGCAATATCAACTGATGACAACACCTAAAGTAGGTCAGGTAATCGAACCACAATTGACAACATCAGCAGAAAGACACTATATTAGGAAGAACTCATTGGTGAATCGAGGCTTATTGATACGGTATTAAAAGGTGATCGCAGCGACGCTATAGACGGCGGGTCCCTTTCGATTAGCTTTGTAAAAAATTAAAAGTGAATAATAAAGGGACACGTAAAACATAAGTGGCGCAGTCGGTAGTCCTCTAAGTAAATTCTGGAGGATAGTGAAACGAAAACGATAAATTTAAATAATTCGATTTAAAAAAAAAAAAAAAAAAAAAGCCTATCAATCCAACAACCAATTGTGATTGTGATAAAGTGTCTTTAAAAAGCCTAACAATCCAAAAACCAATTATTGTGATTGTAAATGGAGGATATGGAAAAACAAGGAATTATAAGAAAAAGCAATAGTCGTTATAGTTCACCCATTATAGTTATACCAAAAAAACTAGACAGCTCTGGAAAACAAAAGTTTAGAATAGTAGTAGACTATAGAAAATTAAACCAGGTAACAATTGATGATAAATATCCAATTCCCAATATCGACAGTATATTGGACAAATTGGGAAAATCTCAATATTTCAGCACACTAGATCTAGCGAAAGGGTATCATCAGATCCTTGTAGATGAGAAAGACATAGCAAAAACAGCTTTTGTGACGCCAGCAGGTTTATATGAATACGTCAGGATGCATTTCGGGTTAAAGAATGCACCTGCTACGTTTCAAAGACTAATGAAGAGATTACATAAATAAAATATGCGTAGTATACTTAGACGATATTTTAATATTCTCCACAACCTTAGAAGAACATATTCAATCTTTAAACAAAATATTTAAAAAATTACAAGAACATAACCTTAAAATACAAGCAGACAAGTGTAGTTTCATAAAACATGATACAGAATTTTTAGGACATATTCTAACAAAAGACGGGATAAAACCCAATCCCAACAAAATAAAAGATATACAAAATTTAGATTTACCCAAAACAGAAAAACAACTCAAAGGATTTTTAGGAATGACAGGGTATTACAGAAAATTTATCAAGGATTATGCTAAAATCGCTTATCCGATGATAAGATATCTAAAGAAAGACGAAAAAATTGATATTGCATTTGAGAACCTTAAAACTTTAATAAGCTCACACCCAATACTAAAGTATCCAGAATACGACAAACCGTTTGTAGTTACAACAGATGCAAGTAATTATGCCATTGGTGCAATTCTTTCACAAAACGGACACCCGGTATGTTTTGTATCTAGAACTTTGAACAAGCACCAGCAAAAGTATAGTGTAACGGACAAAGAATTTCTGGCCATCGTTTATACAGTTAATTATTTCCGACCATACTTGTATGGAAACCCATTCAAAATTATTACGGACCATATGCCTATTAAGTATCTAAATAGCAAGTACAAAGGTAAGGAATTTTCGCAACGCAATCAAAGATGGCTCTTGAAACTTCAAGAGTATGCATTTGAAATTGAATACTTAAAAGGGAGAGAAAATAAAGTAGCCGATTTCCTAAGCAGACTAGAAAATACACCTATGATTAATGAAGATAATGACTCAGAATCCAATATGGAATTGACAGAAACAATTCACTCAGTAGAAGAACAACATCTAGATCATATAGGTATTAAGGAAGAAATTGTTAACAAATATAAAACCCAATTGATATTAACGTATAGGTTAGTAACAAACGAAATAGAAACACTGCACGGACGTAGAATTATATACTTGAATCCTCTGATAGAAATAGACAAAATCAAAGAAGTATTAATTAAATTTATTAAGAAGGGAACAACAGGAATATATGCTGAGGTAGAAGATCATGACTATAATAGAGTTCAGCAAACTATTATCCAATTATTTTCCATGAACGATAAAATTAAATTTATAAAATGTACCGATAGAGCAACCGAAATCAAAACCGAGGAGGAAATCCACAAACAAATTTCTTTATATCATGTTAAGGAATCTATGCATAGCGGAATAAATGAAACATATTATTCCTTAAAAACAAAAATTTATTTTCCCAAACTTCAGGAACAAATTCAGTTAGTAATAAATAATTGCAAAAAGTGTCAGGAAACAAAGTGTGATAGAAACCCAATCAAGCCAAAATTTTATTTAACAAAAACACCAACACATAAAAATGAAATAATACATCTAGATATATTTCATATACAAAAGAAAGCATTTGTAACAATTATAGACAAATTAACGAAGTTTGCAGTAGGATACACAATAACTGATAGAAATTGGAGAAGTAAGAAATCAATCTTGATAGAACATTTCGCAAAGTTCGGAAAACCAAGGAAGATCATAACTGACAATGAATTCAAATCAGAACATATTATACATTTTTTAAATGAAAATAACGTTGAAATACATTTTACGAAACCAAATAGTCACACAGGAAATTCTGACATAGAGAGATTACATTCAACAATTTTAGAAAAAATTACAGGGATCGAAAAAAAAGATTTGTCAGTAGAAATGAAATTACAAATAGTATTAGATAACTACAATAATAGATTTCACTCAACCATACAAACTACCCCTAATAAAGCTAAAGAAGAAACTGACGAAAAGGTACTTAACAAAATAGTCCAGCAGATTAAGCAAAAGAAAATTGACAAAATAAATGAAAAAAGAGAAGATTACGTAGAAAAAAGACAAGAAGGACCAATAAAAAATTACAAAAATGTCAGACATAAAGAAGAAACAAGATATAAAATTAAAAATCTCAATAACGTACATCCTATAAACATTAAAAGACCTTATAAATTTTCAGATAACACTCCTCATCCTATGGATACTAACACCAATGATACACGGAACACTTCACGCAACACCAATTAATGAACAAACAGGATACATGAAAATAAAAATTAAAGATATTGAGATTACTAACCAAACAAACACTATTTTACATATAATAAATCCAGAAGAACTACTTAACACAATCTCGTTCATACAAACTAACATAAAACATTTAAATAGAGAAAACAAAAACATGATTATGAAAGAAATAGAAACAGTTAAAGCAAAAATTAGTTCAATTATGCCTAAAGAACAAAGAAGATCAAGAAGAGGATTAATTGACATAGTAGGAAACGTAGAAAGATGGCTCTTCGGAACCATGGATAGTAAAGATAGAGAAGAAATTTCAAAATATTTGAACATAGCAATAGAGAACAGTCATAATGCAATAGAAACAATAAATCAGCAAATTAAAATTAATAAACACTTTAATGAATCCATAGAAGCACGGAATACAATAATTAAAAATGATAGGAAAACAATACTAAATACATATAATAAAATAGAAAATTCTATTACAAATATTGTGCAACAACAACTATTTCTAGATCAAATCACAAAGCTAAGATTTATAGAAAATAAAATTAACCAAATCCAAGACAATATTGTATCAGCAAAACACAACATAATACATCCAAGTATTTTAACATTAGAAGAACCGAATGAATACAAAATTGATCTATATAAACTTAAATTAATTAAAATGGGTATTCTAGAATATAAAAACAAATTCCTTATAATTGCCATCAAAATTCCAAAAAACTATGTAGTAATTGAAAAAAAATTAATAATACCATTACCCAATAAAAACCATTTTGAAATAGATGCTGAAAGTCAATATATAGTAGAAATAAATAATAAAACATATGAATACCAGAATGATGTTACATTACACGAATTAAAAGCAAGTAGGCATTGTGTCATAACAAATAATTGTAAACTAATATTCAATAATCAAACACAAATTCAAATAATAGACGATGAAACTATTATTGTTAAAAATGCATATAAAGAAGAATTGAAACAAAATTGTGATAACAGAAAAATTATACTTGAAAATAATTATCTTATTAATTTTTGTAACTGCCAATTAAATTTGATAAATGAAATTTTCTATAATAATAAAAAAATTGTTCAAGAAAAATACATTTATGAAGAAAATAATCTAAATGTGTCTTTTGAAAAAGCTATCACTTTTAAAGATATTGTTGTAAGTAATTTTGAAAATATTAAAGAAATAAAAGAATTAAAATTGCACAAAAATATATCATACTTAATAAATTTAACCATGATTGTAATAATTTTTGTAACAACGATAAGCATTGCATATGTTTGTAATAAAATGTATAACAAAGCATATAATGTAAAAGAAATGAATAGCAAATGTCAGGAGACATTTTTTTTCAAACCGAGGAGGAGTAACATATGCAAGTGCAACGACCAACCAACCAACAACAGCAACATCAGCAATAACGAATACAAGTGCAACGAACGGCCAACCAACAACAGCAACATCAGCAATATCAACCATAAACAATCAACTGATGACAACACCTAAAGTAGATCAGGTAATCGAACCACAATTGACAACATCAGCAGAAAGACACTATATTAGGAAGAACTCATTGGTGAATCGAGGCTTATTGATACGGTATTAAAAGGTGATCGCAGCGACGCTATAGACGGCGGGTCCCTTTCGATTGGCTTTGTAAAAAATTAAAAGTGAATAATAAAGTATTAATGGCCTGTGGCCCAAATTAAAAAAGACTTTGTTTTGTTTAAACCAAGCGGGACACGTAAAACATAAGTCGCACGTACTTGCTCATATGTGCGGTCATATTGTAGAATAAAATTTAAGAAAATTAAAGTGAACATTAAAGCATTAATTCCATTTTTGTGAATTTTGATTGTTTGAATAAAGAACGTTAAATTGTATTGGCTGAAATAATATAATCGCCATTTTATTTCTTTAGGAATTGTAAAAAAGGGTGAATTTTTTTTCAAAATTTTAGGAGCCGTTTTTAAATAAAACGGTTTTCTTAACAACTTTTTTAAAAAAAATAATTAAAAAAAAAAATAATTCAAGAGTACAAACTTAAGCACAAAAATAACGTACATTTAAAAACAAAATTAAAAAAAAAATCTTACTTACTTACTAAGGGGGCGCTACAGTTCGGGACGAACCTAGGCCTCAACCAATATGCCTCTCCAGCCAGCTCGGTCTTTGGCTAGCTGCTTCCAGTTTTGCACTCCAAGTTGGTTGAGGTCGTCCTCCACTTGAGCGCGCCACCTAAGGCGAGGTCTTTCTTGACTGTGTCTACCCTCTGGGATGGAATCGAAGATCCTGCGAGCCGGAGCATTGTTGTCCATTCGCTCTACATGACCTAGCCATCTTAAACGTGATATGCGCATTTTTTTAACTAGGTCAATGTCGCTGTACAGCTCGTATAGTTCTTGGTTGATCCTTCTCCTCCAATGACCGTTAACGCAGATAGGGCCAAAAGTCCTCCGAAGTATCATACGCTCGAAACGACTAAGGATATCTTCATCCACTTTAGATAGAGTCCATGCCTCGGTGCCATAGAGCAGGACTGGGATGATAAGGGTCTTATACAGAGTCTCCTTTGTCTTTCGAGAGAAAAAAAAACTTGAAAAATTGTCCCACTACAATTGATTTGCGAGTTTCTTATAATTTTTTCAAGTATTAAGTTGAAGAAATCGCACGATGGCGCATCACCTCGTCGGAATCCTTTTTTGACGCCAAAATCTTCTGTGAGGTCAGTACCAACCTTGACGGAGCAGCGAGAGTTTTCCATCGTCATCCTGCACAGTCGGACGAGTTTTGTGGGGAAGCCAAAACCTGACATGGCTCTGTATAGCTCGTCTCTATAAATCAATAAAGAGGTGGTGGGTATCGATTTGAAATTCTTGGGTAGTTTCCAGGATCTGCCGTAGCGTGAACATTTGATCGATTGTGGACTTTCCTGGTCTGAAAAAAACACTGATAGGGGCCAATCAGGTTGCTGACGAAAGGTTTCAGGTGTTCACATAGTACGGCAGAGAGGATCTTGTAGGCGATATTCAGGAGACTAATTCCTCTATAGTTGGCACAGTTTAGAAGGTCTCCTTTCTTTAAAAAGTTCGGCGGGTAGACCGTCGGGTCCAGCAGCTTTGTTGTTTTTTAGTTTAGATATTGCTATCCTTACTTCATTTTGGTCAGGTGGACGGAAGTTTTGTCTGTCATCATCCATGTTGAATGGTTCATTCTGCCTGACAGCGGGATTTTGGTCTTCATCGCCATTTAACAGTCTGCAGAAATGGTCCTTCCATGTACTCAGCACCAACTGTGACTCTACTACTCTACTTCCATTCCTATCTCTACCTGTTGGTAAAACTTCCGCACGTTGTTCCTGTTCCAGTTGCGGCATCTCTGATGGCTTGTTGGCAGTGTTGCCACTGATCTTCGGCACTTGATGTGGCGGTACTGGATTTCTTGAGAGGTTACGGTATATTCGATCGGCATAGGTTCTGGCGGTTTCTTGCAATTGCAGCTTTCCACCGTCATACTTCCTCACAGTATTACTCCGTTGATGTGGAGTTCGGGTTATTCGCATTCTTACCTTTGCTGCAACAAGGTAGTGATCCATGTCGATGTTAGCTGCTCGGAAGGTGCGAACATCCAAGATACTGGAGGCGCGTCTTGCATCAATCGCAACGTGATCAATTTTATTGACGTATTTAGGGCATTGCTCATAGGTTTTGTCGAGGAGCTCATAGAAGTCATCCTTGGTGACGTCATCTTTGTCCTCCGTGGGGGCATCAGCGCATATTAGGCTAATGTTTGCGAATTTAGCCTTGATACGGATTGTCACAAGTCGCTCACTTACGTGTCGAAAGCACAAGACTTCTTGCCTAAGTCTACCGCTTATGACGAATGCGCACCCAAATAAACGCTGTGGTCTTCTTGCACAATCACCGTAGTACACGTGAGGTTTTGCCCGGCCCATCCCATCGCACTTCCTGGATGGCAGTAATTCCTGCTCTGTAGCAGTCTAGGGCCTCCGCTAATTGTTTGGCTGCACGAAATCTGTTAAGAGTTCTAACATTCCGCGTGCAGATCCGAACGTCGTTGTCCTGAATTCATTTTTCCGGGTCGTCAACAGTTAATCCGTCCTTTTCCGAGCCTATTGGTCGCTTCGCAACTTTTTCTTTTTTCCGTGGCAGGGTTGTTAACCCCACGCACAACGCCCAACCTGGAGGGCCAGGTCCTGTTGGATTCTTTGGACAAAAGGAACCGGAGAATCCAAAGTAAGTAACCCATTTCGGGTCACTTATCAGGTTTTCAAAATATTGATTTTTCAAAAAAAAAATTTAAAAAAAAAAATATAAAATAAAAGTTTTTGAAAAAAAAATATTGCAAAATTACTAAGGCCACCTACATCTTCTTTAATATCAATTTTGATTGTAATCGGATCACCAGTTTTCGAGAAAGTCGAAGAAAAAAAACCGGTCCTATGGGAGGTACCGTTTTTAGCCCACCATATTACATTTTTTTCACCAAAATATAATGCACACCTACAGTAGTACCTACACTTTTTTATAAGAATTCTTGGAGCCGTTTTCGAGAAAAATAATCTTTTACATAACGGTTATACGACAGGCACCGTTAATTTTTGAGCTAAGAAAAATTGAAAAAAATCCCATGTAGAATGTCAAAATAACCTTAAATTCAAAATTTGAAGACGATTGGCCCAACCGTTTAGGCTGCAGTCCAAAATACATCCGTACAGACAGACGGACAGAATTTTGCCAGTAACTCAAAAATGTTTCTCTATCATGGTAATGTCATGTTTGATTGTTATCTCAAATTTTTTTTGCACGAATGCATAACTTGTATTATATATAGTACCTATAATCGCAAGTAAACATGGGATGGTAATTCAACATGTCTGTATGCATAGAGGAGTCTTAAAAAGTTAATGACAAAAATGTTTATTTCTGTCAGCCTCTCTGTCCGTCTGTTTGTATAACGAACTGCAGCCAAAAGAACTTAAGGGACTGCTTTCAAATTTGATACATAAGTAAATATATGTGTTTTTTGGCATTCTAGTTAAGGAAAAGCTTATTTTTCTCGAAAACGGTTTCAACAAATTTGATAAAAAAAATGTGAGAGTATTTTTGTAGGAATTGTTATTTTGTAATAATTGGTTCCTTTCATTAAAGGTTTTTTTTTTTGTTTTTTTTTACTTTCTCGGTAACGCTTTTTTGGATTTCTTTTAAGTTTTATGAAAAGATTTTGATAGCCAAATTAATTCTGCATACCAACATTTTGAGTATTTTTTATAACTTATTAATTTTGATTTTTTTTAATAAATAATTTTTTCTAAGTAATCAATACATTTTTTAAATTTTATGATCAGATGGCGAGCCATAGTGCGCGATTGTATGTATTGCTTTTGTTTTCATCGCGCAGAGCAGCCGTGTTGATTCAAGCCTGAGCGGCGGATGCAATACTTCTTCGTAGAAAAATCCGCCCTCGGAAATACCAAAATAGTACCCGAGTCAATGGTGGCACCTTGATATGTTTTTATCGTCACCAGACTCGACTTTTTTTTGAAAATGCTTCATCAACATCGAGTGTAGCTTCGGCTGTGTGGCACGTAGCGCCGTCCTGTTGAAATCAAATGTTGGCAATATTCTTCTCTTCAATTTTTGTGAACAAATATTCGTTCAACATGGGCCGATAACGATCGCCATTGACTGTAACGGCTACTCCTTGCTCATTTTCGAAAAATGGCCCAATTATGCCTCTGGACCAAAATCCGCACCAAACAGTGACTCGTTTTGGGTGTATCGCCTTTTTTTTTTAGCAAAATCAGCATCTTCTCTAAGTCGATCGCAGGCAGTAATGTCGCAATATTTCCCAGCGTATACACAACCATATTCGTTCAGCGGAAGGATAAAACTAATTATTTGTCAAATCAGACATGAGCTAAGTGTTACCATTCACGAAATAAGGACTAGTTGAAAAAAAAAACGTTAGATGGCGGACCCTTTATATATTTTTACGCGGAACTGGTACATGCAACGACCAATTTCGTTGATGCTGCCATTTATATGACTCGTAGTCCACTGTCATTACTGCCTTCCCCCTGTGGGTTCGGGGGTGAAAGAATAGGCCCACGGTCGGGTTGCCGGAAGTAAGAGCCTTCTAATACCTAGTCTAGTTAAGCAACTACCACTTTATCCGTAAGGAAACGAGGTAGTAACCATGCATCTAGGCGGGCATTTAGGGAGTGTCCTAGTCTTCACCTTGGTTGACTGGATTATGAACTGTTTGCCTTACTGGATGGTGGGCTAGCGACTTCATGGAGTCGAACCACAAGTGCGTCTCATGAGAGACGCGCGAGCCTCACCTAGGGTCCAAAAGTAGGCACCGTGGGTTAACAGGAGCCCCGACTGATTACGTGAGCTTGTCTCGGTAGCAGTCGCCTGTTAAAATTGAGGTAGGCTCCCTTGTGGGAGCTTCACGGGGGCTGTGGTTACTCCAAATGCGGAAGCGAAAAGGTATCTTTGGTTTCTGGGAGGATGGCACGGCTTCGTAAGAAGCGTGTGTTCATTGTCTTATTTAACCTTGATACTAGGGGTGCATGATAGGCCCTGCTTCTTAGCAAGGAGGATGAGTTTTCCATGAGAAATTCATCATTTGCTACTAGAGTGGTTTGGCAGACCACTCTAGATGATAGTGTGGTCTGGTAAACCACTTTAGCGGTCTTGTCCGCCCCAAGGGAACTCCATAAGTGGGTAGGCCCACCGTGGAATTAAGCCTTAATAGGCAGGTGTCCACGTAAAGCCTCTTCACGATCTGTCATTACTGCCTTAAAACTGGCTCCCTATCTCTTACTACACTAAGTTTCTGATTCAAATAGGAGTAAAAAAAACCTTTACGTAGAATATATTCTGAAAATTTTGTCTTATGGAATTTTCTTGTTATCTATGAAATTTCTTTTATTCTGATCTAAAATCTATGCTGAATTATTGTTAAATAAAGAAGCTAAGCTTCCTTGCGAACCCTACTGTTTTAAGTCAACTTCTTACAAACCAAACAAAAGGGGAAAGGGCACACAAAATAACAACCAAAATATCAAAAAAAAAAAACAAAAAAAAATTAACAACATGACATGGTATGCGGTTGCTTGTGAGGTTTTCGTATCAAAAAAGACATATTGTTTAACAACGATAACGTTGACGACGGCCGGCGAGCGGGCTGATCCAGCTCAAGGGTCTATATGGGGCAAATAAGATGCCTATCAACCGGGTATTGGTGTCATAACCATGGTGAAGTCAGTCACTGTCAAAAAGTAACAAAATGGCAGCACAGCATACAGAGAATTTCAGTTTTCGGGCTAAAAAAAACGTTTACAAGGCCAGCAACAGAGTACTGTCAAAAAAGGAAAAGGCCGACAGAGCTCTCTAAAGATTTTCAATTGACACGTTGACAAGAGCAACCCCGATGCAAAAGAAAGCTTGATGGCGTAGATCCTAAAGTTTTCAACAAAATTAATGTCTCATTTTCATTTTTGTTTTTTGATGACGACCTCGGATCGTTGCACGGTGTAAAGGAGTTGGAGGGTGAGGGTGAGGGTATCTGATTCGTGGCATGGATAGAATGTCGGATGAGTGGGAGAATACTTAAAGGGAATGCTCACCTGGCAGGTAGAAGCATAAATTACATTAGCTTGGCGGGCTCGTGAGACGTGTCTTTAACTTATTGCATGTGACTGCTTGCTGCCTCTACTTACATATATCCTAAGCTTATTTTTCTGCAAAGGCTAAAGGGAGCCATCCATGGAGTTTCTGTGTCTCTTATGTACATACATACATATTCAAAACGGAAGTTACACACAGAATGAGGGTTGTTTTTTTATTTAGTTGGTAGCGTTGTGTGTTTGCTTCCTCAGCTAGAGCGATATGCATTTTTAATCTACGTCAGGTTGACAAATTGGAGCTGTTTGCGTCTCTCCTTTTCGTCGTGTAAGAAGATATAAGTGTGCGTGTGCTAGGTCTGCTGATGTCTGACGGCCGGCGGGTGTTGGGAGTACATACTTGTTGTATGGGGTTTGGTTTGCGTCGTGTGTCGTCGTCGAATCGGTCGGCGGCGTGAAGTTGGGGGTTGGAAAATTCGTTGATTATTTTCTATGATGTGTTGTAAACGTAAAGCAATGAAGCGACTTCATGTATTGGATGACAATGAAGAGGGAGGTGCATGGGCCAAACCGGATGAAAATGCTATTTTTTTTTACTATTTTTGCGGGTAAAAGGGCAACGACGATGGAAACGACACACAACAAAACGACGGCGAAAGCGAAGGCATTCCGCTCAAAGGCAAAAAGGGTTTAAGGTAATGCAATTGCTTGGTAATCTAAATGCCATTGTCTTGCAGTGAGTGAACGATGGGATTAAGGGGTGGTATTTCAGCCGTGAGGGCTCTTCCTTTTTGAAGGGTGGCTCAGATGTTCTGCTGATGCTGTAACTGCTCCTGTTTATGCCTGGTCTTCTATTGTGGCTTTCGTTTTAAAGGGAATTCATTAAATGTCAGAAACTGTGTTCAGTGCTAACCAACCATCTTTGCATAAATGTCTTTTGAGCGTTTATATAAAAATTCCTTAATGCTTAAGGTAGTTGGATCTTAACAAAGCTACTTAAGAGCTATGGTGCTGTGTGGCTGCATTTCAGAGAGAATGACATTAAAGATTGCCTTCCAAATTGATGTTCATGCATAAAATGTGACTTTCATACGCGGAATAGTTTGGGTATCTATAAAATGCAATTTATCACCTGTTGGGGTCACCTTCATGCAAATTTAGGAATAAACTTGGTAGGTACTTATGGTACCTATGATATAAGAAGTATGTTAAAAAAAATAATAGAATAGAAAGCTCTGTACTATTGTTTAGTGATAAATACTTAGCTGTTAAAATAAATTGCACGACCGGATTGCACGTACTTGCTCATATATGCAAATAAAATTTAAAAAAATTAAGTGAACTTCAAAGCATTTATTCCATTTTTGTTACTTTTGATTGTTTGAAAAAAGTACATAAAATAGTATTGAGTGGTTTTTAAATAAAAAAAAAATCTCAACTACTTTAAAAAAAAAAATTAAAAAAACAATTCAAGAACGCAAACTTAAGCACAAACAAAAATGGACACGACTGGGTCGCGCGTACTTGCTCTTATGTGCCTAATTACATAGAAAAGCAAGATCTTTAACAGAAACAAGTAACATTTACGTTGAAAATAATACAGTTTGAACTTATAAAAAGTATTAAAACCACAATACTTAACGGTTTTTAGTAAAAATGAAGTACGCCATCACACGTCTTAAATAACAAAGAATTTATGAAAAAGTATTTTGAAAATTGTATGACCGGTTTTGATAAAATCCTGTTTTGTTTTGAAATTTATGTATGCAGTTTTTTAGAGTTTATTAATATACATGTGAATATAAATTTTGAGATTTTTTATTTTTGATTAGTTTTAGAAATGTTGATACGCAGAATTAATTAAACTACCTAGATCTTTTTAAATATAAAATTTGACAGAAATCCCAAAATTAAAAAAACCGTTATGTGAAAGGTACCACCGTTAATAGACTTTACTTGGAAATTTGGTTTCGAATCAAATGATAGCCAATACTAAAAAAAAAAAAAAATTCAAAAAATTTCATCAAAATCGTTGGAGCCGTTTTCGAGAAAAATAAGCTTTTCCTAAACGGTCATATGGGAGGTACCGTTATTTTTAGGCCTCTTCCCCATCTGGGCAATGCCAAAATAATCATACACACCAACTTTGAATATAATCGCTTTAGCCGTTTAGGCTGCAGCTCGTTATACATACAGACCGACAGACAGACAGACATTTTCCTCGATCACTTTTTTAGACTTCTCTATGATCGTACTGTCATGTTTGATTGTTATCTCAATTTTTTTATCGGTTTTCAAGAAAGTCGAAGAAACAAAAGGAAGGCGTCGTTTTTAGCCCACCATCTTAATTTGTTTCACCAAAATACAGGGTGGGCCAAAAGAAGTCATCAATCCGATGTTGTTTGGCTCTCTTTGTTTTCTAAATGAAAAACTTCGATTCTGTTTTTTGAGTTTGTTTATTAAAACAATTTAGAATTGTATTGGTCAAGTCGAGAAGATAATATCGGCCAAATGGGCGCCGTCGCAATTGATTGCCATACGGGCTCGTTTTATGGCATTTTTCATCACTTCAGCGAGAACTTCGGCCGACAGATTCTCTTGAAAAAGTCCTCTGTAGAATGTAAAAATAACCCTTAGTTCTAAATTTGAAGACAATTGGCCCAACCGTTTGGGCAACAGTCCAAAATACTACAAACAGACAGATAGACAGACAGACAGACGGACAGAATCTCGCAATTAACTCAAATATGTTTCTTTATCATACTTGTTTAGTTTAGTTTAGTTAAGTTTAGTTTATTTAAAATTATGGATATGTACAGTAATCTTACTGTATCTTATAACGTACAATTCTTTGATTTTAATTAAATTAATATTACAAACGGCAAAAGCATTATAGAAAAGAAAAACTAATTCAACATTATATAAATTTTAATACTAAAAATAGGAATTCAAATTTAATTTATAAGAATTAAATATATGAATATGTATTGCTAAATAAAATAAAAAAAAACTAGGAGTACGAAAAGTAAGAAAGGGTTTTAGGTGAAAGAAAAATGAATTTTTAAGCGTCTGATGAACTGATTTAAGTTTTGAGTTTGTTTAATTTGAATCGGAAGAGAGTTCCAGAGTATTACTGTATGGACAAAAAACATTCTATTACTTTTCCAAAAATTAAATTTTGGGGTTATTAAATTGCATGTTCTTTCATGGGTATATTTACGATTTTTTTCATATAAATTTTGTGGTGTTTTGAACAATAATAGCTTTTTGGGAAAGATACAGTTACGAATATCGATGTATATTTGGACCAAGAAGGATTGCTCGTAAATCCGAGATGTGGTTAAATTTACGACGTCTAAATATGTATCTGAGGATATCATTATGAGCAATTTCCAATTTGCGACAGCTATTGTAGTCAGGATGGGGGAAAATATTTTCGGCATAAAAAAGGATCGGCCTTAACAGAGAGTTAGCCAATCTCAAACGAATATTTTCGTGAGTATAGGGTCCCAGTATAGAGACTTGAGGGATTCCAGACTGTAAAAGTAAAAGACGTGAATACCCACCTTTTGTTCTGACCTTAATTTTTTTCATAACTTAGACGAAGGAAGTTTGATATCAAATTTCTTTAAGACAAATTCTGATTTTTCTTTTCTCAGCGCTAAAGTTACGAAATTTCTTACGTAAACATAATTACCTCTCGAAATGGGGTTGCAATCGTTTTTCCACTTTTGAATGAATAAGCTTTCGGATATCGGATGAGAACCATGGCCTTTTATTATTTGAAATAATGAAGTTTTTTTTGGGAACATGATCATCAAATAAGGTGTTTATAATGCCTAAAAAATCATTGCATTTTTCATCTACACTTTAAAGGTATTCACAGCCAACCCAATTCGAAGACTGTGCAGCACAGTATAAGTTGTTATAATTTATCCCTCTATAGTCTCTGAATTCAAAAATCTCTACGTTGGGTTCCCCACAAAATACAATATTGTAAGTAATAAGTATAAGGTCGTGGGCCGAAATCCCGGGGTTAGACATTTGATCAAATTGTATCACATTATTAACATTAGAAACTATAAAGTTATCAATCAACGTAGGGCAGTGAATTGAGAAATGAGTGGGGTAAGTTGTATTGACTATTTCATGCCCTATAGAAGCCACAAGTTCGCGAAATGATCTATTTACACTATCATCAACAAGCAGGTTATTATTGAAGTCCCTACAGATAATGATATCTGAATACTCTATGCAAATGTTTGCAAGTTCATTAAACTATTCGAACATTTGGAATCTCCGATAAGGGTTGTAGTAACAGCCAATTAAACATTTATTAAACGAATCATTTAACTCAATAAATAAGTACTCTACGTTTGGATAATACGATTGTATAATAATTTTTGAACTTAGGTAGGATTTATAATAAATACCAACACAGATACACATATTACATCACATCGTTTATCAGCAACCATATCAGCGAACTCATCAAAACTCGATCTCAAACTACCACCGACATTTAAATGACAAACTTTTAAACCAACAGATTGATTACAAATAACGTTAAAAAGGGTTCGTGGGCTCATAATTCTTGACCTAGGCATAAAAAGCTATGTAATATTCCAGGCCGTAATATTCTAGCCGAGTACAAAACTCGCAAGACGAACCAGTTCCTAGCTTCTGCAATCGTACTACATGATTTAATAAAATAATCAGAGCAATTTAAAATCATTTTTCTAAAAAAGGATTAGGTGGAAGGGAGAAAAGGGAAATGAAAGGGTGACAAATTAAGTATAAAGAATGTTAATAAAAAGAAAGAATCATGTAAATATAAGAGAAATAGTATTTTGAATAGATATATAGTTATTAACAAAATGAAGAATTCAAAATACATAATGTTCGAATAAATGTTAAGAATATTTATAAATAGATTTTAATTAGTTTTCTCAGTTTTGCGTATGATGTCCTCTAATTCGTTTGTAGAACTGACGAATATTTTGTTGGTCTCGTTGGCTGGTTGAACACAAATTTTACCTTGAAAAGAATAGACCTTAACCAATTTCTTTTCGCTGCGCAGTTTTAGAGCATGGTTAAGGAATGCTCGATCGTAGTCGCACAGGCTTTCAGAAATATATACAGGATGATTCATCTCGTTCCCAAATACACCACCAACATCGATGTCTTCCAGAAACAAACTGTGTTTAACAGCTCTTGTGTGGGAAATTAGCTTTACAAAAGATGTTTGCCTCTGGAGTGAGCTTGGAAGCTTAATTATGATCGGTGGAGATGTGTTTTTTGTTCCTCTGGAACTAACTGGTAGTCTAAACACTGCAGATGGTATGATATTCTCACACTGAATGAGCTTGATTGACACGAGTTGTTGTTCAAGGTCAATGCATTTTTTATTCAATTTACAGCAGAAAGTTCACTTTCAAAGTTAGTGCACTTTTTTTTCCAACTCACGAATTTTGTTATCAAACTTTGCTGTTAGTTTTTTTTTTGCAAATTATTTACTTTTTCATCAATTAATTTACTTAAAGTTTTTAGGTACATCTTATAAGATTAGCCAAATCAAGAAGTGACATTTCAGAATCTTCGTTGGTCGACTTGGCTCTTGTTTGGCTGCTCATTTTTGATATTTATGAATTTAAATTATTGATTTAATTTAATTAAGTCAAACTAAAGTTTTATGTGACTAAATAGTTTTTATTTGTGTTCTTATTTATATATTAAGACGAAAAATATTTCAGAGCGAAAAGAGAGCACGTGCTACTCGCAGTTTGACATTTGTATAAATGTGAGATAAAATAAAGAGACAATCAGTGCGTGATCACTCATCTGCCAGGCAGGTTGTGGTGAATAATTATAAACTCCTGTACTCACAATCTTTTATGAACAAAATAAATTTACGCATTCATAAAATAATCTAATATTCATGGCAATCAATCGTGATATTACTTTAAACGAAAAGTTAAAAAAATATATTCAGATATTATAATAATGAAAATACATTTGCCTATCTTTCATCCGCTAATAATCTTATTCTCAAAAGGGAGCGGGTCGAAATTCTGGTTTTCAAAATTCGGTTTGGTCAAAATTCTGTTTTTTAATAAGAATTCTGTTTGGTAAAAATTCTGTTTGCCCAAAATTCTGTATTTCAAAAATTCTAAATTCTGTTTCTGAACACTGAAATTCTGTCTAAGAAAAATATCCATTTCCGAAAAAAAAATTGTTGAGATTATTAAAGATTTATTGAATGAAGACGAAAAACTGAATTTACACAGTTAATTAAACAGAACAATTAATATCTAAAAGAAAAGCAGATAATATTTCATGTCAACACCGGGCTTTAAACATTATCAATTGTCCAAATGTATAGCTTAATGTGTTTACATCATTTTAATTCTATTCAAAAATAAAAAAAACAAATTATTTAATACAAAACCAACTTTTTGGCGATTCTTTTTAAATAAGCAGTATATAAGTTAAATCAAATCTCTTTAAATTACTTGCGAAATTTGCTTATTTTTAAGAATAATTTTTTTTATGTACTTGACATTTCTTACTCATTCTACCTTTAAAATTTAAATCATTTCAAGTGTATACATAAATGTATGGTATTTTCATATTATATATGTTTAAATTATGTGTTTTCCATTACAAATATCCTTTTTTTTTTAAAGTGCGTTTTTACATTAACAAAACCGATTTCTCTTTTACAACATATTTACAGAATTTTTAAAAACAGAATTTAAAAAAAAAAAACAGAATTTTGTAAACAGAATTTCGAAGAACAGAATTTTGAAATGCAGAATTTTGGTCATCCAGCATTGGTCATTAAGCAAAACAGAATTTTGGGAAACAGAATTGTGAAGACAGAATTATGACTATACCAAATTTCAACCCCAATCCTCTCAAAAACTGTTATTTGATATTTTGATAACTTAAATGCCATTATGTATTTCTATAAAATGTGAAAAGGCGTGCATTTTTTAACTGGTTCTCGAGAAAGTTGAAGAAAAAAAAACGGTCCACTTGGAGAAACCATTTTTAGCCCAGCAATTTTTTATTATTATAATCTGGTAGATTATTTTATGGCATTTATATTTGAATATGATTTCCGGCATATGTCCGCCCTGACTATACGAGTTAAATAGTCCATTCGATCCAATAAATCTGACCGTATGGCGTCAATGGTGGCTTGAATATTAGAAAATTTAGAAAAAAAAATCAGTCAGCATGGCTCGATAGCGCTCGCCATTCACCGTAACGACAGCTCCTTCCTCATTTCGAAAGAAATAAATCCCGGTGATGCCGCCAGCGCCAGCTCCAGCTTGTAAACCTTACCAAAGAGAATATTTTAATGGATGTAATGTTGATTCGTTAATTGTTTGAGGATTGTCTTCGCTTCATATACGACAATTTTGCCTATTGACGAAGC
Organism: Platycheirus rosarum; assembly: GCA_963971375.1. Taxonomy (NCBI): domain Eukaryota; kingdom Metazoa; phylum Arthropoda; class Insecta; order Diptera; family Syrphidae; genus Platycheirus; species Platycheirus rosarum. The sequence continues at coordinate 112,425,343 of OZ020508.1, forward strand.
CACCAGAAATGAGCTTCATCACCAAACACAATTCTTCAGTACAAATGCTCATCTTCGGCCAATTTCAAATTCTTCAAATCAACAAAATTTTCTTCAACACTTCGCGCTGCAACAGCAGTATTCTCTTCCGTACGCACATTTCTTTGTTTTGTTGATGGTTTTGAATCGAGAAGAGTCAAATTTGTGCGAAAACCACCTATAAATGCACGAATTGCTTGCTAGGCAGATTATATTGACCGTAAGATATACGAAGTGCTTTATGAACTTCGCGAACAGATTTTTTTAATGTAAATTTCTACAATTAAGAAGCATTGTTCTGGCGTTAAACAATTCATGATGAATTGCCAAACATTACTGAACAGAAATGTCAACAGAGTTTGACATTCTCAGCAGCCAAGCCAAAGACAACTAACATCGAAACTTCTCATGTAACTAAGAAACACCTTTTTTATTTGTAGAATATCAAAATAACCTAACATATGTTCTACATTTAAAACCAGTTAAGGCCCAATCGTTCAGGCTGTAGTCTACGCTAACGTCTTGAATAATAACAACTTTATGATAAGCGTTTCGAAAATTTTAGGACCGATTTTGATAAGATCTGTTTTTATTTTAATTAAAAAAAAATCTGATTAATATACACATACAGCTGATTAAATAAAATTTGTTGCTTAGTCTTAAAAATATTGAAAAATGAAAAAAAAATATCAACAATTATTATAAATAAAAACAAAATATTTAAAATATTGGTATGCAGAATTAATTTGGCTACCTAGACGCCTAGACTTTTACATTACATTACATATTGATCTGCTCCGTAGATAAATCTACGAAGTAGAGACACTTATGAGCTACTGAGGCCATCGGCTCAGACAATTACAAGACAACACACAAGACGACATTGATACAGAACAGAATAGAAGATAGGAAGAGGACGGAAAACAGAAAACACATAACACATGTCAACAGCACGCAGTTCGTTTTCGGACGGTCCTCCATCTTTCCACTAACCACGCGCAACGATGCTTGATTTCGCTGATCTCACGGGAAGCGATGCTTTACTTTTTTTACTTTTAAATGATTTTTATTTTACTTTTACTTATATCTAATTAAATGCTAGACAAAAATCTTAAAACTAGCTAAAACTATCATCTTAATTAACTTACTGGCCCTATGCGGGCGCTCTAAATCAATCTTTAACTTAATTTAATTGCCTTTCGGCCTAAAAATAACTTAAAATTATCTTATCTATTACGGGTTTTATTTTTTACCCAGAAGAATAAAAAAAAACTAGGTAATCTTTATCGTTTTCTTAATCTATCTTAAACTACTTAAAAACTAACTTAAAATAAACTAAAGATAAACTTAAAATTACTTAAAATAAACCTAAAATACTTAAAATTACTTAAAATTAGAACAGCCACAGCAAGCTTTTTTTGATTTTTGTGTTTTTATATTTTTTTTTGTTTTTTGAAATTTTATATATTTTTTTTTTTTTTTTTTTTTTTTTTTTTTTTTGGTGCCGCCGCAACTGCCCTACCTAACTTAAAGCTACAATAGATATATGTAGTCGGCCATAGGCGATTTGTCTATTAGTTGAGGTCATCGCCCTTGCAATGTGTCCGCGAATGAGCTTAATTAAAAAGTTATCTATCCTGTTTATATTGGCCCCGTTGTATAGGACCTAGTTGGAATAATAATGTTTGTACTCCGACTCTGGTGTTCTATAAAGACCGAGACAAGCGCGAAGGCACTGTTTTTCGAACACCCGAATCTTTTCCATTAGAGATGGTGCAACGTTGAACCACACAGGGCATCCATAGGCAATCATCGGCCTGATTAGGGCCATGTAGCAAATCACTTTCACCCTGCTATCAAGGCGGCTGCTATAAAACAACCGTCTTGTCAGGGCAAAAGCTCCCCTAGCCCTGGTCAGAGCAGCCTCTACATGTCGATTGAAATATAGATACTGATCCAACCAAATGCCAAGGTACTTTACTACACTTTTACTCGCCAGTGGATGTCCATGTGGCCCAGCGATCACTAGCTTGCGCCAGTTCTTTCTCGTATCCCTAGAGGCCCCAGACAAAGGGGTTCTAAACAGGATAGTTTCACATTTCTGGAAGTTGATTTTGAGCTTCCAATCATTACAATATTGTTGAATTTTATCGAAATCACGTTGCAAGAGAATTCTGATGACTTCAACTTTTGGACCTGTTCTGTACGCAACTAAATCATCGGCATACGCAATTGCATGAGGTAGACTCCCAATGAGATCGCTGGTGTAAATACTAAAGAGAATCGGCGAGTTCACCGCTCCCTGTTGCAGACCGTTTTTAATATCAAACGTTGTGGTAGATGTTACATTGCCACTCTTGACAACAAACTTTCTACCATTAAGCATGTCATAAAGCATATATAGCAGTGGTTTACTTATGTCCCATCTGGTTAGCTTCAGATACAGACCCTCTAACCATACGGTGTCGAAAGCCTTCTCCAAATCAACCAGACAGGCACCCGTGCATTGATTCTTAGCATTGTTCCATTGGACAGCAGATACTAGCTTTGACGCGGCATGAATTGTGTCATGTCCCGCCTTAAAGCCGAACTGGGTGTCTGGAATTATATTTTTGTCCTCGGCCCACTTGGACAGAGCTCTATTGATAACTTTTTCGAATACCTTGCTGATACTCGGAAGAAGACTTATCGACCGGAGATTTGCCGGATTGGAATTGTCCTTTCCCTTTTTGGGGAGAGGATGTACTACAGCTGTTTTCCAACTCACTGGATAATATGCATTATTCAGCGCGTTGTTGAACAGTGTTCTGTATATGTTAATTGCATCCTCAGGGAGGTGTCGCAGTACAACATTGGGTATACCATCGACTCCTGCTGACTTCTTTTTCTTTAAAGATGCGAAGATCATTTGTAGTTCGACCTTCGAGATGAGCAGGGAACTTGGCCCATTTCGCTCGGCGACGGTGGCATTTGCCAGATTGTCTTCATTGAATCCGGTAAAACCAAGATTCTCAGATCGCCATTGCGTGATGCTATTTCGAAGGTAGAAGTGATTCAGCAGAGCTCTGTTCTCCAGGTCGTGATTTGGATGAATGGACTCATTCACCTTATACACTTGCTGAAAAGCAGAGCCCACTGTCTCAACCTTCTCCAATGGATCTTCGATCACAAAGAATTCGTCGTCCAAGACGGCGTCCCCCAGATCTACTCCTGCGGTCAGAAGTATGTTTTCGTTGTCTGTCGTTCTTTGGAGCTTAAGACACGGAAGATCATTTTGAGTGTTCTTTCTAAAGATTTTATTAATCTCGGGAAACATACTCGGGTCGCTAGAACTAACGGCTCGAATTCTGTTATCCCAGTAAGGGTTAATAGACAATCTATAGTTTTGTTTAATGAGCAAGTTGACATTTTTGATTGAAGACTTCAGTGTCCTAATCTCCAGATCGTTACGGGAAGCGATGCTTTATCGGAGCCAAGGCCGTTGACGCCTAGACTTTGCAAATACACAAATTGATAGAAATTCAATAATCCGTTACAGAGAACCAGATCGTTGTGCACAGCCAGACAGATAGACATTTTTTAGGCTTCTCTATGATCAGATCATACTGTCTTTTTGTTTGTTATGTCATATTTTTACTTAATATAATGCAAGTTATGCATTTGTGCAAATTAAAAATTTGAGATAACAATCAAACATGACATTACGATGATAGAGACACATATTGAGTTACTGGTATAGTTCTATCTGTCTGTCTGTTCGTAGTTAGGTTAGAAAAAGTGTGATTTTTTTTTAATCGTAGGAACGGTTTTTAAATAAAACGAAGAATGCTTACTTAACCACAAAAATTCATTTATTTATAAATAAAATAAGATTTTACTTTACGGTTATATGACATGTACCGTTAATATTTGAGCTAAAAAAAAATTAAAAAAAAGTCCTCCGTAAAATGTCAAAATTACTATGTACTAAAAATTTTAAGATGCTTGGCCTAAACGGTTGATTAAACAGTGAACCATAGGGACTATATTATAGCATACGAACATTTCAGTGTACCATACGTCCATACCCCGTATGTAGTTGTAGGGTCTGCAAATGTCGTTGATTTTGTGTCTGTGAGCCTATTAAAAGGTAGTTGTTCTTTTCGTTGGCAACATAATTTATCCAATTTGTATAAACTTAATTCAGGCCAACTAAATCCATCGCTTTTAACTTAAAAGCATTTTCATCTCTGCTTTCAGTCGGTCTCCTATAAATGTCCTTTCTTTAGCTATAAATGAATAACAAAGGTATCGCCTCTTACAAACACGCAATATAATATCGTCCTTCATTGTGTAAAACTTGGAGCAGTATAACAAATCAATGAACCTTTAGTACCATAAAATTGTACAAAATGCCAGCAGTCTCCAATCACCATCTCAACGATAACAGATTTCCATTCTCTGCCGGGAAAGTATACAAGCACATTCATGCAAACATAACAAAGAACTCACATAACTCGAGGCGAGGCGAAAATCGAAAGTGAATAGAAATTGTAAATTTAAACATTTGCATGGGAATCTCTCTTATTACCTGGGCCCTCTGGAGGCAGATTGTAAAAGCTTGGGGAATAGAGTAATTGATATGCATGCGAAAGTTCTATTTTCCAAAAAAAAAAAAAATTGTCCTGCATAGTACTGAATCCGGATGGTCCTGTGTGTCCTTCAATGTTACTGCTTTGTGCTTTGTAAATATTTCTTCTTTCCATATTTCACGTAGAGGAGAAGAGTAAAGAGAAGGGCAGGTAAATCGATTTTTATTTCTTCCTTGCGCGCTTTTGCTATGCTAATTTTGGACTATGATCCTTTTGAAGGATTCGGTAATTTTTTTTTCTGCCTTTTTTGCAGAGCTCATGCTACTGTTTGTTGTTCTATTAAAGGGATCTCATGTGTGTGCTAGCTACTTCCTATGGGGGTGAGTGTGGTAACTTTACGCTTAAAAAGTGTTTACACTGTGCAAACGAATAAGTTCCTTATCCGACTGAAGCAAGGATATGACGATAGAACGACTACAATGAAAAAAACCAACATTTACAAACAAGGAGGATAAGCGAAGGGAAGAGTCGATAAAGATTGCATATAGAAAATGAAAAGAATTTAAATTTATTACCTAAACTTCAAAGGTATGAGAGAAGTAGAAACTCGGAGGAAGAATTTAGAGCAAGACTCAAACAAGGACTTTTACCAGCCTAAACACGAGTATTCTTTTTGTCTACAACACAGAGAATATTAACTTTTCCATGAATAGGATTTCGGAGAGAGCTGCGCTTTATCCCCAAGTTAACCCAGCTAGTGGTGTAATACTATGTAGCACCATGGGGAGGTAAAAAAGGAATACAGAAGTAACAAAAGTAGTCTTAGTATCGCTAGCGTTAAGAAAGCTTTGCAACCATAGTTTGACGACTTCTAGGACCAATTTCTTGAATGTTGCTATACTGCTATACATACATCCAAAGAGGATTTAAGATGTTTGTTCATGAAAATGTCAAGACAAAATGGATAAATCTTGTCATTCGCAGGAGAATTGCGGATTGTTCAATACAATTGGTTAGAGGGGGGTTTTGTAAAGAAAGGATGTGGCTTTCTTCGTTTTGAGAATAAAAGGGAAAAAAATAGATATACAATCGTCCACGATGTCGGGTTGAAAAGAAAGTTAATGTGGGATGGATTGTATTGTTACTGGTGAGTCATATATGTATAAGGAAAGCGCTAAGAATCTTTTTCTGTTTGTATCTAAGGGCATAGTAAGGTATACGCAGAAAGCTTATAGAGAAACTAAAATGGTTTTCGGAAACGGTTTAGACAATAATTCGGGATCAATAAGTCTTGGCATTTCTGGGATAATTGGATTTCTGTAATCCAGTCGAATGGGTTTATTTTCATCGGCTTGTTGTATGATGTAAAATAAAGATTAGTCAGCGAAATATTTGTTATGATTCGAGTGTTTGAGCTTTTAAAATGATTTTTCTCCTTTCGAGATTGTGCATGGGTTTTGGTTGCAGATTACTGTCTTCGATCAACAATAGATGGAAGGACATATCTGGGACTAGCAATCGGTAGGATTTTGTTTGCAGTAATTGTAACATAAATATATATTTATTTTGTGAGGAATATTGTTTTCATTTAAGAAATTTTATTACATTGGAGGTCAACACTTTATCGTTTGCAAACATTTTTTTGCGAAAAGACCTGACTGGTTTTGATCACTTTCTTTTACAGCGCTGGTTAAATAAAATGCACGACTGGTTAGCACGTACTTGTTTTTGTGCTCAGTCACTTCGTCAAATAAAACAAAACTTACTTACTTACTTAGGTGGCGCTACAGTTCGGGACGAACCTGGGCCTCAACCAACATGCCTCTCCAGCCAACTCGGTCTTTGGCTAGCTGCCTCCAGTTTTGCACTCCAAGTTGGTTGAGGTCGTCCTCCACTTGAGCGCGCCACCTAAGGCGAGGTCTTCCTTGACTGCGTCTACCCTCTGGGATGGAATCGAAGATCCTGCGAGCCGGATCATTGTTGTCCATTCGCTCTACATGACCTAGCCATCTTAAACGTTATATGCGTATTTTTTTGACCAGGTTCTTGGTTGAACCTTCTCCTCCAAAGCCCGTTAACGCAGATAGGGCCAAAAATCTTCCAAAGAATCTTACGCTCGAAACGACTAAGGATATCTTCATCCGCTTTAGATAGAGTCCATGCCTCGGCGCCATAGAGCAGGACTGGGATGACTAGGGTCTGATACAGAGTCTTCTTTGTCTTTCGAGAGAGGGCTTTGCTACTCAATTGCCTTCCTAGCCCATAGAAACAGCGATTGGCAAGAGTAATTCTTCGCTTTATTTCTGACGAGATGTTGTTGTCAGATGTTATAGCGGATCCGAGGTACACAAAGTCCCTAACTACCTCAAAGTTGTACCTGTCTATTGTGATGTTTTGTCCAATCCGCCGGTGTTGTGTGTCCCTTTTTGTGGACAGCAGGTACTTCGTTTTGGCCTCATTGACTGTTAGTCCCATCTTAGCCGCTTCAGCTTCAATGCTAGCAAACGTTCCAGTGACAGCTCGCCGAGTTCTGCCAATGATGTCTATGTCGTCAGCGTATGCTAGCAATTGCACAGACTTGAAAAAAATTGCACTACAATTGACTTGCGAGTTTCTTATAATTTTTTCAAGTATTAAGTTGAAGAAATCGCACGATAGCGCATCACCTTGTCGGAATCCTTTTTTGACGTCAAAAGCTTCTGTGAGGTCAGAACCAACCTTGACGGAGCAGCGAGAGTTCTCCATCGTCATCCTGCACAGTCGGACGAGTTTTGTGGGAATGCCAAAACCTGACATGGCTCTGTATAGCTCGTCTCTATAAATGCTATCGTACGCGGCCTTAAAATCGATAAAGAGGTGGTGGGTATCGATTTGGAATTCTTGGGTGGTTTCCAGGATCTGTCGTAGAGTGAACATTTGATCGACTGTGGACTTTCCTGGTCTGAAACCACACTGATAGGGGCCAATCAGGTTGCTGACGAAAGGTTTCAGGCGTTCACATAGTACGGCAGAGAGGATCTTGTAGACGATATTCCGGAGACTTATTCCTCTATAGTTGGCGCAGTTTAGAGGGTCTCCTTTCTTGATGATGAGGTTTCATTCATCAGGCATACTTTCTTCTGACCAAACTTTAGAGATGAGTTAGTGTATGCACTCCACCAGGTCATCTCCGGCCGCTTTAAAAAGTTCGGCGGGTAATCCGTCGGGTCCAGCAGCTTTGTTGTTTTTGAGTTTAGATATTGCTATCCTTACTTCATTTTGGTCAGGTGGACGGAAGTTTTGTCTGTCATCATCCATGTTGAATGGTTCATTCTGCCTGACAGCGGGATTTTGGCCTTCATCGCCGTTTAACAGTCTGCAGAAATGGTCCTTCCATGTACTCAGCACCGACTGTGACTCCACTACGAGGTTTCCATTCCTATCTCTACAGGCTTCTGTGCGGGATTTTTTTCCTTGGCATGTTTTTTTTTTTTTACCTGTTGGTAAAACTTCCTCACGTTGTTCCTGGAGTAGCATCTCTCAATATCTTCGATCACACGCTTCTCATGCTCTCTCTTTTTCTTTTGGAGAGGCCGGTGTTCTTCCCATCTTTTCTGCTCGTCAAGCTCGCGAGCAGCTCTCGTCTTTCTTTGCAGCGTCGCTTTATATGCCTCTTGTTTGGCCGCATGGGTCTGCCTGCATTCGTCATCAAACCAGAGGTTTCGTGGTGGTGGTCTGGTGAAACCTAGCACATCAGTTGCGGCATCTATCATGGCTTGTTGGCAGTGGTGCCACTGATCTTCGGCACTTGATGCTGGCGGTACTGGATTTCTTGAGAGGTTACGGGATATTCGATCGGCATAGGTTCTGGCGGTTTCTTGCGATTGCAGCTTTCCGACGTCATACTTCCTCACAGTATTACTCCGGCCCATTCCATCGCACTTCCTGGATGGCAGTAATTCCTGCTCTGTAGCAGTCTAGGGCCTCCGCTAGTTCTTTGGATGCACGTGGTCTGTTAAGAGTTCTAATATTCCACGTGCAGATCCGAAGGTCGTTGTCATTGATTCGTTTTTCCGGGTCGTCAACAGTAAATCCGTCCTTTTCCGAGGCTATTGGTCGCTTCGCAACTTTTTCTTTTTTCCGTGGCAGGGTTGTTAACCCCACGCACAACCCCCAATCTGGAGGGCCAGGTCATTTGTTGGATTCCTTGGACAAAAGGAACCGGAGAATCCGGATTCAGTAACCCACTTCGGGGATATGAGCGCTGCCGTTGGCCCATTAAGGGTTCATCCACCACCATCTCTATTTCAATGCCCTGACTTGCATTGAATTGTCCTAATGACCTTATCTCCAAATACGTCGAAGTAGCTCATTAGGGCGTCTGCTTCGTTGACTGTTGACGCCACCGTTGGTCCAATTGGTTTGGCTCATCCGCCGTACGTCCTCTTTCTGAGGGGCTCGTGCAAGACTTCTGCGAATCGATCAGAACAGTCATTAAAGCAGAACATTATAGTGTTGCTATTTTTTCTGTGTTCAACACTCGCGCTTATAAGTTTAGCAGGAATGTCCGGATGGACAGACCAGTACCCGGTAGTTACCGCGGGGAGGTAAAATAAGCACAATTGATGTGTACGATATAGTTGCAGCGACTGTGCATCACCAGTTTGATGCCTTTCAGTGCCTACCCTATTCATACAGCACTCAACCACCAATAAAATATAGCAAAAATAAAACAAAACAGTTACTGTTAATGTTTGAGCTAAAAAACTAAAAAATAACAAATAAAAATAACCTTATGTTCTAAATTTGAAGACGATTGGTCCAACTATTTAACCTGTAGATCATTCGCACAGACAGAAAAACACAATTTTGTCATTAAACAATTCTCCATACTCTTACATGGACTAAATTGGCAGACGCTCCTAAGTCTGCCGTGAATGCAAAACAAGAATAACTACTCAGAACATCTAGTATTTATGTAGCGCACTTATGGGTTTTTTGGGGTTATATGTTGTAGGGCACATTTGCTTAACTTCGCAAAACCGTATTTTTATAGAAACTTTGGTGTACGCACCTACAGCTGCACAGATTTTAAAGATCCTATCGGTGGTGCGGCGTCAGAATAAGTTCTTGGAAGATAGTTATTAAAATGAAGGTACTCTTGAATCTTTGCAAATTTGTGATAAGAGGCATGGTTTGCTGATTATAAGAAGTGAACCAAAGAAGGAAATCCAGTAGTTTCTTACTCTGGTGAGCTGAACTAACAACATAAGGTAAACCAAACCTATACAATGATGGGTTTCAGTATGAGTCAAGTAAAAAAGACCTTAGATCTTTTTGAACCAAATAGAGGTTTGTTTCTACAGAAATCTTGTTAAAAAGGTCTGTTGAAAAAAGCTTAGTAAAGAAGTATTGGAGTTTCAAGATCCAATATTTCAGCACTTAGCGACTCGTCACCAGTAAAAGGTATCTGGTCTGCATTTATTTCTAAGTTCTTCTTCTTCCACTGCATTGGAAGCTTTTCAAATTTTGATCGTTTTGCGAAATGAATAAGATGGCGTAGTTTTTGTCAGTATTAGAATTCCATATCGAAGTCGACTCTCATCAAAATCTTCGAACTTACTTAGGCTTTGAATCAATAACATTTTCCCCTTACGTCTAACCGGAAAAACGTCCGTGTTTTTAATGTAGAGCGTTAAATGTGGAATATTCAAATAGGTTTCCATGTAAATTCGTTACCCAGATATAGTGCTTCGAAAAAAGGTAATTTTGTTAAATTTCGCTGAAACGCAGTATTGTTTTTACCTACTATGATTCCTGGTTCAAATCACCATCTTTCGACTCCCTCAATATACAAATTCAAATCGTGGGAAAAATTATTTGTAATTAACAATATTAAATTGTTCACAAGTCGTATCACATATAAACATTTCAGCAATGTTTGTAAAATGTTTTTTTTTTTTTAAACAATTGGTAAACATTTCAGAAATGTTTTTTAAGCAAATGTTTCTTTTGTGTGGACACACCTTTATTTATTAAAGAAGTTCCTCATTACATCTTTCGGCATTTATTGCCCGTTGGTGCAGCTTCTAACAGCTGTCTTCCTCCTTTGTCATGAGGCTGTCAATGACATCGTCGACGTCGTTGTATTCATCTTATAATTTGTTGAGTCCTCATGGTTCAAATTATTATTTGCGGGGTGTTTTCGCAAAGAGGGGTCTGGCAGTGCCTGCACATTGTGGAGCCTAATCACACATTTACTTGTTGATAGGTGCCGGACGTGGTACTTGGCAGTATCCCTTGAAGGCGGGCTCGTAGTAATTAAGCCTTCGTCATACTGATAGTGTAAATAATCGGTACCGCAGATCGTCTAGGTGGTCATTGTCAATGTCAACTCCTTTAAATTCTACCAGGAACTTTTCTCCTCCGTCGCTGATTTACTAATCAGCTCTTTTGCACAGTGCCTTTGACCCTCGAGGTCCATAACCTGATAAAAATGATAGTTGACTATTAACCATCATTACGTTCCGACTTTTTTCCACCTAATCTTTCATACCGGTCGACTGGACTATATAGAAATTTATTTGTTAGAATCATAGATATATCATTGTTCATTGTTTTTGAACTTGATTCGAATATTGGAGTATAGGTTACAGTCTACAATGCCTAAAAATATATATTTGAATAGAATTAAGGGCAAATGCAGAGGGTTGGAGAATTTGTTATTGATTTTTCCCCCGCAGTGAATTCTAAAATAAATAATAAGAAGTTATAACAGCGGAAGTTGTCCAAATAGTTTTAATTAAATCATATGTTCTTGAAAAGCTAAAAAAAATCAACTTTAATCGTCACTATTTGACACCAATGATAGTTTATTGCATCCACAATTTTTTGAAGATATTGTTTCTTTAAATATTCCTCTAAGACTTCAAATTAAACTTTTTGAAAAAAATTCATGCCGACTAATTTAAAAGTCACTCATAAAAAAGCAAACAATTTTTTGTCCAATAAAAAAGCGAATCTTTTATCGGGCACCAAAAAATACAACCTAATCGTATGGAATATTGTGTGCACTGATTTTTTTTCAACCGCCTCCTGGACAGGACGGTGGTTGATATAAATTGAATCACTTTTATTTAGCATTCGTGGATAGAGCGTTATAAGCCATAAAAAAATATTGCACACAAACTCCAACAAATCCACGAAGAAAAAAATAATATCCTTTTGACGTGTCATCCATTTTAATAAAATTAGTTTTTATAACGACTGTCATATTTGTTCCGCACCAATACTTAAACTCCATTTTTGTTTTATTTGTTTTTGTTGTTGTTTATCAATACAGTGAATTCTTAAATAATTATTTTGTATTTGTAATTAACGGCAAACATATCCATATTTACATATATTCAGGGTGAGTGGCAAAAGCTGTAACAAAAACTAGAGTGGACAGATTGAGTCATTGGGAATTAGAAAAATCACCTCTTTTCTTTTTGTTTTTACATGGAAGGAGCAAATCTCTAAAAAAAGTTGTATTTAAACCGAACAAAATGTTTGGAACCCCTGTCTAAGGTCGTGATTGCATTTTAATGTTTGCATTAGAATAAATGAAATAATTCGTATGATTGCTATTTTTGGGGAGTGTACAATAACTTTGACGCCGCAAATTAATAACGGATTCTTATAGAGAAACTAAATACAATAAATTTTACTATGGGAGCGGGGGTCTATCTACCCACGTTAAGGCGGGAGGGGGAATTTTCTAAAAAAGCACTTGCATTAGGAAAAAAATATTTAAAAACAACGACAACACTTAATATATAATGCTGTACCTTGTTTTAAAGCAAAAGTTTGCCTTATAATATTTTCTTAAATATATAAATATCTATAAAAACTTTTGAAAAAAATTACTTCAAACTCAAAATTTCAGAATAATTAGATCATATTATTTTTTTTTTTAATTGAGATAGTGTCCTAAAATTGGTTTCAATATTTGTTACTTTTAATTGCACAATGAACAATGATATTATGTATTTTTTTCATTCTTGAATTTTTTGGTAGCCGCTACTAGAATATGCTAGATCTAGGGACCGATATTAATTCTGAATACTAACATTAAAAAAAAATTCTATTTACAATAAATAATTTTTGAATTTTCATTATTTTTAAAAATAATAAATAAATTTAATGATCATATTTATAATATAACAAACTCTAAAAAACAGCATACCCCAAACAAAAAATAATTAATTAATTAATATAACCGCCAAGCGCGTAAAAACTACAAAAAAAAGTAGAAATAAATTAATTTTGGTTTATACATACTAATTAATGTTTAAATTTTTTTAAATTTAACATTTAAATAAAATTGTTTGACATTAGCTTTATTTAATTAATTTTTTTATTTTAATTTACTTAAATTCTGGCAAAAATGTACAACATGACTAGACAATGTGACCGATGTTCTTTAATAGCGTTGTTCTTTTTTAAACTAATTCAAAGCAGTTGTGGACCGTAACCTTACCTAAACGATGTTAATTTTTGACACACCCTATACAAATCACCCTGTAAAATATTTTACCGCTCAAATGGATTTTTAATACAAAAATTACCCTCAATTTATATAAATAAAGACCTATTTATACATTTATTAAATTTGTATAGAAAAATGCCGTCAACATGATATAAGCGGCAAAAGCCTAAAAATTAAAGCAAACCTTCATAAACTTCACACATGAGAAACCAAAGAGCCATGAAGATGTAATAACCCTGAGCGTACAAATTTTTATGGTTACACGTAAATAAAGATACAAAATAAGAAAACTGCAAACAAAATATGTACATACATATTCATTCAAGCGTTATTTTCGATATCTCATTTCAACTTTTAGTCTTTATTCTGATGAACATACATACATATGTATATGATGTATATTTAACTTAACAACATGTATGTCCATGCACTGCACATACATATGTTTGTATAAATAACAACCCATAAGCAATAAGAATTGTATTCCCAGATTTATGAGCTATTTCAATATTGTTTAGAAAACAATGCCAAGGTGTAACTCACAAGTTTTGATTGGAGATAAAGAGAACGTTACAGAAGGTGTAACATGCAAATTCCAAATTATCCTTTGTAAGACTGTTGAGTAAATCGTTTTTACGTTTCAAGGGGAATTGTAATAAGGTTTCACGTGATTTGAAGGTACTCCAGGGTTCAACATTTAATGTCAGGCTCTTTTGTTTTTTTTCAATCGAGCCCATGTTTCTAAAAATATGCAAATTTTTGCCAAAGATACAAATTGAATAAGAAAAATTATTGATATTTGAAATAAAACGATGATGCATTGAATATAAATTTGACAATTTTCTAAATAAACAAGACGAAAAAATCAGTATGACTTCTCCACTTCTCCTAAGAATATCTTAAGGACATTTTTTTTCAGATATTGATGTGCAGATTTTGTTTGGCAACCTTCATTTTAACTTGCCATTATAGGTACTATAATACAAGTTATGCATTCGTGCCGAACAAAAATTTTGAGATAACAATCAAAAATGACATTACGCTGATAGAGAAATATATTTGAGTTATATATATATATATATATATATATATGTATATATATTCTGGACTGCAGCCTAAACGGTTGGGCCACTCGTCTTCAAATTTTGAACTTAAGGTTGTTTTGACATTCTACAGAGGAGTTTTTTCAATTTTCTTAGCTCAAAAATTAACGGTACCTGTCATATAACCGTTATGTTAAAGCTTATTTTTCTCGAAAACGGCTCGAACATTTTTTATTAAAAAAAAATATGGTGGGCTAAACACGGTTCCTCCCATAGGACCGGTGTTTTTTCTTCGACTTTATCAAAAAGTGGTAATCCGATTACAATCAAAATTGATATTCAAGAAGATGTAGGTAGCCTAAGTAATATTGCATTAATTTTTTTTTCGAAATCTTTTTTTTTTATTCTTAATAATTTAATTTTTTTTTTAATCAATATTTTGAAAACGGGTGAATGAATTTTTTTTTTATTTTTTTTTTAATGTACGTTATTTTTGTGCTTAAGTTTGTATTCTTCAATTATTTTTTTTTAATTTAAAAAAAAAAAACCGTTTTATTTAAAAACGGCTCCTTCGATTCTGAAAAAAAATTCACACTTTTTTACATTTCCTAAAGTAATAAAATGGCGTTTAAATTATTTCACCCAATACAATTTAACGTATTTTATTCGAACAATCAAAAGTCACAAGAAATCGAATTAGTGCTTTGATGTTCACTTTAATTTTCTTAAATCTTATTCTACAATGTGACCGCACATATGAGCAAGTACGTCCGATCCAGTCGTCCAATTTATTTTAAGTGCAAACATCCAATAAGTCAGAGGAGAGAACGATAACTTAGGCAACAAAGTTTAATGACGGATTTGTTTAGAACAGTTGTCTACAAGCATTTTTTACTATAGGAGGGGCAATTTCTAAACGCTTAACACTTAAAATGGAAAAAATCGACATTTCGGGAAAATAATTTTTTTTCAAAATTAAGATAATTTGTCCTAAATTCGTTTTAAAAATTTGTTACTTCTGTTAATTCTTAATCAATTTTTTTCTTATAATTTGTTGGTATTCACGTGATCTTTCTATTTATATATTTCGAAAACAGAGCGAAAACTTTGGCACCACAAAGTTATTACGGATCCTTGTAGAGAGACTAAGAACAAACATTTGTATAAAGTAAAAACTTTATGAAAGGGTTATAACTCCCCCGCTTAGGCGGGAAAATAAATTTTATTGTGAGTGATTTAAAATGAAAAAACAATATTCAAAACAACTAAATTTATGTTTTTTCTGAAAGGAAGAAAATTGCACTAGTTTTTAAAAAAACTAACTTCAAACTCGAAAAACAAAACCAAATCCTATAGTGATGGCACATTGGTGGGTTTCAAGGGAGCAGTATGCCCATATACCTACTTCACTATTTTAAGGCCATATACATAATACACTTATGTAATCACGTTAATAACAAACAAATTATAAAAAATTGGGTTTGTTAATTTCTCAAAAGCTAACTAGTAATCATAAAATCATTTTGATTTGAGTGTTGGATAAAAAATAAATAGGAGCAACAAATTATAAAAGAAAATTTAGTAAATATTTTCTTAATTTATTAAAAAAAAACCGAAATAAAATCTTTTTCTATTTTATTTCAAAATGTGGACTTTGAAATAATTTTTTTTTCAAGATTTTTTTCTAGAAATTATTAAATTTAATATAAGAACAGATATAAGGTTCTGAAAAAAAAGGAAAGCACATTAATGTAAGTATATGTTGCAGTTATTTCTTAATACAAACTGTATTTCGAAAATTGTAAGACCGGTTTTGATAAAACCCTGTTTTTTTATTTTTAGTTTTTTGAAAAAAAAATTATTTTTAAAATTTTTGTATGCAGTTTTTTTTAGAATTTATTAATATAAATGTGATTGTAAAATTTAAAATAATTTTTTTTGATTAGTTTTCAAAATATTGATTTCGACCCGATTTTCCCTAAATTTTTTTTTATAATTTGCAGACGTTGCTCGCTCGTGTACTTTACCATGATAAAAATGTTGAGTTTACTGAATAAATTGACAATGATTCACAAATTAAATTCAAAGTTGTCAAGTCCCTATTGGAAAAACTGATACAAGCATTTTTACTTGCGATTATAGGGACTACAAGGCAAGTTTATTATTCGTGTTATTAAAAAAATTGAGATAACAATCAAACAAGACATTATGATCATAGAGAAGTTTAAAAAAGTGATCGAAAAAAATGTCTGTCTGTCTATTTGTTGTCTGTCAGTATGTATAACGAGCTGCAGTCTAAACGGCTCAAGCGATTATCTTCAAACTTGGTGTGTGTGAATATTTTGGCATTCCCCAGAGGGGAAATTGAAATTTTATTTTTAGCCCTAAAAATAACGGTGACTGCCGTAAGACCGTTTAGGAAAATCTTATTTTTCTCGAGAACGGCTCCAAGGATTTTAATGAAAAAAATTGAAATTTTTTTTGTTGGTATTGGCTATTATTTGATTAGAACCACATATACGGGAAAAGTCCATTAACGGGACCTTTTATATAACGGTTTTTTTAATTTTTGGGTTTCTCGGTTACGGCTTTTTGGATATCTGTCAAATTTAATATTTAAGAAGATCTAATTAGCCGAATTAATTCTGCATATCAAAATATTGAATATTTTTTTTCTAATTAAAATTAATTTTTGATTTTTTTTGTTGAAAAATCTATATTTTGAAAACTAATCAAAAAAAATTATTTTAAATTTTATAATCACATCTGTGTACTAAAATTAAAAAAATATTTTTTTTTTCAAAAAACTAAAAATAAAAAACAGTATTTTATTAAAACCGGTCCTACAATTGTCGAAATGCATTTTTCATAATTTCTGTGTTATTTAAGACGTGTTATGGCATACTTCATTTTTACTAAAAACCGTTAAGTATTGTGTTTTTTAATACTTTTTATAATTTGAAACTGTGTTATTTTCAACGCAGATGTTACTTGTTTCTGCCAAAGATCTTGCTTTCTAATGTAATTGGGCACATAAGAGCAAGTACGTGCGACCCAGTCGTGCCCATTTTTTAAAGTTGTCCGCATAAATATAGCGCTGCGAATTTTCAATAGGACCCAAGAGTCACCAACGTTTCATGTTTCTTTATCAAATGACAATGCGCACCGTCATTACTACCAGAATAAAAGTCAAACACACTTTTGTACACATCGTATCATTCCTTCTATTTTATTGATTAAAGATCGTTCCATTTTATCGATCTTATTAGATAAAGTTTGTCGATCGTTAAAAAATTCAAACACACTTACAATACATTCGTTAATTTTATTTAACAACCAAAATATTCACTAGAAATAATTTATTTGGCAAAACAACGTAGTATGTAATCAGACCTGTTGCAGTGCAAAATATTTCTTTTGTAAATATACAAATAAAATATTTTTTTATATTTTTATATTTTATTTTTATTTTATATATATTTTATATTTTTAATGTGCTTAAGCTATTGATTTGACTCGCATTTATATTATCCTTTATACATATTCTTATGCAATCTTAAATGAAAAAATGGACACGACTGGGTCGCACGTACTTGCTCTTATGCGCTTAAATCATATTGGAAGGCAAGATCTTTGATTGAAACAAGTAACATTCACGTACAAAAATAACACGTTCTGAACTTCTAAATAGTTTCTAAACCACAACCCTTAACGGTTTGTAGTAAAAATGGATTACGTCACGTCTTGTGTAAGAACGAATTTATGAAAAAAGTATTTCGAAAATTGTAGGACGAATTTTATCTATCTAGATCTTCTCAAATATAAAATTTGACAGAAATTCAAGGAGCTGTTACCGAGAAAGCCAAAAATAAAAAAAACCGTTGTATGAAAGGTACCGTTAAAAGACTATTCCCGTAAATTTGGTTCTGATCAAATGATAGCCATTACTAACAAAATAATTCTCAAAAATTTTCATCAATATCGTTGGAGCTGTTTTTGAGAAAAATAAGTTTTTCCTAAACGGTCATATGGCAGGTACCATTATTTTAAGACCTAAAAATAAAAATTTCAATTTCTCCTCTGGGGAATGCCAACAGAATCACACACATCAAATTTGAAGATAATCGCTTAAGCTGTTAGGCTGCAGCTCGTTATACATAAGAGTGAACATCAAAGCATTTATTCGAATAAAGTACGTTAAATTATATTAGGTGAAATAATTTAAACGCCATTTTATTTCTTTAGGAAATGTAAAAAAGTGTGCATTTTTTTCAAAAATTGTAGGTGCCGTTTTTAAATAAAAGGGTTTTTTTAGCAACTTTTTTTTTTTTATTAAAAAAAATAATTGAAGAATACAAACTAAAGCACAAAAATAACGTACAATTAAAAACAAAATAAAAAAAATTCACTTACCCGTTTTCAAAATATTGATTTTTCAAAAAAAAAAAAATTAATTATTAAAAATAAAAAAAAAAAAAGTTTTCTAAAAAAATTAATACGAAATTACTTAGGCTACCTACATCTTCTTGTATATCAATTTTGATTGTAGTCGGATGACCTGTTTTCGAGAAAGTCGAGGAAAAAAATCGTTCCTATGGGAGGTACCGTTTTTACATTACCAAAATAATTTTTGTTCAAATACAGAATTTTGAAAACAGAACCTCAAAATTAATATGAACAAAATCAACAATAACCACAGCTACATGTTCATAATTTTTTTACTGAACTTTAACCCCAATATATATAATATTTGGGTTTATCATATTTCTTTATGGATACGTACATACTCTCTCATACATACTTTTTACTTGTTCCTTACATATCCATATCAGTAATCATTATTAAATTAGCCATTGCACAATTAATTACAACAAATTCTTCTTGTACTCGCACGTGCTTAGCAGTGAAATAATTGTAATATATCTATTGTGTTTGAATATTTTATGTATATTTTTTATGTTATTAATACAATATGAACATCTCAGTTGCCATAGCCAATAAACAAAACTGAATTGTTGACGGTCACTCATTTTGTTTGGAGCGAGCGGGCATAAGCAGAATTAAAAAATAAAACAGAATTTTGCATAACCAGATATTTGGGCATACAGAATTTTGAAAAACAGATTTTTTTACGTATAGTATTTTCAAAAAAATAAAAAAACAGAATAAAATACAGAATTTTGACAACCGGAATTATGACCCGCTCCCTGCATACACTGATTTTTTTTTATAAAAATTCTTGGAGCCGTTTTCGAGAAAAAATAAGCTTTTACTTAACGGTTATATGACAGGTACCGTTATTTTTTGAGCTAAGAAAAAATTGAAAAAAAAAATTCCTCTGTTAATGTCAAAATAACCAGTTCAAAATTTGAATACTATTGGCCCAACCGTTTAGGCTGCAGTCCAAAATACATCCGTACAGACAGACAGACAGACAGCAAGACGGACAGAATTTTACCAGTAACTCAAATATGTGTCTCTTTCATCGTAATGTCATGTTTGATTGCTATCTCAAATTTTTTAATCTGCATGAATGCATAACTTGCATTATAGTACCTATAATCGCAAGTACCTATAATCGCAAGTATGACAATACAAACTTTGAGAAACAAGTACCTAACAAATTCTGTTCTGTTATAACAATATTATATTAAGCTGATTATTCCACTTGGTGGTTGGGTGCTGTATGAATAGGGTAGGCACTGAAAGGCATCAAACTGGTGATGCACAGTCGCTGCAACTATATCGTACACATCAATTGTGCTTATTTTACCTCCCCGCGGTAACCACCGGGTACTGGTCTGTCCATCCGGACATTCCTGCTAAACTTATAAGCGCGAGTGTTGAACACAGAAAAAATAGCAACACTATAATGCTCTGCTTTAATGACTGTTCTGATCGATTCGCAGAAGTCTTGCACGAGCCCCTCAGAAAGAGGACGTACGGCGGATGAGCCCAACCAATTGGACCAACGGTGGCGTCAACAGTCAACGAAGCAGACGCCCTAATGAGCTACTTCGACGTATTTGGAGATAAGGTCATTAGGACAATTCAATGCAAGTCAGGGCATTGAAATAGAGATGGTGGCGGATGAACCCTTAATGGGCCAACGGCAGCGCTCATATCCCCGAAGTGGGTTACTGACTCCGGATTCTCCGGTTCCTTTTGTCCAAGGAATCCAACAAAGGACCTGGCCCTCCAGATTGGGGGTTGTGCGTGGGGTTAACAACCCTGCCACGGAAAAAAGAAAAAGTTGCGAAGCGACCAATAGCCTCGGAAAAGGACGGATTTACTGTTGACGACCCGGAAAAACGAATCAAGGACAACGACCTTCGGATCTGCACGTGGAATGTTAGAACTCTTAACAGACCACGTGCATCCAAACAACTAGCGGAGGCCCTAGACTGCTACAGAGCAGGAATTACTGCCATCCAGGAAGTGCGATGGAATGGGCCGGGCAAAAGGAGGATGAAAAACTGTGACGTGTACTACGGTGATTGCGCAAGAAGACCACAGCGTTTATTTGGGTGCGGATTCGTCATAAGCGGTAGACTTAGGCAAGAAGTCTTGGGCTTTCGACACGTAAGTGAGCGACTTGTGACAATCCGTATCAAGGCTAAATTCGCCAACATTAGCCTAATATGCGCTCATGCCCCCACAGAGGACAAAGATGACGCCACCAAGGATGACTTCTATGAGCTCCTCGAAAAAACCTATGAGCAATGCCCTAAATACGACGTTAAGATCGTACTAGGCGATTTTAATGCCAAAATAGGTAAAGAGGAAATCTTTGGTAGGACTGTCGGAAAACATAGCCTACACGACACAACGTCTGAAAACGGACTTAGGCTAATTGACTTCGCAGCGGCACATAACGTCACCATTGCAAGCACACGGTTTCCTCATCTCGATATACACAAAGGGACTTGGCGACACCCAGATCAAAGAACCGTCAATCAGATTGATCACGTTGCGATCGATGCAAGACACGCCTCCAGTATCTTGGATGTTCGCACCTTCCGAGCAGCTAACATCGACTCGGATCACTACCTTGTTGCAGCAAAGGTAAGAATGCGAATAACCCGAACTCCACAACAACGGAGTAATACTGTGAGGAAGTATGACGTCGGAAAGCTGCAATCGCAAGAAACCGCCAGAACCTATGCCGATCGAATATCCCGTAACCTCTCAAGAAATCCAGTACCGCCAGCATCAAGTGCCGAAAATCAGTGGCAACACTGCCAACAAGCCATCAGAGATGCCGCAACTGATGTGCTAGGTTTCACCAGACCACCACCACGAAACCTCTGGTTTGATGACGAATGCAGGCAGGCCCATGCAGCCAAACAAGAGGCATATAAAGCGACGCTGCAAAGAAAGACGAGAGCTGCTCGCGAGCTCTACGAGCAGAAAAGACGGGAAGAACACCGGCTTCTCCAAAAGAAAAAAAGAGAGCATGAGAAGCGCGCGATCGAAGATATTGAGAGATGCTACTCCAGGAACAACGTGCGGAAGTTTTACCAACAGGTAAAAAGAACATGCCAAGGAAAAAAATCCCGCACAGAAGCCTGTAGAGATAGGAATGGAAACCTCGTAGTAGAGTCACAGTCGGTGCTGAGTACATGGAAGGACCATTTCTGCAGACTGTTAAACGGCGATGAAGGCCAAAATCCCGCTGTCAGGCAGAATGAACCATTCAACATGGATGATGACAGACAAAACTTCCGTCCACCTGACCAAAATGAAGTAAGGATAGCAATATCTAAACTAAAAAACAACAAAGCTGCTGGACCCGACGGATTACCCGCCGAACTTTTTAAAGCGGCCGGAGATGACCTGGTGGAGTGCATACACCAACTCATCTCTAAAGTTTGGTCAGAAGAAAGTATGCCTGATGAATGGAACCTCAGCATCGTTTGCCCGATTCACAAGAAAGGAGACCCTCTAAACTGCGCCAACTATAGAGGAATAAGTCTCCTGAATATCGCCTACAAGATCCTCTCTGCCGTACTATGTGAACGCCTGAAACCTTTCGTCAGCAACCTGATTGGCCCCTATCAGTGTGGTTTCAGACCAGGAAAGTCCACAATCGATCAAATGTTCACGCTACGGCAGATCCTGGAAACCACCCAAGAATTCCAAATCGATACCCACCACCTCTTTATCGATTTTAAGGCCGCGTACGATAGCATTTATAGAGACGAGCTATACAGAGCCATGTCAGGTTTTGGCATTCCCACAAAACTCGTCCGACTGTGCAGGATGACGATGGAGAACTCTCGCTGCTCCGTCAAGGTTGGTTCTGACCTCACAGAAGCTTTTGACGTCAAAAAAGGATTCCGACAAGGTGATGCGCTATCGTGCGATTTCTTCAACTTAATACTTGAAAAAATTATAAGAAACTCGCAAGTCAATTGTAGTGGGACAATTTTTTTCAAGTCTGTGCAATTGCTAGCATACGCTGACGACATAGACATCATTGGCAGAACTCGGCGAGCTGTCACTGGAACGTTTGCTAGCATTGAAGCTGAAGCGGCTAAGATGGGACTAGCAGCCAATGAGGCCAAAACGAAGTACCTGCTGTCCACAAAAAGGGACACACAACACCGGCGGATTGGACAAAACATCACAATAGACAGGTACAACTTTGAGGTAGTTAGGGACTTTGTGTACCTCGGATCCGCTATAACATCTGACAACAACATCTCGTCAGAAATAAAGCGAAGAATTACTCTTGCCAATCGCTGTTTCTATGGGCTAGGAAGGCAATTGAGTAGCAAAGCCCTCTCTCGAAAGACAAAGGAGACTCTTTATAAGACCCTAATCATCCCAGTCCTGCTCTATGGCGCCGAGGCATGGACTCTATCTAAAGCGGATGAAGATATCCTTAGTCGTTTCGAGCGTAAGATTCTTCGGAAGATTTTTGGCCCTATCTGCGTTAACGGGCTTTGGAGGAGAAGGTTCAACCAAGAACTATACGAGCTGTACAGCGACATTGACCTGGTCAAAAAAATACGCATATCACGTTTAAGGTGGCTAGGTCATGTAGAGCGAATGGACAACAATGCTCCGGCTCGCAGGATCTTCGATTCCATCCCAGAGGGTAGACGCAGTCAAGGAAGACCTCGCCTTAGGTGGCGCGCTCAAGTGGAGGACGACCTCAACCAACTTGGAGTGCAAAACTGGAGGCAGCTAGCCAAAGACCGATTTTGCTGGAGAGGCATGTTGGTTGAGGCCCAGGTTCGTCCCGAACTGTAGCGCCACCTAAGTAAGTAAGTAAGATTATTCCACTTAAAAAAAAAACAGGAATCATCCCTTAAAACAAACAACCACAAATTTCAGATCCCTTTTATATAACTCAAGAGTGATTAATGGCACAAAGAGTGTTACTGGAAAATCTTTCGTCTAAGCATAAGTATAACTATGGCAATCGCCTATTAATCTGCCTTAACGTATCCCTATATATTTTACAAAATAATCATCTCTCTTCACTTACTTAACCCACATAATATCAAATACCATATAAAGCCAGACTGTCTGCCACCAGCCTCCACGTCCACGTTTGCTGTCTTCTAATATATAGCATATTATCAGGCGCAAAGCCTATTATTTCTACGAATACTTCACATATCCCTTCTTATATCTAATGACTACGAGAAAGGCAAGGATAAGCAAGCATCTCTGTTAATTTATCAAGAAGAAGAATTTAAGTATATCCTTTTGCATTGCTTCACTCCTGTTTTAGTGTTATAATAGTGGTCAAGTTGTTTAACCTTATGTGTATAAATAAACATAACAGTAGTTTCATTAGAATCCTTGTTTCATTTTCTCCTTTTATGTCTACGAGCAGTCTTTTATGCCAAAGATAAAAAAAAACAGAAAACATAACCTCTTGAAACCATTCCAAATGGGCAAACATAAGAGATGAAATTAAATTTCAGATTTCCTAGTTACCTCGTCACAGATTGTTGCCTATCCCCGTCATCACTCTGACGACGATGTATTCTAAGCCATCCCTCCTATACTTCATCATAAATTTCCGCAAAAAAAGAAAAACAAAAATAGAAAAACAGATTCCTGAGAGCAACAAAAAAAAACATAATTTGATTTAAGTCCTTTTTGTGCTTCACAGAAAATTAAATAAAAAAATATTGTAAATGGTAAATGGACAGGCGAAAAAAGGTAGGTAAGACAGTACCTAGAGAGGCCTCTCGTCTAAAATCCTACCTTTCAACATTTCCAGTTCATATGATTCAAAGGATAAAGACGGCGGACAAAGAAAAAAGGGCCAGAACTTGAAAAACGCCAGAAAATAAAGAAGAAAAAAAAAAGAAAGTATAGAACCAAAGTTTCAGAAACAACCGCAAGTCATCTATTTGAATGGCCAACCGACCGACAGCCGCCAACGTTATCGTCCTTTGGGGAGAATAGAATCCAGGGAATAGGATGTTTTGTTCCATTTCGACCTCCTCCTTTAACAAACACAGACAATCATGCGGGGAGTAGACAAAGAAGCAGAAGAAAAGTGCCAGTACGAAAGGTGGGGACGGGAAAAATATATCCCATATCATTCCACAAAACTGAACTAGGACATGATAAATGCAAATGAAGTTCGGATTTGGTCACCCTACTGCTGCCATTTTACAGACTGAGCCGCAGGATAAGAAAGTCCTATAGAAAATAACTACGCTTAAATCATGTATATCCTAAAACCAGGATGCGACACAAATACCTCAATATTCTTAATACTGCTAACGCTACTGCAGCAAAAGCATGCAAACACAAAAAAAGATAGCAAGAGCCAAACTTGACATAGCCGTAGATGAACACATCCCTCCTTCGGGAGTAGGTACTATCATATGTGTATAAGTATGTATATAAGTTGAAAGTTTCTTGCCAATTTTTCATGTTCCTGTTTTTTGTATTCGATAGCTCAAAGAATCATTATTAGGAGTAGATAAATAAACCCAATTACACGGCTTTGCATGGATAAGCGAAAGGATATGGCGATGGGATGCATATGTATACAAAAATTAATGAGTATGAAAAAAAAACGTCACACTAACCTTGTTTGAGTTTCCGTTAAATTTTAACAATTTCTTACACGACTTGCCCCGACTCTCGAAGTACACTTCTTGTGGCGTTCGGTGCTGCTTCATTCTTAAATTCATACGAATCATGCAGCAACCTGATTTGGCAACTGGCGAATTTGGGGTAAGACCAACACCACCACCCAACACGCCTTCAATAGCGCCAATTTTTTTCGTTGATAAGTTTACATCCATTTCCATTGTTTGGATTGCGCGCGGCCCGCACTCGGTTAAGGTTTCACTTCCGACCGTTTACATTACGATTACATACGCAAAAGGGTTCTTGTTTATAACTCAGGACACCTGATGCACTCACAACAAACCAATTTTTTTCTCAACTCACGCAAAAATTTAACACAACTTTTCAAACTACAGGGGTGAATTCCTCAGAATTCTGTTTCGCGTCTGTGTCTCCCCCATTCGTGTTGTTTCAGCACAAAAATGCTGAAGTAACATACACACTTACACACTTCGGACAAAATTAGCAAACAAATAACCAACCCCTACTGATATACAGTACAAAAACACCGTCTTCTTTCTGTATTAAAAAAAGGAAAAAAAGAATTTCACTTCCGCCTTCACTTTGGTAGTCGGGCTTAGGCTTCTTCGTACGAAACAGATAGCCCGGGCCTACACAGACTAGCTGGAGCTGCCTTTCGATTGCGAGCACCTCTTACGAACTGACAAGGTTTCCATCTTCTCGGCCTGATGCTGATAGGTGTTTCGTCGATGTTTCAAATTTCAATGGCGTAAGTCGTTTCTCTGTGCTTTCGACTTTCGAGATAGTTTTTAGCACTTCGGTATCAGCAACATTATTTGATGCTGCCACGAGTCTAACACTGATTAACTGCGAACCACCATATCAACCCTCAACATCTCGCACTCGCAGCCCTTATGAAGCAATTCTCTCTCAAAACATTTTGATTACAGACATTTTTGGGCGCATGCTCTTTATCGCAACAGTATGTCTCGAAAGTTTTTGGTCGTTGAGTATTTTGTGCGAAAGATATCATGCGAGACGAAGTTTCTTAAAAATTTGCATAAATTCTTAACTTTTTGAAGCCTTCATATTTGACGAGCTTTTATTGTTTAATCGAATTTTATATTTTTCATCGACGGAACAAAAATAATAAACTCGAATTTCAATTTTTTTTAAAATAACACGAAACAAAATAAAGTTAGGCTTGGTAAAAGTGAAAATGGGTATAAAATGGCTGACAAATATAGCGAAATGAGAACTTGCTGAATAAATGAGAGAAAATTCAGGTGAAAAAGTTAGAGTTGGTCCTGAAAACCTAAAGTTTGTTATCATAACTCAGTTTCTGAACCAAAAGAAACTCTCCTTTCTGCATGTTGCATGATAGAAGTGTTCGGCAACAGACAAATTGTTTACTAATGGAGTAGGAGTAGGGTAAAACGACGTTTTGCCTTTTAAGCCATTCTCTTTGTATCTAGCTTGAATTTTTGTGAATTTGCGTATTACTGATTTGGTGGATATTACAAGAGGACATCATGATTATGTCATGAGAGATGAAAGAGAAAAAATGTGCCCCGTCTATGGGTGGTGATGATAGCTTTAGTCACAAGGGTTGTAACCCAAAATGGATTTTGCTACTCATTTATATCTATTTGGGGACACGATGTTTTTTTATGTCCTCTTATTTTGTATATCTGAATATGGGGAGAGAAAGAATGGTAGAATATTTTTGAAAAATTGTTTGGGAAAGAGTATCGACAGGGAGTACTAAGGGTTGGGGAGTATATATTGGATATAAGGGTTGTGTGGACATACGGATATTGATCTTTGTTTTGAAATTGAGATGTTATTTCTGCCTTCTGTTGTCGCCGGGAATCATTGCTTTTTTTGACTCCGGTTTTGTTGGTTGACAACATAGAAATGAAGAACGTGGATCATGTATTATTGTACAGAGAGAGGGTTTATTCATTTGAAGAGAATTGTTTTGGTGTATACGAATGAATAGGGGTCACACACAAGGAATTGAAGGATATTGATGAATGCTGGAATTGGAGGAAAGTGGTAGAATAAATGGATTGAATCATGATGATGGGAAATAAGTAATTTCATTAGTTGACATATTGTTTATAAGTATAAGTTAAAGCATGGATATTAATAGATGAAATTGATGAACAAATTGTTATAATTATGAATGTATTATATTTTAATGCGGTTTAAAGGCATAACTGTGCATATGAAGAGATATGTCATATGTACTTATGCGTCAAATCGACTGAAAAGTCAATTGTGGAACAAGTGATAATGTTTTACCTTTAATTTCGCATTATTTGAAAGAAACAATTAAATTATAAAAAAAAAAATATTTTTTAACAGTTTCGGTAAAAGTCATTTCATTTCATTTTCTTTCAAATCATTTCATTTCATTTCATATCATTTCATTTAATATAATTTCATTTCATTTCATTTCATTTCATTTCATTTCATTTCATTTCATTTAATTTCATTTCATTTCATTTCATTTCATTTCATTTCATTTCATTTCATTTCATTTCATTTCATTTCATTTCATTTCATTTCATTTCATTTCATTTCATTTCATTTCATTTCATTTCATTTCATTTCATTTCATTTCATTTCATTTCATTTCATTTCATTTCATTTCATTTCATTTCATTTCATTTCATTTCATTTTATTTCATTACGTTTCATTTCATTTTATTTCATACACAGGTCAGGTAAAAAATTCACAAATTGTTTCCTTCCTGACGTTATTGCAGAAAACCTATGCCAAACTCCAGTTCCGAACAGACCTCTTCACTCAACAAAATAATGATTTGATTTAATTACACCGACATCATCGGAAAACATGGTATTTTTTAAATGTTATCGAATTTCGCTACCATCATGCCTCAAACTTTATAAATCCTTTTACAATTTTAATTATTGAACACGGAAACCCCTAACCCGTAAAACCAAAGCAGTGTAATGCTGGGCCGCAACTATTTTCCAAAAATCTAATTACATGCATGATGAGTTTCCCTTTTAAAAGGACGACAGAAAATAGAGGAAGTCTAAAACTTGTCTCTGCTTCAAAATTGATACTAATGGCACCGTACCTCAAAGTCGGAACACCATTTGAAATTTCTGTCTACGAAGACCTAAAAAAAATTTATACGCGGTCCTTTTGTATCAATCTGCTGACAACATCAGCCACGAACGGTGATTGGATTTCTAGAAGGGATACAGTATCCTTGAAATAGAAGGCATAATAGAAAACCGTTACATCCTATCATACACACAGACAGCATATATGGTATCATACCGTTCTTTGCATATAAGGACTATCATTTTTGTTCCCGAACCAAGCCCGCCGACTATGACGAGTAGCTCAGGATTTCGTTAATGTTTCTCGATACCAAGGACGGTATTGTGAGTGATGTAAAAGGAATATCGTTAGGCAAGAGGTGGGGTTTAAAATGAGACCTTTTGTATTCTTTCTGCTTTTAATCTACACTTTGTAAGGAAGTATGCAGGCAGGGGGCTTCGGGAAAAAATAGCTCCACCATCAACATGGGAATGAGAAACGAAATCTGAATTGAATGGGAGTGTACACAGTAAAAAGACTCCTGATCCATGAACATAACCTAAACGAAGTTGTCATAAGCAACTCCTTGCTCTTGCACCCTCTACCTATCACCCATGTGATTAAGAATACATACACATTACGTTGGGTTAGATAAAGCATGCAGAGAGAACATTGGAGAGATGGTTAATGGGTAGTGGTGGTTGTCTGGGATAACAAATCAGCACTTGAAATCTTTCTGGCTCTACACTCTTTGCCATTGTGCACACGAGGATTGCCTGGATAATGATAATGTTGTTGTGTGTTATATTGGCCAAAGGAAACTAATCCAAAGTGAAAGTTGCTCTGGATGATGACTCAGAAAGTGGACTGTTTTTCTATAGGTATATAGTATATGGTATCGCCTGACTATGGGATTTGTTGTTTATATTCGAAGGTGGTAAATGGTCGTCGACGTTGCTTTGCTTCACAATTTCCGTTTAATCTTTGAAATAAAAATTTATGTTCCCAGCGTTATCCCTGGAGGCTATTATCTCTTAATACCGCGGTTGAATGGAAGGACGTAGTATCTCATTATATCATGAAATAAAGTCCTTTTTGTCCGAACAGAATATAATTGAAATGAATTTTCATATGTAGGCATGTGTACTGAGCGAGTTTTTAATTGGAACCGTGTGTATGTGAATGAAGGAACCAATCATACCTGGCCCCAAGGATAACCCATTATCGTTTTACCCACACAACTATGAGACTAATGACTTAATACACAATCGAAGCTTCTCTCTAGAGGCATCGACCGGTCCAATTGAAGGACAAAAGGTTTGATTCCGAATAAATGACTTTTTCAAGGCACGCGTGATGCAAATGGCGAAAAGGATTAAAGGGCTACCAACAGGATTTTTATTCCTATACGGTATCGAATCTAGGGCTTTATACTTTTCCTGCATAGTGCTTCGGGTCTTTCTCGTTACCCAGAGTATATTCTTCATTATTCCATCACAATACGTTGGCATTGTTCTGCATCCCAAAGAGAGAAAAAAAGTATCTAGTGCAGCCATGCATACATACATACATAGTGGATACGAAATTCCTGCGGGTTGTGCGTGCTATGAAATACTTTATAGTGCTGTATTGTTCCCACAAGTTGAGAAGGTGGTAGTTTTTGAGGCAAACCGAAACATATTTCAACTTGTTACGATGACGGTGTTGCTCCTGTTTTTCGTCTGTTTTCTCGACAGGAAGGGAAGGGGAAAAACTATTCCGTTCCGCTGATACTGCTCTCGGTATATCATAGTTTCGTATAGTTATGTCCCTGTTGTTCACTTAGGATTTGCATAAACAGGAACATGAATGTGTACACCAGGATCCGCCTGCCGCACAAGAGTATTAATTTTGCACTTATTTAGCATATTTCCAAATGACGACGACACCAAAACTTTAAAATTGCTCAAAGTCTCCCGAAACTCCAAAATTTTCAGAGAGAATGGGTAAAAGTTGTAATAGGATAGAACTAGAGGATAAGAAAAGGGGTGTGTATAACAATGTCCATAGCACACGTTAGAGGGTTGCAAATATGAAATCTGTAACAAAAAAATTAAAATCCTGCTGTGGTTTTCATGAATTCCAATGACTGATTGTTTCTGTGGTAGATTTATACCCAAAGCCTGATATCCAGACCCCAGAAGCCCATTGGGCAAAAAAGTTTTTTTATCGAAACCGACAATTACCTAATTAGTAAAAATATGGAACATTGACTGTGTGAGTGAGAATGTAATGAATTACGAATGGGAATTCTGGCTGGAGTTTTAGTTCTTGTACCACACGGTAGTTAGTACATATTGGTGGCTTTGTGGTCTACAAAACGGATGTAATACATCGGATGACACACATTCCGGTGGTTGTGGCTTTGGATGTTTTTCAGCAAAAGCAGGGGGTGGTATTTTGTAATGATTTCATTTATAAAGGTACTGTAGTAGCCTTCGGCACTTTATACTGCTTTTTAAGCGGAATGGAACAATATATTTGTGTGGCGAGATGTGTTTAATTAGGTTTTCCAAAAATAAAGTACAAATAAATACCAACGGTCAAGTTGTTTGGTCAAAGAAGGGATATGTATACACAATTTGAATGAGGTTCACCACAGATAGTGGCACAGAGAATTTATTGTATTTTGTTTTAAGGACTTTTTAATTTTTGTGACATCAAGGACGATTTAAGAAGAGTTTGTGCAATTTTGTATACATATATGCATATGTATATAACCAAATATGAAAAATAGTTGATGACTGGTTGTGAAAAGTTATAGTGTGCCATTATTTTGCCCGAAGCATACGACATTAGCATATTTTTGCTTTTTGGAACTTATCCAATTTAAGCCGTAGCGACATTTATGGAAATTTTTGACTTTTAAACTTGACATCATCACAGTAAAGTGAAATGGTGGAGAGCTGGCTGTTGTAGCTTATTATGACACGGAAGCTATTAGTAAAAGGATGTTGAAGCAAATTATTATGGACCATTCGTAGCAATTGGAGTTTTATGATAGTTATTTGCTTGTTTTACTACTTTTTTTAAAATTCGGAGCTGTGAAGGAACACCAATTTAATTCGTTTTTGGTCATTTAAAATTCTAAATAAAATAAAAACTTCAAAATTACTCTTAAAATATCCACCCAACCACCAACAAACATTTTGGATAATTTTATATTGCACAGAGGAAGTAACATTCTGATGTAAATACTTTTCAAAATATCCACAACTTGAAAAAAGTTTTCGTAAATTATTTTTAGGCCTGAGAACTTATGACATATGTACGTTTTTTTTCACTTAAGCGACAATCATTTTTATCGATTCGTTTGCCTTTGGTTTAATTTTGTAGTGATTCAAAAAATCGAGTAAATCCGATTACTATTTGTAGAATGTATTCATTAATCGAACTCTAAAACTGTCTGAATAAACAAAATAATCTAGGAGGTGGAGTCTTATACATGTGGGATTCTTAAAGGAATCCTACTCGTTCCAAGGGTGTAGGTTAAAATAAACACTCACAATTTAATTACTGAAATTATTTATTTATTATTAAAATTATATAAAAGTAACTCGGGTTCGGCGGCGACACAACTTAAAACTTTAACTCAATTGGCTTGCTTCGACTATCAAAAGGAACTGACTCTGGGACGCAATTCTGCTTTCACGTGTCTGTCCGGTTTATCGTCGTTGTTCGTTCGTTTGGTTAGTATTGGTGATGCTCGTTCGTTTGGTTAGTATTGGTGTTGTTTGTTCGTATATTGGTTGTATGCATGCGCAGCGTCGCGTTGTCGTCGTGCAGTAAAACCCCTATCCCACAATCGGCTATCTTGACGACTCATTCGCCCCGAATGACGGATTCCACTGTTTCATGTTTTCAGCTAAAGTGTTTGTTTTCTTGGGACCTTCGCCTTCGCCCACCTTCTCTACGTCGTATCTTCCCTGCTCTCGTTTCCCAGTAACCTTGTAGGGTCCCAAGAACTTTGGACGATGTTTCATATTGGTTCCGAATTGCGTACGCTTAATGGCGACGAGTTCGTCCAGCTCATACTCCCTCTCTGGGATACGGTTCCGGTTGAATGACTTCCTATTTTCGCGCTGTATAGCGGCAATGTTTTCAGCTACTTCTTTACGCATGGCTTCTTTTCTCAGCCGGTCTACTATCTCTGCTGCTCCCGTACTCTTCGTGGGATAGAGCCACACGAATTTGGAGAACGCATCAACCACTACCAGAATGTGGTTGTACTGTTTGTGGGTTTGCTCCATTGGCCCAACATGGTCCACATGGTAAGTACCCAACGGCCTTTCCTCTTTGTTGATTGGTTGCAGTAGTCCCTTCTTCTTTTCCGCCTTGGACTCGTTAATATGCAACCTCGAACAATCTCTGTGACCTTCTTTGTTAGCTCTGGTATGAAGTATATTTTCTCCACGGCATCCTGGGTTTTCTTAATGGAAAAATGTCCCTGTTGATGCGCGATGCTAATAAGCTCCTTCTCCATCGCCGTTGGTACGACGATCAATTCCTTCACCGGATCTTTGCCTTCATGTAAAAATCTTCGTAATTATCTTTTATGAGAATTGTACGCACGGCTCTTATCCAATCATCACTCATCTGCGCCTCTCTGATTCGATGATTCAAAGAATCTTCCATCATGAGACAAAACACCCTGCTCAATCCCCAAGAAACGTCGAAGCATTCCTTTTTCTTCTATTTCTTCTACTTCCTCTTCATCTTCACCTTCTTCTTCTTTTCTTTTTTTTCTTCTGCTTATCAAATAACTTCTTATTCTTTACTTCTTCATCTTTACTTTCTTCCTTTTCTTCTTCCATCCTTTAATTTGTTCGCGCACCACCTGTTTGGTGTACGCCATTCGTCTCGGTCTTTGAAATATCGGCACTTCATCCTTCAGAATCAGCTTCATAGTCACTGGCGATGGCTCCTGCCTGACCGGTTAGTATCCTATAACCATTTGTAGCAACTTCTCACGCATAATGGCGTTTAAGTGATCTACTTCCAACTTCAACTCTCTTTCAAAAATGCCCTCCTCAGTAGCCAAAAAAATTTCCCCAAACTCTCTTACCAGCTCCAGCAATTCAGTTCCGTGATTGATTTCAAGAGAATTGACTAACTGGTTCTGTCCTGATTTTCCTTTGACGCTTCCAGCATCATCACGTGCCCCATTATAGATACCACCTTCTACACGTGCTCCCATATCAGCACTCTTTGCTCGTGCCTACATATCGGCACCCAACCTTTCGTGCTCCGATGAATTCCGTTTGGTCTGAAACTCTACTCTTTCTTCTGTCACCTTCAGGTTAACCATCTCCAAAAGACCGCCGAATAATCCATATCCCTTTCTCTCACTACGTGGAAGTTCAGCCTTAACGGGATGCCATCCACCTCCATTTCCAGTAGCCCAGTGTCGTCACTTTATTCCATCAAAGTAAGGGAATCATACCGCAACAAACATAAATCACTCCCAGTGTCGACAAGTGCTGTAATCGTAATTCCTTCGACCGAAATATCTTTGAAAATGCGATTTGAAGTCATCGCAAGATTTGTCCTAGCCTCTGGCCACGAAGTTTTCGGTTCACCTGATGAAGCAGGGTAAACGTTCCAATTTGTGCTGGTTTGTCGACTTGTTGTTGGCATAGCCGCAGTACATTCTGCTGCTCGATGCCCTCGTTGTTTACATCGGAAACACTTGAAGGCGTTTGACCGACATTCTCTGGCCCAATGTGTGCTTTTTCCGCATTTGTAGCATGCCTTTGACCTGCGCTCATGTTTCACAATTCCTTGACCTTGGACGCCGCTATTAGGAGCGTAGCGTGTGTTTCCCCTCGTTGCCACCCCAGAACCTCTCACCTTCTCGTAGATCCTACGCGATAGCCTAAAGTGGTCAAGAAGTCTGTCCTGCAACGTAAGTTTCAGTCCAATCGTAAATAGTTCTAGTTGAGTTAGTTGGTCGTTCAATTGTTCCACCGTTAACCCCAAAATTGCGTCCGTTTCCATTTAAATTTTATTTTAATTTTCAAAACTTCGAAATAATAAAACCATTTCTTTATTTTCTAAATTCAAAATAACCTTTCAAAATTCTAATTAAATCTACTTCGAACCAGTTAATAATGAACAAAAGTATACCTAAGTCGCCGCTTACCCCTTTTATAATTTTCTCTTTCGCTGCTTCTTCGTTGCAATTCTGCCTAGACACGGTACTGCTACTTTTTCGTCCCCTTCTCAATTTTCGCCTGGACACGGCACTGCTTCTTTTTCTTTCGTTGTTCGTTGGAGCAAACGAACTCACCACACTGGCACCCCTTACGGTTGAAGCCCTTTGTTCTGCACATACTGTCCCTATGTTCTTTATGTACTTCCACTTTGAATTGCGGGATTAATGTTCCGCTAATTCAAGCACTGTTCTTTTCTTTTTTAAAAGGTCTGATGACAAATGTACGGGATTAAAGTCCAGTTTTGAAAAAAAAAATCGATTTCAATGTCCCGTTTCGTACAAAATAATGAGAAGTTTGACGACTTTACTCAAATTTAACTTCGCGTCGAACCCACAATTTAAAATCGAACACAGAAAAAAAATGCACATTGGCTTTGTCTTTGACTTTTTTTTTCTTGCGGATAAATCCTGGACGAGCCCCCAATTTGTGAGATTCTTAAAGGAATCCTACTCGTTCCAAGGGTGTAGGTTAAAATAAACACTCACAATTTAATTACTGAAATTATTTGTTTATTATTAAAATTATATAAAAGAAACTCGGGTTCGGCAGCGACACGACTTAAAACTTTTACTCAACTGGCTTGCTTCGACTATCAAAAGGAACTGACTCTGGTTTACACAATTCAAAACTTAAGAGGGACGCAATTCTGCTTTCACGTGTCTGTCCGGTTTATCGTCGTTGTTCGTTCGTTTGGTTATTATTGGTGATGCTCGTTCGTTTGGTTAGTATTGGTCATAGAGTAACTATACTATAAAGAGGGAAATCTACTGCCTTCTTTTGACAATGCCTACAAGCTGGTCAAATAAGTATTGGTGTAGAACTGTCAAAAAATTGACGCCAATTGAGAGTGTAGTATTGCTGAACTGTCAAATAATTGACGCCGATTGAGAGTGTAGTAGTGCTGAACTTACAAATAATTGACGCCGATTGAGAGTGTAGTAGTCAAATAATTGACTTCTTCTTTTCAGTTCCCTTTTCTTTTTCATCATGAAATTGGGCGTGTTGGACTTGATAATAAAAAGCGCCATCCTGAAATTTGACGTCATCAGTGACTCAAACTGACTAAATTAAATTACCATTTTTGGAAAGATTCCGAAGTGTTAGTGGACTTAAAATGTATATTAAATCAATCAGATAAGACATTGGACCAAACCTTACTTTTCGGTTTTTTTTTTCTAAATGGAAATTATTTTTTTCAACAAGGGTCGCTGATGACGTAAAAATACGAAAATCGCTATCTTGTTTTCTTGGAGACACTAGCACGTTACTCGAATGCAAGTTGTTATACTTTATTATTTTTTTCCCTGCCTTTTACATATTGTGTGCTTGAAAACTCTATATAAACGTTTAAAACTGGTTAAACAATATTCAAGAGTTTTAACCATTTTACCTGATACCTTAACTTATGATAGTGTATTGAATCAGAAGAACAAGATTGCAAGATTGTATTATACAAAGTAGCGATAAAAGTGTACTTTTTTAAAGTTAAACTATCTTTCTTCACACCCTATTATATGCGTTTACACAGGAGTAGAAACCTAATCAAACAGAGCGCGTTCTGACGCCGCAGTAAAACAAACATATACCATATCACATAGAGCGCGTTTTCAACGTCAGCGTCAAAACGTCGCATTGTGATTACATATTTACAAATTGTTTTTTAAAGTCTTCGTTAAACAGAACGCATTTTTAAAGCGGCGTAGAAATTATTTTAAGCCGCGTTGTGATTACTTTGACGCGGCGTTCCAAATTGTTTTCAATATTTTGTGTTTAGTAATTAATTAATTAAGTCATTCTAAATTTGTTGTCGAAATTTATTTTATTAAATTATTTTTTTGACTTATTTTGTGTCATTTAATATTGTATTGTTTAAATGAAAAAAAAACCTAATTGGCATTTAGTGAGAAAATTGCAAAATTTAAAAAAAAAAACAATTAAGACCATCCATTACCACTAAAAAAACATTATTGGGAATTGTTTTCAATTTCAAAAGTTCTTATTTTTAGTCCTTGCATAGCATTTTCTTTCTCAAACGAGAAACTTCAAAGCTCAACCACAAAAAAATCATAAAATGTTCATTCTTCCATTCGTTACTTCATACCCCCTACTTTTCTACACCCCTTACCAAATTCTTGAAAAGAAAGAATGAAGAAACATCCGAAAAAAGGAATCATGTAAACAAGCTCTAAGACCTAAGAAAATCACCTTAACCCTTAAGGAATACATTTCGAACACATCCCTCTCGATATGTAGGAGTATGGTGGAGGTGAATTTCTAAAACGACAACAACAAATTGTGACAATTAGAACTGTGCTTATTCACATCAATAAAACGAATAAGCAGTTTAATTTTGTTAAAAGGACACAATAATTGACGGAGTTCCTTCACTTCGAACAATTTGTGAGAATTTCACAAAATACCACCATCGGAAGACGACGACGACGTGCCTGATGAGAATTGTATCTTGTATCAAGTATTCTCATCAGGCACGTCGTCGTCGTCTTCCGATCTCTTAAATAAACTATGTACATAAATGTAAGAAATATCGAACTGCAATAAAAAAATAAATGACTACATCAAAGCACTTTGTTTCGCAAACATTGAAAACACGGAGTAGGTTTTGTAAAATAAATAAGATGCGGGCAGCACTAATGCAGTAGATAGGGTATTTCTTTGTTAACCAACAGATCGACAGTTTGACGTTTCAGGTTAGAAAGCAATTTTTCTAACTCTTCGTCAAAATTATCAGAGTAATTATCCGACCCTTTCTTCGATTTCTTTACTTTTTACTTGCGATTATAGGGACTATAAGGCAAGTTTATGTGCATTTGTGAATATAAAAAAATTGAGATAACAATCTTAACATGACATTACGATCATAGAGAAGCCTAAACAAGTCATTGGCAAAAAATGTCCGTCTGTCTGTCTGTCTGTCTGTCTGTCCGGGTGTATATCGAGCTGCAGCCTAAACGGATAAAGCGATTATCTTCAAATTTGGTATGTGTTTTTTATTTCTAGGGCTAAAAATAACGGTACTTGCCATACGACCGTTAAATTTTTTTTCAAAAAACTAAAAATAAAAAACAGGATTTTATCAAAATCCGTCCTAAAATTTTCGAAATACTTTTTTCATGAATTCTTTGTTATTTAAGACGTTTGATGGCGTACCTTATTTTTACTAAAATTTGTTATTTTTAACGTAAATGTTATTTTTTTTTGTCAAAGATCCTGCCGTCCAATGTTATTAGGCACATAAGAGCAAGTACGTGTGACCCAGTCGTGCCAATTTCTTTAATGTTTTTCAAATACTTGAAACTTAGAAGCCTAGATAAATTTGTTATGTGGCAAAGCTTTCATTTGAAGTTAATGAATAATTGGTTATATAAAAAAATATTTGTATGTATTTTTAATTAAAAGATTCTTATGTGACCAATTATTTTAATGTAATATTATAATTTAGTTGGCCGTGTTTGGTCAATTTTTGTTTGATTATGCAAAATGACAGCATATACATTAATTTTATCCCGACGTTTCGCTGGAGTTTCTCAGCATTTTCAGGGGCGATTCTTAAGTTGCAATTTTATTGCATTATATTAAGAAATTTGCTACTTCCCTACATTGAACATCAAACCTTTTTTATTGCAAGGATTTAATAAATTAAAACAATTAAAAAATTAACAACATTTAAAATTAACTTTTAAAATAGACTTACCTGTGATATTTATGTTTTGTGTTAAGAAGTCTATTTTAAAAGTAAAATTAGCTCTTCGTTATACGGAATAAATACATCTTGCAGACGTCAACGGCGACATCATACTAACCAATATTTGACATAGATAGAACATTGACATATATTAAACATAAAAAAGTCGCTATTTACGTTTGTAAGACTTAAATAAATGGGTTTTCCAATAAAAACTTGATAACTTTTTTTTTAATAAAACGCAAACCCTTTAAGATATTTCAAAAACTCGGTGGACCCAATTTTCGATGACTCGGCCGCACATTTCGGCCGAAATGACCGCTAATTCGCGTTCAATGTTTGCTTTGAGCTCTTCCAACGTCGTCGGCTTGTTGACATTAACCAATGACTTAACGTAGCCCCAAAGAAAATATTCTAGAGGCGTTAAATCGCACGAACGAGGCCACGAATCGACCGGCCCATTTCTTGAGATATCACGCTCATCAAACTTACTCTTCAATAAATCGAAAGTAAGGTATGCTGTGTGGCTTGTGGCATCTTCCTGTTAAAACCACAAATCGTCCAAGTCCATTTCTTCCAATTCCAAATATGGCCCAATAACGCCGCCGGCATGCAAACCGCACCAAACAGTTTTTTTTTGTGGATGAAGTGGTGATTCATGAAGCAAATGTGGATTTTCACCCCACCAATAACGCATATTTTGCTTATTGACGAACCCATTGAGCCAAAAATGAGTTTCGTCACTGCAATCTATGCGTCTATGAATACAAACCTGGTAAGGTGTACACGAATGCGGATGCTCTTAGTCGTATACCTCAAATAAACAAAGAGGAGCATTGTCTGGCAATAACTCGGGCACAAGCATCTAAGAATCCCTTTTTAAATTCGCCAGATCAACAAAACCAAACAAACAAGAATCTACCTAAACCTAAAGACGATCCCAATGTTATCGAAAAACCCAAATCCCCTGAATTGTTAACAGACCGGAAAGAGATTGAAACGGTGTTAAAGGATTTTCATAATTCAGCACTCGGAGGTCATCAAGGGTATAAGAAAACGCTGGCTCGTATTAGACAACAATTTAAACGGAAATGTATGTCCAAGGACGTTAAAAGTTTCGTTAAAAGTTGTCCACAGTGCCAGCAGAATAAGTGTACTCCCACTAATAAAATGCCCATGGTGATAACTGACACTCCAAGTCTACCTTTAGACAAGGTTTCTATGGTCATTGTATTTGGTCTTCCCTTGTCTTATTCGTGAAACAGGTATATTTTGACTTTTCAGGATGACTTAAGAAAGTTAACGGACTGTGCGGCTCTTTATGATATGGAAGCTCCGACAGTGGCTAGAGTCGAACAAATCGTGACAAGATACAGAATTCCAAAGATACTCGTCACTGATAATGGTGCAAACTTCACGTCGAAGATTTTTTCGCAGTCATGCAAGTTACTAGGCGTGAAGAAACTTCACACGACAGCGTACCATCCTCAAGCCTAATATCTTAGATCTTTTGTGGTAAAATACTGAAGAAATTGGGACCAGTGGTAAGGCAGGCCATGCATGTTCATAACAAACCACGTTCATAACGCTACGCAGCTAACCCCTTTAAATGCTTTTAATTTCAAAATGCCAATTAACCTGAACAGAAAAACCACGCCACTTTATAACGCTGATGACTATCCTCTACTGCTCAAGTATCAGCTCGGGGAAGCCCACAGGTTAGCTAACGAGAATCTTGAGAGGGCTAAGATTAAATCGATGGTTAACTACGATAAGGGTGCTAAAAAACCATTGTTTTTAAAGTGGGGCAAATGTTTTGTTGAAAAATCCCGCAAGGAAAAATAAATTTTCCCCTATCTGGCCATTTCAAATAATTTCAACAAGTGATGTGAATACGAATTAAAATGGGCAGCAAAATTAAAAGAGTCCATAACAATCAATTAAAAGTTTTTTTTATAACAAACATTTAATGCCAACGAAAACACACCAAAAGGAGAAAAAAAGAAAAAAAAACAAGAATCAAATATGCATTATTTTTTTTTCTCCAACTACAATTTTTTAACAATGTTTGTCTTCTTTTCAGTATTTATCAAGGGAAAACAAGGGGAATTCAAACTATAATATTTTTCATCTATTTTTGGTGACAGAATTTCTTATTATATAAACTTAAAAGTATTTCATATTAAATATTAAACATTAAGTTTTAGTCAGGTATTACAGTAAACACAAAAAAATGTTCAATTTATATTGTTTTGAAATAACTATGTATATGTTAATTATTAACATCTACCCCGGGCAGTCACAGAAACCCTAAAAGATGACATCGTTACAAGAGAATTCACCGGTAGTGTTCGAAACGTTAGAACACGCGGTCTTATATAGTGATACTTGGACAATATTAACGAAGTTCACACCGATTGACTACGAAATGGTGATTCAAATGGTGGAGAAGTGTGACAGAAGACTAGAAAATTTGTGCAGCAGCATTCCGGACGTTATTGTCGCTTGATAGCCCAAGAGACGGAGACAAATATAACGAACCTTCAGCAAACTGCAAATATCAAGAGGAAATTAATACACTCAAATCGTCAAAAGCGTGCACTGGATTTCATCGGAGGTTTTTCGAAATGGGATTTCGGAACGATGGACAGCGAGGATGCTAGGAAGGTCTACCATCAGCTGGAATTCCTCCAGAAAAAGGATGAGGAATGGTTTCAATTAATGCACCGTCAAATGACAGTCATGAAATCAAATTTCGACACATTGAGCAAGCCTATAGCTCAACTGGCAGAAGAGATAGAAAATATCACGGCAGGTGTAGGAAATCTAAGTGAGACTTTCCTTGAATATAGTCAAAACACAAACCAGGAAGTCTCAATGTTGAAGATAAGAAGCGAGGCCAATGCAATGACATCAGTGATTACCGCAAAAATAATGGAGATCCAAAATCAACAAGCCCTGGAGCTTTCAATAGTAGATGATCTCTACAAAAATAAACTCCATCCTTTTGTCCTTGACGAAGATAATATTACTGACTTCCTAAGAAGCATCCCCTTCAAAGGAGGGCTGTCATTCGAGAGCATCATACATTCAGCGGCCAAAACAACAGTCTTAACAACTAAATGAAACCTGCTTGTAAAAGTAACGCTTCCACTACCAGGCCTCTTTGCGCTACAACATACACAAAGTGTACGCCTTGACAACAGTGTTGGACGAACGATGGGATATGGTCATCGACACAAAGATCGAATACATCGCGGAATCTGATAACCAGGATCATTTTGTAATGCTGAATGATGAACAGTTTTCCCGATGCTCACGTGTGACAATAGGAGATACGACAAAAGATATAGCAGTATCCGACATTAAAGCCCGGTACTCACATCAGGTTCAAATGATAGCCTTATAGAACTCCTCCAACACGCAGCTACGTCTAAAGTTACATGTAAATACTCTGCAGTTCCAGCCAGCAAAGGAATCTTCCTGAAGATGACAGCGTCGAACGAGTGGCTATTTAAAGTTAAGGATACCTTCGTTTTGAACTTGAAGTGTGCCAACCAGCAATATACCGCCACTCTCAACGGTTCAGGAATCCTTAAAATGGAGTTGCCACACGAAGCCAGTGCCAAAGATTTAATCTGTTTTACGAGTATCACTCTGAGGTCTCCACCGAATACAAACAACCAATGGTGGACTACTCGGAACTTGTGCAAGCATTACAAGCAAGCTTGGTTCCAGCCCAAGAAGCATATACACCAAAAGTTCTTCCCATACGGATCGGAAATCACAAACATTTTTCCAACGACCTCAATATTGGAAAAAAGAGTATAGAAGAAATGGGAAAAGGTTTGAACCTACTGAATGTAGAACTTAGAGCGGCAGATCAAGATTGGGAGTTATCAGTACACCGTTACTCCATAATGTCGATGGTCACCTTGGGAGCAGTTGCTGTCTTTGTCATATTTCTAGTCCGTTGTTTTCGATCCAGATCAAATTTCATACAGTCCACCAGAACAAAAACACCATCACTAACAAGTCTACCACTCCGTGAGCTGAATATTAACCAAACGCCAAAGAAACGTGCCCCTGCAACACC
The DNA here is from genome assembly GCA_963971375.1 of Platycheirus rosarum. Taxonomy (NCBI): domain Eukaryota; kingdom Metazoa; phylum Arthropoda; class Insecta; order Diptera; family Syrphidae; genus Platycheirus; species Platycheirus rosarum. The sequence goes on from OZ020508.1 coordinate 112,467,689, forward strand.
GCGAACCCAAACAAACAACAGTACAGCAGTCTTCAGTATCACCTCTGCCCGGGTGTAAGAGCTAATGAAAATTTATTCCTCCATTATATTTTGTGCTAAAATTAACAAACAAATAATGACATTACATTACATATTGATCTGCTCCGTAAATAAATCTGTGAAGTAGAGAACACTTATGAGCACTGGCTATTGAGGCCATCGGCTCAGACAATAACAAGACAACAACACAAGACGACATTAATACAGGACAGATCAGAAGAAATTTGGTTTTCGGATGGTCCCCCATTTTTCCACTAACCACGCGCAACGATGCGCGTACTTTAAACTTTCATTTTTATAAAAAAAATAATTAATTTCTTTTTTATGTATAGATAAAGCAATAAAATAATAATATTTTGTATTAAAATAAAAAACAAAACCAAAAATATATATTATATATTCATTCATATTCTTTTTTAAATCTTTGAAAAAATGTAGGCATACTTTAAATTTAAATTTCTAAATTTTGATTTGAAAAAAAAATTGTTATAATAATATTGATTCATCCTTTTTTTTTATCAAAATAAAACTTGAAATTTTGCATTAAAGCTGTATAGCGGAAAACTAGTTTACAATTAAAAAAAGAATGAAATAAAAAGTGCAAAATGAAATATGAAAATTACAAGTTGAAAACTGAAACATGAAATTGAAAACTGAGAAATTTAAAATTGAAAATTTTAACATATTTTCGAAGAACTATGTAACAAATTGAAATCCGGAAAATTAATTTAAAACTTAGAAATTTAAAATAAAAAAATGTTAACTTGAAAATTTAAAAATAAAAGGCAAAACTTAAAATAACGTAAATTTGCAAAATATTATTAAATTAGAGTAAAAAAAGAAATGTTAGAATTAAATACTAACAATTAAATAAAGAAAAGCGAACCAGTTCTGGTGACCTGGGTGGCACTTCCTAAGGGGGGAGGGATGTTATGCCCATATTGCATCACCCAGAGCTGATCCGGTCCACTTTATATTAATGAAATAATGCATAACAGCAGCTTTGTGTCACACTTAATGTGACACAACGCTCAGGGGGTCAACTAACTCATAATGCTGAGTGATGCATTTTGGAAGTTCATGAAGTTCCAAGTTGGTCTCTATGACTAGAGTTGAGTTTTAATGTAACCACAAACCGCGACGGATGTTATAACAGATGTAATACAAAATTATTATTTTTTGGTATATATATTTTTTTTTTACATTTTCTTGTAGTTTTTGCATTTGTGAATTATTATTTTTGTTAATTATTTATTATTTATATTTAATAAAATTACTTACCACATGTCGGAATCGAACCCGGTCCGGTTGGCATCAATAGTCGACCAATCTCGTTGTGAAATTCTTAGCAATAAATTATTTGCAATATCTGTCAATGTTCTAGAGAAATAGACAGTTGCATTCCTCCCCTTAAACAGTTTCTGCTTCCAGGAATGCCCACCAATTTACCTTTGAGCCCAATTTCGGTCGTACAGTCAAGTACAGAGATTCGTTCTTCAGCCGTACAACTAGAATGTGGAATCTCTTGCCTAACTCTGATTTCCCCTCATAAGATGATGTTCAGAAGTTTAAAACCAATGTGTATCGGCAACTCCTATCAAACCCTCTCCTTCTTTCCTAAGCTCGCACTGTGTCCACCGATATCAAGATAGCCCAAATCCGTTTAGCGTGTGCAAATTATAAAAAATAAAAGGCACGACTGGGTCGCACGTACTTGCTCTTATGTGCTAATCCTTTTTAAGTGCAGGCGTCTTTTTGACAAAGATTTTATTTTAATATTTTTTGTATGACGTGCAACTTCCTTAGAATCGTTTTGGGGTGAAGCTCGAACGAACATGCGTCACGACAAAGGGATAAACACATAAATATATAGGATTGTTAGCTTTTGCAGTTTTTTAGTGTAGTATTATCTTTCCACTTGCTGCTTACTGTTTATAATATAATTTGCTAATAGAAAGATACAAAAGACTTTTTTCAGTTAAATTTTCATTTTGGTATGGAAAAATTTGAACAACTGGCATAAAGATTCTTCGGAATCAGCAGTATGGCAATAATGCTAGGTAAAGGGACCTTTATACGTCCCAATATGGGACCAATGGAATTTATAAAGGATTTAGGTACCTATAATAAGGTTGGAAGGAAGGTAGGTACTAAAATTAAGATACGTGTTCCAACTACTGTTAAGCCAGTAGGTATAGAGACAATATTAAAAGTTAACACAGTGGTTTTGTTTATTTATAGTAAGGTGTAAACTTTTGTTTTCTCGATTGAAATTTTTGCATTCAGTAGTAATCGAATAGTTTTTTTTATTTGTTAGTTGTTTTTGTGTGTTTATCAAAGGCTTCCTTATTAATTCTGTGCTTTTATGATGATGAAAAATACTTTAAAATACGTAAGTATGTATGTAATGTAGGTTGTCACTTTCTTTTATTTGACTAATGGCTTGGCTAGGGCTTAGCCGAGCAATATGAAATAAAATGTTGGGGAAAGAAATTTATGAATTCAAAAAAACACTACTCATAACGTTTTTTGGAAAAAATGTTGTAAGCCATCTTATTTCTTTTGCTGTTTTCTATTTTATGAATTTTTCATTTCAAAATCGTTCGACCAGTTTTTTCAAAAAAATGTTTTTTTTTGAAAAACTTTTCGAAAACATATTTTAAAATTTTTTTTAGTATGTCAATTTTAAGAAATCTATAGTTTATACTAGGAGAAAAATTTAAAAAAAAATCTAAAGATCCGTTTTCAAAATATTCAAAAAACAAAATATTTTTTTAAAAAATTATTAAAATTTAAAAAAAAATGTTTTTGAAAATTTTGATAAGCAATATTATTTAAATCATAAAACACTACATATTTTGAAAATTTCATCAAAATCCGTCAATTAGTTAACGAGAAAGTCTGATTTTAAAAAACCGGTCATATGGGAGGTACCGTTATAAAACTTTTTCTGAAAAATCCATTAAAATTAAAAGATAGATTTTGCACAGGAAACATCATTCTGAAAGTTTAATCAAAATCGTAGGAGCCGTTTTCGAGAAAAATAAGTTTTTTAATAAAAGTTATATGGCAGGTACCGTTAGTTTTGGAGCTAGAATGCCAATTCCAAAAATTGTCGGGTAGAGCACTCTAAAAATACTATATACCAAGTTTGAATCAAATCGGCCCAACCGTTTAAGCTGTAGATATCGATACGGACAGACAGACAGACAGACAGACAGACAGACAGACAGACAGACGGACGGAATTTCCGGACCCACTTTTTTTGACTTCTCTATCATCGTAATATCATGTTTGATTGTTAGAATTTTTTTTTTTTTTTTTACGAATGCATAACTTGCCTTATAGTCCCTATAATCGCAAGTAAAAATTAATACATGGGATCTTTGATGTTTAATATACGTATATTTTACGTTCATTGAATAATTTCAGATTTGAGAATCGAAGTCGTAAGATAATTAACAAATATCATATATATGTTTTGTATGATATTCCACCAAGATATGTAGAAAACAAATACGTACAATATACGCATATAAATACGTCATGATGACAGCAATGCAGTTGTATGCACCTTTATCATTTAGTACATGTTTCGAATACATACACATAATATATGCATATAATTCAATTTCAAATGCTTTGAAATGCATTGAATCTTTGATGTTTAATATACGTATGTTATACATTCATTAAATAACTTCAGATCTGATAGTGAAAATTGTAAGATAATTAACAAATATTATATTTATATACATGTTTCATATACATAATATGTTAAATATACATAACTCGATGTCAAATGTTTATTGTATAATGTACGTAAATTATACATATATATAATTCTTTCACTATTATTAATGAAATAGATCTACAATATCCATTCAGTATATGTCTAATTCAGGTTTATCATAAACGTATAGGCATATATACATGTATTATATGTATATTAGTCAACGGCCTTGGCGCCGATAGAGCATCGCTTCCCGTGAGATCAGCGAAATCAAGAATCGTTGCGCGTGGTTAGTGGAAAGATGGGGAACCGTCCGAAAACCAACTGCGTGCTGTTGACATGTGTTTTGTGTTTTCTGTTTTCCGTCCTCTTTCTATCTTCTGTTCTGTCCTGTATCAATGTCGTCATGTGTGTTGTCTTGTAATTGTCTGAGGCGATGGCCTCAGTAGCCAGTGCTTATAATTGTATCTACTTCATAGATTTATCTACGGAGTAGATTAAAAATGTAATGTAATGTATATATATATTAGACCTTCTTGTTCTATCTGGGTATCATTTTATCAAAACCAAATTTACGGAAAGAGTCTATTAACGGTACCTTTCATACAACGGGTTTCTTATAAATTTTTGGCGTTCTCGGTAACGGCTATATTTATTTCCAATTTTTTTTTATTTGAAATAATCTATAAAACAAAATAATTTTTGTATTTAAAATTAATTTTTGATTTTTTTTTTTTTTGAAAATTCAATATTTTTAAAACTATTATTCTAAAAAACTGCATACCAAAATTTCAAAAATAATTTTTTTTGAACTAAAAATAAAAAACTGGATTTTATCAAATTCCGTCCTACAATTTTCGAAATACTTTTTTTATAAATTCATTATTTATTTTTTTAGGACGTATGATAGCTTACTCCATTTTAACTTGTTACTTGTTTCTGTTAAAGATCTTGTCTTCCAAAGTGATAAGGTACATAAGAGCAAGTACGTTAGATCCAGTGTAGTTCATGACAGAGGAAACAACACAGACGATAGATCTCTTCTCACTTTCATTTTAGAAATGACGCTTAAAGCGAGCACAAAAACGTAAAACGTAAAGTGACGGAAGCCAAGGATGAATCGTGGTTGTGTTTCATTCATATTCAAATGGCTTTAGAATTAGATTGAAGATTTTGATAAAATACAATAGCAATGAAGACGTCAATTATAAGAGCATCTAATGGTCTTAAATGTGCTGCATTTCGCATAACATTTCTTTGCAGTTGAGATTGCATTGGTGAGATTAGATCACCTCTAAGCAAATTATGCGGTGTTGTTATAAGATACAAATTATTCATCTATTATATGCTTTCTTATTAACATCATTCGAACTTCCGGGATCCACTTAGAATGTTCCCCTATAAAAACATTTTTCTTTAAATAAAAACTGTGTACATAATAAATTTTTGATTTTTGTTTAAGTCAGCATGAACTCGTACATGTTCAGGGCTTTTTATTATTTATTAACCGACGATTGTAATGATCTTGACTGGGACCACAACTCTCCCACTTTCCTCCTTCGCTGCCAAAAAAATCAAGAAATATGTTAAATCCCATCAAATCTGTAAGTGCTTCAGAGTAATCAAGCTTATTTCTTCAAAAAGCAGCAAACATCTATATAGAGTATATTTCAACCAGAAACGTAGTGTGCATCGTCCCATTTGGTTACACAGGTTATGACTAAGGGCAAACTTTAGTTGCCAATTCGCATCACTGATCAGTTTTTTTTAGTTACTCCGTGTGCATTGGGACTTCAACTTAAATTAAGTATACAATTTAGCGATAAGGACAAGAAAAGGATATACTCATTTATATTTATCCCTAGTAAGGGATAAAATGAAAATATATTTATTATAGATATTAGATCATTACATGAAAAATAAAATGCACGACTGGATTGCATGTACCTGCTCATATGTGCGGTCACATTGCAGAATAATATTAAAGAATATTAAAGTGAACATCAAAGAATTTATTCGATTTTTTTGACTTTTAATTGTTCGAATAAAGTACGTTAAATTGTATTGGCTGAAATAATTTAAAAGCCATTTTATTTCTTTAGGAATTGTAAAAAAGTGTGAATTTTTTTTCAAAATTGTAGTAGCCGATTTAAATAAAACGATTTTTTTTAAAAAACTTTTTTTAAAAAAATAAAAAAAAAATAATTCAAGAATACAGACTTAAGCACAAAAATAACATACATTTAAAAAATTATAAAAAAAATCAGTGACCCGTTTTCAAAATATTGATTTTTCAAAGAAAATTAAAAAAATATTAAAAATACAAAAAAAAATTTTTGAAAAAAAATAATGCACAATTACTTAGGTTACCCACATCTTTTTGAATATAAATTTTGATTGAAATCGGATAACCAGTTTTCGAGAAAGTCGAAGAAAAAAATCCGGTCCCATGGGAGGTACCGTTTTTAGACCACCATATTAATTTTGGTTCACGAAAATATAATGCATACCTACAGTAGTACACTGATTTTTTTTATAAAAAAATTCTTGGAGCCGTTTTCGAGAAAACGTTAGTTTTTGAGCTAAAAAAATTGAAAATAATACCTCTGTAGAATGTCAAATAACCTTAAGTTCAAAATTTGAAGACTGTTTAGGCTGCAATCCAAAATACATCCGTACAGACAGACAGACAGATAGACGGACAGACGGACAGAACTCAAATATGTTTCTCTATCATGGTATTGTCATGGTTAATTGTTATCTCAAAATTTTTAATCTGCACGAATGCATAACTTGCTTTATAGTACCTATAATCGCAAGTAAACACATGTGAGTAAAATTCAACACCAAATTCACAATCTCTTCCGCGCTTTAATTTTTTTGTAAAGTCATCTATTACTTTGTTCAAATCGTTAATGCCGCATTGTTTTCTATAGCAATTAATGATAAATACCGTTGTCGATTTTGCACTGCAACACTTTGCCCTAAGATAGCTACGCCGCTGCTTACAACTAATATCTACGTGTGAATCAACTGATACTAAGCTTTTAAAAAAGTATCTGTGCATAACCGAACTATAAAGTAAAGCAATACTTTTCTAGAAAATAAAAACAAGAAATAGAATTATACAAAAATACAAAGAAAAAATTCCACATACGCCCGAGGGTCCCTAACTGAATTTTTCATAACTATTTTAAATCTTTTTTTATTCAAAATATATCATTGTTGTTGTAAATAAAAAAAATTGAAATTCATTGCCGGATTAAAAGTAGATCGGTTGTAGGGCGCAATGGTTAACATTTTGAAACCGTCACTAAAACGTATATTATTTTGATCCAGAATGTAATAATAAACGTCGAGATATTGGAAATTAAATCGATATTTTTCATCAATTCTTTAAACAGAAAAAATGTATTAAGGACACAATTTGAAAATATGTTCCATAATTATTCTTATCAGGAAGTATTTCCAAAATTACATGTTTTAGAATTATGTTAATTTAGTATATGCATATGAATACCTCTTTCTTTTTTGTTTTCCATTTTTTAAAACTCTACACTTATTTAACTCAGTTTCAAAATGAGCAAATATTTTTTATGAAGACAGACCTATAAAAAGAAAACAAATAAAAAACAAATAAAAAGACTAAGCTCAACGACAAAAACTCGGAGAACAAATTACATTTTTACATTTTTTAACAACTTTAGACTTAAAAAAGACTGCCTCGTGCAGAAAATGCGGAAATGGTCAAATTCATATGAACATAATTCAATAATTGTTTCTATTAAACTTATTTAAAATATACTTATGCTTATATTTTAATCAATCTACTACACATTAAGGACGATCGTCATCAAACTCAAGAAATATCGTGCCAACAATTACAAGAAGTATTCTGATTGATTTATAATTCAATCTTAAGGGTCGCTCATGATCTTAGAGACCCCCGTCCGACAAGATTGGTACATGTGTATAAATCATTTCAAAAGTGGTCATTGGTCTTGATTTCAGCCAAAACGATCTGAAAAAGAATTATGACGACGCCGAGCAGCAGAAGCTCTTCGTGGATGATGGCTTAAAAGGACTGTTCCCACAATTCTCGCAAGAAACAAAACAAAAAGAAGAAAAAAACGAAACGAAAACGAGGTTATCTCGCCATCAACGTGTGGGATTTCCCAGGGTCGCTCCTATATATCTCAAGGCTCCCACTCTAGGAATTGGCTCATTACCGCATTATGAATGCGTTTCCACCGACTTGCATAACTTTGTACACTTCTGGGTGGCGGTGCACATCAGAAACAAAGTGAACAGCGCCATGATTAAAGTCCGATGTCCCGCGTACGGGAGTTGTTTTTTTTTTTTTTTTTTTTTTGAGTAGTTGGTGTTGTGTAGTCCCGCAGTTGTAGAACAGCATCCCGTGCAGCTACCAAATCATGTCCAAAATGGAGATAAAAACATCATTATGTCAACCAGGGGGCTATCATGATGTTTTGATATTGGGCTGGGCCAATCAACTCGGTGAGATTTTTTGTCTTTTTCAAGAGACAACTGATTATTGGTCTTGTTGCACAAGATGGAAGTTGGGTTTTGGACTATTTGATGAGTTCGGTGATCCCGCTGAGATTGATTGGAGGAGCCTCTTGAATTATTGATGAGCGGATTTTTTTTGTTTTGCGTTTAAAGAATATAAGGCAAGGATTTTGAGGTGTGGGAGTTTGCCTTATATAGTTGCTTATATGAGGTGATTATAAGATCGAAAGATATTGAGAGTTGGATTTGATTTAAAGTCTCAGGGAATAATTTAACGGAATTGTTTCTATGGTCTGGCTATTTACAAGGTCGACCTAATGCTTAGGTATATTGAGCAAATGAATAATATTTAATAAGAAATATTTAAATAAGGGAATACTGTATAATATTTTCTAATAAGTACTTCATGAGTTGTTTTCCAAACAAATAAACATCGGAAAACATTCGTTGCCAGATTTTTCAAATCATAATACAGAATCACTGATCCTGTAAAAAAAATAATATCTCTATGTCTGCGTCTGCCCAAGCGTTCATAGGATGTAGTGCAGCCAGTAACTCAAATATGTTTTTCTTTCATTGTAATGTAAAGTTTGATTGTAATCTCAATTTTGTTAACCTACACGAATGCATAACTTGCATTATAGTATGGGTGGCAAGTAATAATTGATATAAAAATCAAACGACACGTTACGATGATAGCGAACCATATTTTATTTACTGGCACAATTCAGTCTGTCTGTCTTTCTGCCTATTCGTATGATTTTGGACTACAGCCTAACTGATTGTGCCATTGTTTGTACATTAGGTTATTTTGACATTCCACAGATTTTGGAATTTTTTGTGGGTTAACACTTTGAATAGTTTAAACTCAATTGTAAACAAACGTGAACATCATTCCAACAACCATCTTGAAGAAGAGCAAGGAGAAGCCAACAAACATGAATATGCACCAATCAAGATAGAGACGAGAGAGCAATGCTGTCGCCTGAACAAACATTTTACTACACGGAACCAAATTCTTACGTACATACAACGAAAAATTTCATTAATACAACGGCTTATTCATTAAAATTCAGCCAATTATTTTCGTCGTTGGCTCAATGAAAATCGCTTCGTGCAATAACGTATCCGTTTATTAACCAATGAAATTTTCGTTGATATAACGACTTATTTCATTAATGTCGTTAAATTCAATCAAGTAAATATTTTCGTCGCTCAACTATTTATTCATTGCATTAATAAAATTTCGTCATTGAATAACGTATAAATTCTTAGTTTAACAAACATTTATTCATTGAATTGACGTACATTTTTTTCATTGGGTGACGTAAATTGTTTTGTTATTTAACGATTTATACGTGGGATCGATGAATTTCTTTTATTGATCAACGTAAAAAACATGATTGAATAACGATTTATTCTTTGAAATAATTCGTTTTATTTATTAATGTAAGATGATTCGTTGAAAAACGATTTCTTCTTTTTCTAATTGATGAATTTTCTTTAATTGTACTCACATCAACAATTTTATTTGTTTTTCCTGATAACATATTTTATGTGCATTTTTTAGTTTATTTTATTATAATCATGAAATACAAAATATTTGTGTATGGTGTAATGGTGCTGATTGCCGCTGTTGTTGCTGAGGGGTGGCGAATCAGCAAGAGACTGCTGTTGCTGCTTCTGCTCTCGTGCTGAGGCTGACCCATGGTTGGACTGGGACGCCTCTTCAAATGGATTTATTCGGTAACATTCGCTCTTCTGTTGAAAAACCATACCTAATTCCATCAATATGAAAGGATGTTTAGTTAGGTCCCAAAAAAATTTGACACTAGCAAGGTGTGCGTAAGAGCAAAGCAAAGCAAAGCCAAGAAAAAGTCCTCCGAAAAAGCACTCGTATTCGTTGTAAACATGAAATAAAAACAGATGAAAAAGGAAATACAAACTACTTCACACTTAGACGCTTACCTGTATACGAGCTTCGCTGAGGAATATCTAGCTTGAGAGACGTTTGCGAGTCTCCATGCAAGGATATTATCGTCGGTTGACTCTTGTGTGTCATGACTTGCTGAACCTGGTGAAATCGGTCTTGAAACAGAAAGAGCAGACCTACCAACAGGTACCGATGACAAACTTGGGCCCGTCGACCAAAAGTGCTGTTGACTTTTAGCTGCTGGTGCCGCTGGATGCCATGCGAAACTCAAAGGATCCGATTGAAGGATTGTGCCGGATGATGATGGATGAAGGAGCTGTTGCGTTTGTACAAACACCTGTAGATAGATATATCGCATAAATATCACCTCTCCCAAATCAATCAGAAATATTAGCAACAAAAAACTTACCTTACGAGTAATAATAATAATATAATATAATATAATTAATACAAAAAGTTACTTACCGTTAATTTTGTTGTTTTTTTATTGAAATTACGTAACTAATAATTTTATTTTTCACTATTACATTTTTTATGCTAATTTAGATTTGTACTGCTAAGTTGTTACCTACAACACGTTTTCTCGTTGAATGAGCGTCTGTTACTCATTTTGTTCATATTAAAATATTTCTTTTCACTATGCAACGAAAGAATTTCATTAAGGAACGAACAAATTTTGTTAAGCAAATAAAAAAAATTAAAACATTATCTTAAACCCCAATTCTGAACAAATATTTTTACATGCGAAATATGTAAAATTTGTAGGTACTAATATAAGCCAGTTAAGAATTCATTCATACAACAAATTTAACATTACATTGTGTATTTATTTTTATTTAAAAAAAGTTAACATAGGGTTCTTTGAAATATGTACCTTTCATATTAATGTTTTTTTATTTTAATTTTAGACTTTCCCGCCTCATTGTATTTCTGCCAAATTTTATGTTTTAAAAGATATAGTTTGCCAAATAAATTCTACATACCAAAACATTTAAAAAATTATTTTTTACCTATAACAGTATATTTTTTTTAACATTTTTTTTTTAAACTGTTGTAAACTGCGAGATAAGGGAAATGCAAAAAATGCATCATATTTTTTTTCGTTTATACTTTTCTTTCATTATTGTGCGACCATTATTAAATAATGCACACATTTTTCGTTGATTTACTTATTTTACATTACACAATGTAAAGATTTCATTATCGAACGAAACTATGCATTGATTGAAAGTTTTTCAAACAAAATTCACAACAAGCAACCAACATTTTTCTATGAACATTTTGCATTGAATTATGAAAGTTTACGTTAGTATAAACATAGTCCCATAAGATTCAAGGGTTGTTTTACTTGGACTGGTGTAGTGAAGTAATAAATAATGATTATTATGAACATATTATCAAGTAATAATAGAGTGGTTTCTCAGGTCACAACAACGCTTAATATGTATTTTTAGGAAACGATATAGTGGGTTTTCCATTTGGCACATAAATGCTTAAAGCCTTCGAAAGCATCTGCATGAATTTAAATACACTTTTAATGACTCGGTCATGGATACTGTATGCGTATCTGAAACATGGCTGACAGAACAAGATGACAGCAGTGTCCTTTCTACAGGTAATTATAAGGTGTATCGCTCTGACCGTGTGGAATCTAGAGGTTGCGATTTTTATCAGGAAAGGTTTTAATAGTAGAATTATTAGTTCATCTGACAATTCCTTTTTATCGAAGTTATTTGAGCTGAAAATAGATGCCTGATGGTTGGGCTTGTATACAAACCCCCTAATTTCACTGATCCCAGCACTATATCAGATATTTTAGAAGACTTATCTGTAAACTAAAATCACGTTTTTAATTGCTTACGACATGAATGTAGATCTTTAAGAAGTGCAGAACAGGGGTGTCAAATATTTTAACGATAGCCCAGTTTCCCTCAATCCTGTTAACCAGCATATCCCAACGCATTTTACTTTAGCAAGTTCATCTTTGCTAGATATATTTCTTGTCAACCAGCCAATTATTATAGTCAGCTTGATGTGCCAGGTTTCTCAAAACATGACCTCATTTTCGCCTGTTGATGATATCGGCACTAATTCTAATGTAAGCAGACATTCCATAACTTTTAAAGATTTCAAATCTGTCAATATGCAGGCTGTCATTTCCAATGTTTTGAATTCCAACCTGGGAAGCATATATCTTCTTCCAGAAGTTAATGAGCAGGTAAGTCTTTTTACCGAAACAATCGACAATCTGTTTCATATCTACGTACCAATCAAAATTCTTCAATTTAAAGTTTCTAAACCAGGATGATATAAAAACAACATTGAGCAAGTTATAGCTAAGAGGAATGCTGCTTATAAGCGCTACACAAATGATGATGCGGACAGAGTTTATAATAGTAATCCTGATATCTTGGCAAGTTTTAGTTTCAGAAGAGTTGATGAAATGAAGGTATTTAAGGCGATAACTGGAATAAAATCGGAAGTCATTGGGTTGGACAACATGCATCCTAAATTTGTAAAACTAATTCTTCCTTTTATATCGCCTTTTAAAACTCAAATTTTTAACTCTATAGAAACTAGTTCCCATTATCCTAAGCTATTAAAAGCTTCTAGAATAATTCCTGTTCTAAAAAAATGAAACGCAAATGTCAAAAAATACCGACCAATTTCAATTCTGATGTTTATTTCAAAAGCTTTCGATAGGTTAGTAAACCGACAGATTACATTCTTTTTAAAAACATATCAATTGCTCACACCTACCCAGTCAGGTTTTAGGTCACACCAAAGCCTACAAATAGATAAAAACTTTGTATCAAAATTGGTTTTATTGGACTTCTCTAAAGCATTAGATACCGTGTCCCACAAAATACTCCTTGCAAAGTTAAAGCACTTATTTTATTCTGCGGTTTCTCTCATTGAGGAATATCTGACCGAAAAAACTCAAGCAGTCTCTGTAAATTCTAAACTGTCTGAGTTCCTCCCCACACACGCTGGTGTCCGCCAGGGTTCTATCTTAGGCCCCCTTCTCTTCACGCTGTTTAACAATGATGACGTCTAAATCTATTTGAGTTACCCCATTGAAATGGTTGAAGATGCATCTGCTCGACTAAAATTGAACTCGAAAAATACCAGGAGATTGTTGTTAGCAACACTGTTCTTGACACAACATGCTTTCCAAAAGTAGAACTAGGTAGCTCCATGCTGAATTTTGTTAAAACCGTAAAAAACTTAGGCCTAACCTTTAATAAAATTCTGACGTGATATAGCCACACCTAAAATGTGCACAGTGTGTATGCTACACTACGTGCACTACACCTGACTGCTAGCTGTCTTCCAATCGCAACTAAAATGATAATAGCCAAAACTCTTGTCTTTCCCATTCTCTTGTATGTTTACCCGATTTTTTCTTGTTTGGATAGTATGAGTAGACGGAAGCTTCAAGTTGCCTCTAATAATAGTGTGCTGTTTATTTCTGGCTTGACGTATAGTATGCCCTTGAACAATCGTTTAGATTTTCTTACACTGACTTTTCTTTACAAACTCATGTACAGTAAAGTTCCGGAATATTTGTTTAAAAAACTGATCTTTCTTGTATCGCAAAGAAGTGAAGTTCTTACTGTGCCTTCTTGTAAATACAGAAATTCTAAACAACAATTTATTCTGCACGCGGCTGGACCTTGGAACTTTCTTTCTACCGATCTAAGAAGACTTAACAACTACAAAGTTTTTCAATTTTCCTTAAAAAAAACTATTACAGATGCTAAAATTTTTCTAAAATAATTTTCTGAACTTGTTTATTTTTTTTCAACAAATTAAACTTATTTTTCTAAAATATTGTTAATTCTTAAATGTATAGATTATATATATTTTTAATAATAATTGTTTTTAAATTTATTTGAAACAAAAATAATATTTTGAAAACGGGTATGTGAATTGTTTTTTTAATTTTTTTTAACGTATGTTGTTTTTGTGCTAAAGTTTGCATTCTTGAATAACTTTTTTTTAATTTTTAAGGAAAAAATGTTAAAAAAACCGTTCCTACGATTTAAATAAATAAAATTGCGTTTAAATTATTCCTCGAAAAACATTTCACGTACTTGTTTCGCACAACAAAAGTCACAAATATCAAAAAAAAAACTTTGAAGTTTCATTATTTTAAGACAAAATTGTTTGGTGTAGTTATTTTGACCATTTTTGTAAGTTCAAATCGTGTTATTTATCTAAGTATGATATTATTTCTTGTTTATTTTTGACTAATTGACCAAATCCTTTTGACTAATTGACCAAATCCTTGCAATTTTGTTTATATTTACTAGCTTCCGTTGGTTGTGGCTTGTGTGTATCTTTTCTTCAACTTCATCTTTGTAATAAAATCTCATTAATTACTGTCGTACATCACACATGAGAGACCACATATATATTCGCTTAATTATGTCATCAATGTCAAAATATTTCGGTTAATCCAGAAAGGTATAAGTAAAAGTTTTGTGTTAGTTTTGAGTTCATATACTACCTTTTATGATCCTGATTTCTAATGACAGTATTAAGGAAGGCGTTAAGTATTTTTCCCATCAATTAAATTGAACGTGAAAGTTATCAGGCATTCAGGTGGCAAGCGAATAATGTAGTCTTTAAGGATCTTAGTGTATTCTGATTAGTGTTTGAACTATATAAAATAATTCTACTTCTAATTCAACACAATTAACTTTAATTAATGTTTAAATAAGTTTAAGAACAAACTGACATTTTCATATTTTTTAAGAGAGTATGTGACTTTATCTTATTAATTTTAAAGTGAGAAATTTATTGAAAAGCTTACGTTATTTAACTTTCCTTATGCTGACGACATAGAAAATTTACACTGCAAGTGCATCTCAATTAAATCGTTAAGTATACCCGAGCAACGCCACGCTGGGTGGTTCAGTCACATAATATCTTATATATTTGAAGTATTAACAAAATCGAGTTTAAAAGGTATTCTTTTACCTATTAAAAAGTTCATTTAAGATATGTGTTTTTAATTTAAGTCATTATGTTTTCTAAATAAATACATAGATACATATATATATATATATATTTATATATATTACACTTTATTTAACATCCTCATTTTCGATGCTTACTTTAGGCAGATGTATCACCTTAAGAATAGGTACTTAATAGCAAAATAGTCCGCATGGTATATCCGGACAGTTAACGGAGAAATTCCATCCTCAAGACGTTTTTGAACCTGTCATCACAATAAAAGTATATAGTATAGATAATGCTCTTTAAGCACTACAATCATCTCTGTATGCCAGTTCAAAAGTCACAAGGGACAAGGGACAGTCAAAGGATTGCATCGTCAACTGCAACACTTAACATACATTAGACAACTCGCTTAAAATCTTATTATTGAAATGTTAACGTAAACGTTTTGAGTACCAAGATTTCACATTGTGTCACCAACAATATCATTATGCTGACAAGAATAACGATGATGATGCTTGTGTTGCCACAATGTGATGTGTTGTGTGTGTATTTGTGTTGCGCATTTGGGATATTCTTCTCATGACAATAAGCACGATTGCATTCAGTTGCTAAGGGTAGAAGGAGGGGGGATTTTCTTTATACCTAAAAGAGGAAACTACCAACAAAAGATAGATGAATAGACTACCCCACCATATCCTAACGAGGCACAGATACCCATGTCAAGAATATTATTAGAAAAATACTGATTGCACACATTATTCAATGAACAGGATGTCGCATCCGGAGAACCGGAAGGACAATTGATTTACCTTAATCCAGGTGATTTAATAAATTGACATTTGTTCTGTTCTCTGTTATGTGTGTTGCAGTTTAAAGCGGATGGTTAATGTGCTTAATGGGTGTATCCTACAAGTATGCATTCAATTGGTGAATGCATGCGTTGTACATTATAATTTCCTTCTATGCACATTGACATGTTGTCAAACATGAAATGTTATGTAGGACCAAATTGGAAATTTAATGGTTGATGTGCGATGGCTTATAATTATAGTGTTTCAATTGCATGACTGTTATAAAACAAATCAACAAGATATGGGGAAGGTGTAGATTGCAGGGAATGCTTGCTGAATTTTTAAATCAAAGAAAAGAACGACAGGTACTTTTTAAAGAAAGAATAAGGTTAAAGAAGATATTTAAAAAAGTAAAACACGTTTATGGAAAAGGCGAAATATTTGTTATTCAAAACGTAAGAAGTATATTTAAGTAAATATCTCCTCAACATTTTTGAGCTTAATAAAAGAAATATTTATTCAGTTTTGGCCCTAATGTTAAAACATTATTTCCAAGTCAACTCTTGTCCAAGCTTTACATCTTATGGTAATACCTCTGTTAGAAGCACAAGCCTCCTCCTAGTATGAAAACACTTGTAATTTTTTTTGTTATTCAGCTATAGCTATCCTGGTATTCAGGTATTCATTCCAAACTTCTGCAACATTCTATCAAGAGAAATGTGACATGAAAAATTTAAAACTAACAAGAAAATCTATTAAGGTTTTTTTTTTCTAAAAAGGCACGAGTTAGGGACGCTTCTTAGAATAAATATGAATTTCGTGGAAGCGTAACTTCCTTTGATTCTACTGTCTAGGTGTACTTAACAGCTTTTGGGCTAACTAGCAATTTTTCTTTCCTTTGAAAGCATTTTTTTTCCTTGGAATTAACAATTAAACTTTTTTAAGGCTCTCATTAGGCTGTCTAAACTTTGAGCTATATTTATGATAGATGTATTATTTAAATACAATCTAAAATAAATATTCATATCATATCATCGAAAAACAAGAGAGATCCGGTCAGGGAAAAATCCTACACGTTCTTCCATACATCCCGACTGGCCGACATTATCATGTTTCTTACCACAAGATTTCGGGCGTCCTAGCAATTTTTCCAAAGTGTGCCACCCTGACTCTACACTAAAATTATTGTGAAACACTTACTGGGGTGGTTCGTTTTCCATCATATGAGCTTAGTGCCCAGCCACAGGAATTAAACGGGTTATAATTTATTAACCACATCTGTTTCAAGATAAATTTCATACAATTTTTAATGAATTAACCTCCTTTGCAAACGTGGCCAAAAATGTACTTCAAAGATTTCTAGACTGCTATTAAAAAATCAGAGTGCCTTTTAGAAAGTATCAAAGACTCTGATGTGTATTTGAGTACTGGCTGAATTTAAAGAGCTGTAATAGATCAAATTTAGTTCAGTTGGATTTCAGCAGCTGCCCGAATATACATTCAGGAAGACGCGGCCACAACTCTCTCATATATTGGTACCCTAAAAATTGTTTTTACCAGCAAAATAAAGAAGCCTAAGATCTGAATATTTATTACTTTGATCTTCTCTACATTTAAATGAACCATAATCGGTTTTGTAATTAATGGAATGGATTAGCAGCGCGAGATTGACTGACTTTATTTTCAGCATTGTTTTCACTATTTTGTATACTTTTTCGTGTAACATCTTATTCTATCAGTAGGCCGTCTTCTTTATACAAATTTGTCACGAGAATCATCAATTTTAAATACCTTAATTTCTTCAAGAACGAACTCAGCTTTTTACCTTTGCAGAAAAAATGCTTATGAATGCAAACCACAACTGCTTTCCAATCAACATCTTTCATAACTTTGTCCCAATTTGTAATACCACACCACCTGCAACTCAAGGAGTCACATCACGAACGGGCTGTAAAAACAGAAAACTTCCCTTTATTACAGACCACAACCCTGAAAGCACCCACCTTCACATTTGTCCCTATTACAAACTTCCAGCATAACCAGTTTAACAACAACATTTTTAAGGATACAATGACATTAGAGCTAAAAATTACCTGCATTTACGACAACTTTATCGAATGAAACTAGGATTATTTGGTGTTAAGCTCAGAGATCTCGCAGGGTAGCAAAACTTTCGTCCTGCATCTGCCTTATACCAACACCAGTTTTTCTTCACTATCTATGTATATCCGTTTTGGCCCTTCTTCTTTTCTTCTGGATCCTGGCAAAGAAAAGAAATTATGCAAAACAGTCACGTAAGGCAGAAGATTACACCACTTCCGATAGAGAGCCAGAGTAGTTGCGAAAGCATTAAATTAACACCAAGATTACCGAGTCTCTATATAATTTTGACCTAGGACACCAAACAACCCGAGGAATGACATTCCAGATAGAGTGGGTGATGCCAGTCAGCCAACCCGCCTGAGTGCCATCATAGGGAAAACAAAAGCAAATAGTTCAGGCACCATAGACGAAACAAAAACCTATCCTACAGAAGGACGACAGTAATTTCACTCTAGGGTATTTAAATGGGTTTGCGGCAGTCTCGAATTTCTTATAAACTTTCGTCGTTGTTTGGAGGTATGCGGATCCTTGTGGGTCCTTCAGTCACTCTATCTTTATCGTTTCTTGCTGCGTACTTTAATACAATGATGTTTTCTCTCTCTCCTAATGGCATCGTTGTAGCTCGTAACCCTTAGGACCAAGGAGCTTTCAATGCGGCAACACCACACCAGAACTAACATTATGTGAATCAGCGTGTAATACAGACAAGATCCAGAGAGAAGAGTTTTTAATTGCATTTGTTTCGAATAAATCCTTTTCATGATTTTTTGTATAATAATCGAAACTAAGCGTTGAATCTTGATGGAGACGACAACGACGACAAACTACTTGTACATCCCGATGTCTTCTAAAAAAAACTATAAATAAAAATAGAACGTGAAGACTTTTGTGGATGAAAGGGACTTAAGCTCATCGTTCTGCGATTAGTAAAGTAAGACTTCTATAATTAAAAGTCCTTAATCCTTGAACAAATAATATGCACGAGCTGTTTCATAAAGTTAAGCAACGTCCTTTTGTGTGCAGGCAATCCGTTTCCTTCTATGCGTATACATGTATATGGCTTGTTTAAATAGTGGCTAGGAAGGATATTCTTCCTTGAGCTCATCATTAAATACGTTAATGATGGCAAAAGGACATACTTTTTCCTTGGGTTTGAATATTCGAGAGAGGGATTTGTGAAGCGAATTATTCGGATATCAATATGAATCTTCTGTTGTACGGTGGGAATACAATGAAGTAGGAAAAGCAAATTAGTAGAATATAATATAGATAGTTTAGTAAGACCTTAATTGAATTTTAATAAGGCTGTTCTGGGGAATTCGTTATAATTTCACTTATATGTGTATTTGCATATAAATTGAGAGGAGATTTTTAGGTTTTATATATTAAAGTTGTTTTCATTTCGTAATCATTTGTTCATTTAGTTTGTCACCGCACATTTTACAAACATAGATTTGATACAAAATATATCTTTCTATTGAAACATTATTTTATTTTTATTTAAGTAGGTACAATTTAAAGATAAATAAACATTTAAAGGAAACACGAACAAAAAACTAAAATATAAATTATAGAAGAAAAAAAACAAAAGCAAGTCGATAAAATATGTAGTTTATATAAAGTATATGTTATAAAATATAATAAATAAACAAAAAAGTTAATTAATACATAGATTTATAAGCAAATAAACAAACAAACACATTAAATGTAAATAATTCAATGTATATTTAAATATAAATAAATAAATATATAAATAAAGAAAGAAATGAATTAGTAAATTAGTGAATAAGTAAATAAATAAATTAATAAATAGATAACATTTAATAAATAAATAAACTAATAAATAAATAAAAATAAGTAAATATTTTAATAAATAAATTTATTAAGGAGCAAACAAATTAATAAGTAAATAAATAATTAAATAAGTTAAACAAAAAGAATTAATTAACTAAAACAAAAAATAGAACTTCATACAAATAATAATAATAAAAAAAATGTTGTGACTGAATTTATGCGAAGAAAGTCTTGCTGTATCATCGGCAAAAAATGCTGACTCACAATAGGGAAGTCTGACGTATAAATGTTATACAAAATTGGCCCAAGAACAGAACCTTGCGGGACCACGTTATAAAAATGAACTAAATTAGAAACACTACAGTTAACATTCACCTTAAAATATCTATCGGACAAAAAACTTTGAACCATTTTACAATAACGACATTCTAGTTAATTTGTCTTGTAAACGATTTGTTTTTAACAAAATAACATATTCTTTTTACTTGTTGAGAATTGTGGAAGTGTCTAAAATCAAACTGCTAATCAGGCAAAAATTTGTTATCAGAGAGAATTCTTGAGATTTGTTCCCTTAATACTTTTTCTAATATTTTGCTTACAATATTCAAAAGACTAATAGGCCTGTAATTTTATATAGCTTTTATATAAGTCTTGCTGTATCATCGGCAAAAAATGCTGACTCACAATAGGGAAGTCTGACGTATAAATGTTATACAAAATTGGCCCAAGAACAGAACCTTGCGGGACCACGTTATAAAAATGAACTAAATTAGAAACACTACAGTTAACATTCACCTTAAAATATCTATCGGACAAAAAACTTTGAACCATTTTACAATAACGACATTCTAGTTAATTTGTCTTGTAAACGATTTGTTTTTAACAAAATAACATATTCTTTTTACTTGTTGAGAATTGTGGAAGTGTCTAAAATCAAACTGCTAATCAGGCAAAAATTTGTTATCAGAGAGAATTCTTGAGATTTGTTCCCTTAATACTTTTTCTAATATTTTGCTTACAATATTCAAAAGACTAATAGGCCTGTAAATTTATACAGCTTCCAAGGGCTTTCCGGCTTTGGGTATTGGTATAATTTTAGTTACTTTCCAAAAGCTTGGAAAGTATTGCAATTTTAAACATGCATTTATGATGAATGTCACATAAGAGATAAAAAAACGTCGTGGGTAAATTTTAATGATATATATTTTTAACTTTATCGAGACCAGCAGGTCTTCTAACTTTTAAGGTACCAACAATACCTCTAATATCTTTGTCGAATACAAAATAACTAGTAGGCGTAGTGATTGCAGACGTATTAAATGCTCCAAGTGTTGCAAAAACTCGGGAGTTGGTTGAGCTTTTATCTAAATTGTGAGAAGTAGTATGATTTCCCAAAAACTCTTCACTTAGTTCTGTAGCTTTTTCAATGGTGGAAGTTTTTAAAAAAGAATTATTTTTCCTTTTGTTATTAACTAAATTAATTTCGTATTTTTATTTTTGAAATAATTTCATCTGCACAGGTTAGAACTGTGTTCTAAAAAAGTTCGTACAATCGAGTCAATATCAGCCTTTCAAATTCAGCCTTATTTTCTAAGTTTAGAACATTGTGTTGAAGTTTATATATTATTCTCAACCGAAAGAAAGACCAGTTTGCATTTTTACTTGCGATTATAGGGACTATAAGGCAAGTTTAGGATTCGTGAATATTAAGAAAATTGTGATAACAATCAAACATGAAATTACGATCATGGAGAAGTCTAAAAAAGTGATCGAGCAAAAATGTCTGTCTGTCTGTCTGCCAGTATGTATAACGAGCTGCAGCCTAAACGGCTTAAGCGATTATCTTCAAACTTGGTGTGTGTGATTATTTTGGCATTCCCCAGAGGGAAAATTGAAATTTAATTTATAACCCTAAAAATAACGGTACCTGCCATATGACCGTTTAGGAAAATCTTATTTTTCTCGAAAACGGCTCCAACGATTTTAATGAACATTTTTGAGATTTTTTTTGTTGATATTGGCTATTATTTGATAAGAACCACATATACGCGAAAAGTCTATTAACGGGACCTTTCATATAACGGTTTTTTAATGTTTGGCTTTCTCGGTTACGGCTCTTGCGATTTCTATCAAATTTTATATTTAACAAGATCCAGGTAGCCAAATTCTAATAATAACTCTGCATATCAAAATTTTGAATAACTTTTGTTTTCTAATTAAAATTAATTTTTGAATTTTTATTTTGAAAAATCAATATTTTGAAAAGTAATCAAAAAAAATATTTTAAATCTTATAATCACATGTATTTTAATAAATTCTAAAAAACTGCATACCAACATTTAAAAAATAATTTTCTTACAAAAAACTAAAAATAAAAAACAGGATTTTATCAAAACCGGTCCTACAATTTTCGAAATACATTTTTTATATTTATATTTAAGACGTGTGATGGCATACTTCATTTTTACTAAAAACCGTTAGGTATTGTGGTTTTTGATACTTTTTATAAGTTCAAACTGTGTAATTTTCAACGCAAATGTAACTTGTTTCTGTCAATGTAATTATGCACATAAGAGCAAGTACATGAAACCCAGTTGTGCCCATTTTTCATGTTTTGAATGTATTGCACTTTTTCAATCCCAGACCTTAAAAGACGACAGAAAACGGATATGTGGTCAGAACTAAGCGTGTTTAAAGATTAAACCATATCATTTGTGAAGAAACGTTTGTAAAAAACAAATCAAGTACAGAGGGAGAACCATGAGAACTGGCAGGAAAATACGTTGGACTCCAACTATAAAATCATACATTATGTATTAAATGAAAAAAAGTTTTGAAAGATCAGTTTTAAATCAGATTATGACCCGTCAGTGAAATATTCGCAATATCTAATATATAAAAAATCTCATGTCACGGTTTTTGTGATCGTACTCCTCCGAAACGGCTTGACCGATTTTAATGAAATTTCGTGTGTATATTTGATAGGTATGAAAATAGGTCGTAAAGTATACTTCAAACCACTGTGTCCATAAATGCAGACATTTTTTTCCTATTTTTTCACGAAATTTATGTTTTGTATTTTATATTAATTTGACATACAAAATACCTATAAACCCAAATAAACCCCGAACACCCATATTTGTATTTTTATTTTTGTATTTTTGAATGAACAATATAAAAATAGTTTTACTGTAGTTCGTTTTTAAGCGGAACGAAATTTTTTGTAATGTTAATTGACAAATGTTAACCCGCTGATTTGATATTTGTTTTCAATTTGTTTTGTATCACAACGCAGCGCATTCAAAATTTGGTAATTTATTTGACAAGAAAGTTGTTCGTGTTTGGTGACCGAAAAGTTGGTAAAATATTAAAAGGAAAAAAAAACATCTGCATACCGTTTTTCATCAGTAGGTACATCAATGTTGGTCTACGCCTGTGTGTGTTAAATTGAATAATGCCAGCAAGAAGCAAATCCATCGAACGAATAAAGTAGCAAACATGCGAAACATTAAAGGTTAGAGCGGAAAGAAGACAAGAACAAATTCAAAAATATAATGAAAATGTGCTAGAACATAACTGCGACACACAACAATAGCACATTAGTTTCCTATTTAACATTTTATTTTGATTAATACTTAAGTTTGATTTCTTTGAGATCTCCGCTTAAAAATAAAATAAATTTACTGGCGCGACAGCTCCTACGCCTATATAGCGCTGCAAATTTTTTTTTCTCAATATAACGCAAGCCAAGAACTTTCAAGTTTATTAATCAAATGACAATGGGCACCGTCATTGCACCAATAACTAACGTCAAACCAAATTTCCTTTCTTTCGTTCTATTCATAAACGTTCGTTCATTCAAAAACAATTACAATATATTCGTTATTTTTTATTTAACAACCACTAAAAATAATTTAGCACAACAACATTTGTCGGGTCAGCCAGTATTTTTTTTTATATTTTTTGTTTTTTTTTTAATTTATTTTTGTACCTTTATTTTCTACATAACTCGTGTGAAAAATAGGTAAGAACCAGACTTTCTAACTAGAATTGCTACCCCACCATCCACTATAAATAAGTTGCTAGATTTACCACGTATAAATATGATATTCTGATTACCTTTAAAGACAATAATATGCAGGGTTCCGTTAAATGGGAACTTGTGGCTCTTAGACCTTCTTGCAAAACTGATTCTTAATATTATACTATCTGTGATTTTAATTAATTTTTTTTTTAATCTTCACGTTAAATTAGATTCTATATGTATGAAACATATAAAACAAGCGTCAACAACTTTTCAACATGATAAATTAATTTTCACAACCAAATCATCCCGGGAAGAACACCGCAATTTTACTTGGGATAATAGAGACTATAAGGCAAGTTTAGGATTCGTGAATATAAAAAAAATTGAGATAACAATGAAACATGACATTACGATCATAGAGAAGTCTAAAAAAGTGATCGACACAAAATGTCTGTTTGCCTGTCTGTCCGTCTGTCTGTAAGTATGTCTAACGAGCTCGGTCTGCAACAGGGAGCGGTGAACTCGCCGATTCTCTTTAGTATTTACACCAGCGATCTTATTGGGTCTACCTCATGCAATTGCGTATGGAACAGGTCCAAAAGTTGAAGTCATAAGAATTCTGTTGCACCGTGATTTCGATAAAATTCAACAATATTGGAGTGATTGGAAGCTGAAAATTAACTTCCAGAAATGTGAAACTATCCTGCTTAGAACCCCTGTGTCTAGGGCTTCTAGGGATACGAGAAAGAACTGCCGCAAGCTAGTGATCACTGGGCCACATGGACATCCTCTGGCGAGTAAAAGTATGGTAAAGTACCTTGGTATCTGGCTGCACTTACCAGGGCTAGGGGAGCTTTTGCCCTGACAAGACGGTTGTTTTATAGCAGCCGCCTTGATAGCAGGGTAAAAGTGATTTGCTACATGGCCCTCATCAGGCCGATGATTGGCTACGGATGCCCTGTGTGGTTCAACGTTGCATCATATCTAATGGAAAAGATTCGGGTGTTCGAGAGACAGTGTCTTCGCACTTGTCTCGGACTTTATAGAACACCAGAGTCGAAGTACAACACTATTATTCCAACGAGGTTTTATACAACGGGCCAATACAAACAGGATAGATAACTTTTTGATTAAGCTCACTCGCTTTTGAAAGTACACGTTCGAGTGGTTTTATCCCGCCCGAGGCTTTCCTATACCTTGATAGTCGAGGGCTGATGTAGGATAGATGGTCGATTCCGTTGATTTACCACGTCGGCCACAGAACAGTCGATAGGCGGCTCCTCTACGACCGAGACATAGCCGCCAGGACCGAAGCAGAGCGCCTCCGTTTCATTAGGGCTGTGCCCGACCGGAATCGGAAGGAAGCCCTTGATCAGGTCCACCAATTCTGGTGACTTAGGTAAACCCGATATTTTCAGTCGACATAGACGAAATATCGCCTATGGCCGACCGACATTTATCTTAGTTATCTTTAAGCTAGGTAGGGCAGTTGCGGCGGCACCAAAAAAAAATTATAAAATCACAAAAAAAAGAAAAAAAATATAAAAATACAAAAAATACAAAAAAAATTTTAAATTTAAAAAAAAACTTGCTGTGGCTCTTCTAGATTTAAGTATTTAAGGTTTATTTTAAGTAATTTTAAGTTTATTTTTAGTTCATTTTAAGTTAGTTTTTAAGTTGTTTAAGATAGATTAAGAAATCGATTAAAATATACCCAGTTTGTTTTTAATTTTCTGGGTGAAAAATAAAACCCGATATATAAGATAAGATAAATTTAAGTTATTTTTAGGTCGAAAAGGCAGTTAAAATTAAGTTAGATATTGATTTAGAGCGCCCGCATAGGGCCAGTAAGTTAATTAAGATGATAGTTTTAGCTAGTTTTAAGATTTTTGTCTAGCATTTAGGTAATATAAATTAAAATAAAATAAAAAAATCATTAATAATACAAAAAAAAAAAAATCTAACGAGCTGCAGCCTACACGGCTTAAACGGTTATCTTCAAATTTGGTGTGTGTTATTCTTTTGGAATTTCCCAGAGGAGATATTCAAATTTCATTTGTAGGCCTAAAAATAAAGGGTACCTGCATACCAAAATTTCAAAAACTAAATATTTTTTTCAAAAAAAACTAAAAATAAAAAACAGGATTTTATCAAAACCGGTTCTACAATTTTTGAAATACATTTTTCATAAATTCCTTGTTATTTAAGACATGTGATGGCGCACTTCATTTTTACTAAAAACCGTTAAGTTTTGTGGTTGTTAATACTTTTTATAAGTTGTTACTTGTTTCTGTCTAAGTTCTTGATTTCCAATATAAATACGTGTAACCAAGTCGTGCCCATCTTTTGATAAAGCAATCATGTATATAAAAAGTGATGGGGACCGTTGCATTTTACCGCAATTTCCAATATTTTTTTTTATTTACTTAATTATACTATTTTTTTAATTCTTTTATGAAATTTGCGAATGCCTAGTTAATAAATTTTGATTAATAACACTTCTAATGCATTATGATAAGTTTTTAACATTTTACATTTTTACAATTTGGGTATTTACCCCCGGAAAATTTATCAACAATACATTGCATAACCTCACACAACACTAGTTGTCAGGGTTGTTTAACTTGTTTAAAATTGAGAAAATATTAAACAAGGACTCGTATCTAAAGAACTTCTTTAACTAGAATCGGTTCTACTGCTAAAATGAATGCGGTTTAAAAACGATACATAGATTTAAGCTGTATTTTCTCAAGCAGCTTAGATTGTGAAATACCTGCAGGCCTAATAATGGAACTATTAGTTAAGTGTTAATGCCGATACGTTTTCAGGCTGTAAGACATGGAGAAAATCCAGCTTCAAAGAATATATTTTCTCCCTGATGACAACAAAATTTATTTATTTATTTATTTATTTATCACCTATCGAGTACAAAGATCTATTAGATTTAAACATATTTACAAAATTTTATAACTTTTACATATATTTGACATTACTTTACATTTCAAAGAGAAATTAAACTTACATTAATACAGGTATGCTACGACACTAAACTCAAAACATTAGTTCTGAAAACATCTCTGCTAAAAGACAAGTCAATATTTTGATAAATTGAATTAAACTCAGAGCTGGATCGTGAAATTGGATCGGATTTACCGTAGTTCGTAAAAGAACGGGGAACAAAAAAGAGTGTCTGCCTCATCCTTAGTTGCCTTGAGGGAGCATACAAAGAAAAAATGCGCACGACTGGGTCGCACGTACTTGCTCTTATGTGCATAATTACATTGGAAAGCAAGATCTTTGACAGAAACAAGTAATATTTACGTTGAAAATAACACAGTTTGAACTTATAAAATGTATTAAAAACCACAATACTTTTTAGTAAAAATGGAGTATGCCATCACACGTCTTAAATAACAACGAATTTATGAAAAATTTATTTTGAAAATTGTAGGACCGGTTTTGATAAAATACTGTTTTTTATTTTTAGTTTTTTGAAAAAAAATTATTTTTTAATTTTTGGTATGCAGTTTTGTAGAGTTTATTAATTTAAATGTGACTATAAGATTTAAAATAATTTTTTTTGATTTGTTTTCAAAATATTGATTAAAAAAAAAAAAATTCAAAAATTACTTTTAAATAGAAAAAAAAGTTATTCAAAATTTTGATATGCAAAATTAATTTGGCTACCTAGATCTTCTTAAATATAAAATTTGACAGAAATCCAAAGAGCCGTAACCGAGAAAGCCAAAAATTAAAAAAACCGTTATATGAAAGGTCCCGTTAATAGACTTTACCCGTATATGTGGTTCTAATCAAATAATAGCCAATACAAACAAAACAATTCTCAAAAATGTTCATTAAAATCGTTGGAGCCGTTTTCGAGAAAAATAAGATATTCCTAAACGGTTATATGGCAGGTACCGTTATTTTTAGGGCTAAAAATAAAATTACAATTTCCCCTCTGGGGAAATCTCACACACCAAGTTTGAGGATAATCGCTTAAGCCGTTTAGGCTGCAGCTCGTTATACATACTGACAGACAGACAGACGGACAGACATTTTTTCTCGATCACTTTCTTAGACTTCTCTATGATCGTAATGTCATGTTTGATTGTTATCTAAATTTTTTTAATATTCACGAATTCTAAATTTGCCTTATAGTCCCTATAATCGCAGGTAAAAAGAGAGAGAAGTTTAGAACAATCAATACGATTACACAAAGTATCTCTAACAAGCATTATTAGATTATACCTCCTCCTTGCTTCAAGAGGCCTTAAGTCGGTTAACAGGCATCTAACTAGGCAAAATATTGTCAATCCAATTAAGCTTGCAAAACATATATCGATAATTTTTTCTGAACAGATTCAATCCTATACAATGGACAAAATATACAACATGCATACTCTAGGCCTGATCTTATAAGTTAAATGTACAAGGATTTAATCGTGTACGTATCCGAAAATTGTTTCGAGCTACGAATTAAGAATCCAAGTAATTTGTTTGCTTTAGAAATTATATAGTTTAAGTGCAAATCAAAGGATAGTTTTGAGTCAAAAATAACGCCTAGGTCTTTTTGGATATGCACTGACCTGAGGAACGCCAGAATGATTAAGAATCAACTTTGATACCACTGTTACAATTTTTACATTTTGCTTGCAATTAGTCAAGGAATTTTCGAACCACTTAAGAAGGCAAGAAAGAAAACCTAAGCATTTCAGTTTCATTAGCAGAATATCATGTTGAACTCTATCATATGCTTTAGAGAAATCTGTATAAATAGCATCAACCTGGTTTCCACGTTCAATACCTTTAATGCAGAAATTCGCAAACAAGGCTAGATTTGTTACTGTTGATCATCTACCTTACCTCGTCATAAATGCATTTTTTCACAATCGCTTCAAAAACTTTCGGTATTAATTTCAGTTTTGAAATGGGTCTGTAATTAATAACCTCTTGTTTTGAGCCTGATTTATATATTGGACTTATCATTGACAGTTTCCACTCATCCAAAAAGTCACCGGTAGAAAGTGATACGTTAAAAAGTTTAGTTAGTGGACCTGTAACACTATGAGAACACATTTTAAGTAAAGCTGAACAAAAGTTATCAGGGGTTACTCTAAAATCAGACTTAAAGAATGAAAGTAAAACTTGATCTACTGACAAACTTAAACTACCTACATTAGTGATAGTATCTTCACAGCGAATTTCATGTGAAGCCGGAAAAGAATCAAGAACATAGTAAGATTGGAAATATGATGCAAACATATTGCATATAGCGTCCTCATCATTTGATGTATGATTAAGGTAATTCATACTAGTCGAAATACCATAAGATTTACGTTTAGAATTGACAAATTTCCAAAAGGCCCGAGAGTCACTTTTAATATTACTTTCAAAAGAGTGCATATAGCTATTATATACCGACTTTTTTACAGACTCATGTTCATTTCTACATCGTATATAGCGAAGGCGTAAACGTAACTTAACAAAATTCAAGATCTTTAAATCAAAGCATAATGATGCATACTATTTTTAAAAATAGGAACTTCTGACTAAACTAAAATCTAAACGGTATCAATAAAGACTAAATCCAGGATTCGACCTAATAAGTTTACATAACAGTTAAGTTGGTTAAAATTAAAGGATAGCATATTATCAATAAAACACGACTCAAGTTCATTAGAGACATTAAAAAGAAGTAAACATTTATCTTTTACAGAGTACATCCATTTTATATGGGGGAGATTAAAGTCCCCAAAAATAACAATATTAGAATTATCCCTTAATAAATTAAAAACATTACGAATGTTATCAATATGCATCTAAATACCTATATTCGAATCAGATTGTTGTTGTTGTTGTTGTTGTTGTTGTTGTTGTTGTTGTTGTTGTTGTTGTTGTTGTTGTTGTTGTTGTTGTTGTTGTTGTTGTTGTTGTTGTTGTTGTTGTTGTTGTTGTTGTTGTTGTTGTTGTTGTTGTTGTTGTTGTTGTTGTTGTTGTTGTTGTTGTTGTTGTTGTTGTTGTTGTTGTTGTTGTTGTTGTTGTTGTTGTTGTTGTTGTTGTTGTTGTTGTTGTTGTTGTTGTTGTTGTTGTTGTTGTTGTTGTTGTTGTTGTTGTTGTTGTTGTTGTTGTTGTTGTTGTTGTTGTTGTTGTTGTTGTTGTTGTTGTTGTTGTTGTTGTTGTTGTTGTTGTTGTTGTTGTTGTTGTTGTTGTTGTTGTTGTTGTTGTTGTTGTT